>JAMXBD010000934.1:0-559496 GCA_024138025.1 Combretum micranthum | reverse complement strand
ATTGGGGTGACCCAATTTCTATGCCAGACTTCAGTATTATTGGCAGTAGCCGTACATGCTAAAGAAACGACACTAGGAATAGCAAATTGTAAAGGAAATAGACGTCCCACTTTAGGCCCCTTCGCGATCACCGTCCCTGACACCTGATCCTGCACAAGACAACCACCACGAGAAAAATGAACATCACAATATGATCCACCAATTGTCCAACAGAAATCAAATTAGTAGATAATCCAGGAGAGACAAAAATGTTTATGAATGAAGAACCCAAATTACCAACAGCAGTGATAGGAAGAGTACTGCCATCAGCAATCTGAATAGTTTGCGTGCCTTCATATTTACGAACATCATGGAGACCAATCTTACTACCAGTCATATGATTAGAGGCGCCCGAATCAACAATCCAAGAAGAAGTGGAGTTCGGACCTGTACCTTGGAGGCCTAGAGCCGTAAAAGCTGACACAATCATCTGTTGGACCATGGCAGGAGTGAGAGCAATGAATCATGCTTGCCACGGGAGCGGAGAAGAAGATGATGGCTGAGCAACAGCTTGAAAAGCTTGAGATTGGCGATTCTGAGGCCGCACTCGACATTCTTTAATGATATGACCCTCTTTCTTACAGTAGTTGCAAACTTTCTTAGGACAGTTGCGAGCAATATGACCAAACCCTTACA
This sequence comes from Combretum micranthum, assembly GCA_024138025.1. Classification (NCBI taxonomy): domain Eukaryota; kingdom Viridiplantae; phylum Streptophyta; class Magnoliopsida; order Myrtales; family Combretaceae; genus Combretum; species Combretum micranthum. Next base: position 558,821 of record JAMXBD010000934.1, on the reverse strand, counting down.
ACTGAAGCACTGCACTTTGTTCCTTCCTTTTCCTTGTGCTGTATAGGCCACATTCACAGCTTCAGAAACAACCCTCTCAGATTCATATTCATCTGAGTAGATAGTCGTTGTTCTTCACGTAGTAATCTCCCAAACAAATATCCAAAGAGGGAACCGGATTACGGTTTAATAAAACTAGCTCTAACAGGCTCAAAGTCAGGTCGAAGCTTCATCAAAAATTGGTCCGCTGACTTTCAGCATGAACTGCTTGAAGGGCCGCGAGTGCCATAGCGGAACCTTAGAATAAATGATAGCAGAATACTCACCCCAAAGATTAATAAAATCGGAATAAAATTGCTCAATAGTTAAGTACCCTAATTGAAATACTAATTTCCAATTCCAATTGAAATTTCCGAGCACTATGGTCTTGGTGATAAACACACGCTGTAGATGGTTCCATATAGCCTGAGCCGTAGTAAAACATCGAAGAGTGGTGACAAGATGAGGCTCAATTGTTCCCAATAGAAAGGAGATCACCTTACATCATTGACCTCCCATTGGGCACGTGCTTTTTCATCGGTGGGAATGGGAACAGAGCTATCGATATGAGTTGATAATTCTTTTCCTTTCAAAACATCTTAAATGAAATTCCCATGTAGGAAAATTTTTCCCATTGAAGCGAACATAGTATTCTCAATTGACATCATGGATTAAAAATAACAGCCACGGCAAAGAAAATAAAATCCGGAGATATCAAATTACGGAGAAAAAACAAGAAAAGCAGCCACAACAATACACTACCCAACAGAACAAATAACCAGCCACGGCAATACAGAGAGAAAACAAATAACGTGTTTATCAAAGCACTCCCACTGCCTCTCTCACTCTCACCACAGACACACAACAACAAGGAAGACAGAGAGAGAAACAACCCACCGTCCAACACACCGACGATGAAGATCGGAATGAGAACCCCAGAACCGCCCAGAGCACAGAACCGCCACAGCCAACTCACTATAGCCACGACGAGGATGAAGCTCGAGAACCGCCACACCCACCACGGCAAACGAAAAACCACCCAGAGCCGCCCAGAACACAGAGCCGACAGCCACCAGAAGCCGCAACCACCTCACCACAGAAGCGAAGACCACCCAGAACTCGGATCGAGAGAAACCGGTCGAAGACGAGAAGCGAAGACCACTAGAGCTCGGAGCCGAAACTTGACCACCGTACAACCACCACAAAAGAAGGCAGTCACCACCAGGACTCAGATCGAGAGAAATCGGTTGAAGAAGAGTCCACGCTCTCCACGCTCACACGCACCAGGACGTCCACCACAGAAACGACGAAGCACCACCACAAGAGAATCGACCACCACGAGAGAGGCCCACCACTGAGAAAGACCTAGCCACCGAAGAGACCTAGTCTCTATCCACGAGAAAAAAAATTTTGAAGGTCAAAGTAGTGGCTCTGATACCATATCAAAAATGGTTTTCAATTCCCTCTCCTTTGAGTTTTCCTTCATTATATAAGAATATTACAACAGATTTGCCATTTTTGTAGGCGTAACAAGATAAGTGTTATTCCTATATTTATCCTTTAGTTATAACAAAAATATCCCTACAAAAATGTAAGTGTTATCCTAAACAATCTTCGTGTCATTATCTTCGTGACAGAAAACGCCATCTAAATAACAAGCAGGTTTTTAAGCAATTCCTCTGATTTATAATATAAAACATGTTCATCAATGCATAATAATAACATATTACACCTGAGAAGACTATCGAGATTTGCAATTATCACCATTTTCCATGGTATGAATTCTCTATAAATTTTGGACCTGTGGAATCAAAAGTTACTACACACGGGCATTTTTAACACTTGACTCCAAAAGCACACAAGACTTCCAAATGCACTAAAATCAAAACATTCCTAAAGCTTTTAAATCGACAAGCCTGGTAAGCAAATCATTCCATAATAATGCTACCACATATCACACATATCCATTATATCTAACAGATGAGCCTTTGACATATGACAGCAGTCTGTCTTGTGCTAGCCATGCCAATACAAGTCTGACCAGATTTGCAAATACTTTGTTAAGAGCTATATTTCAAAAAAGCTAACCTTTCTTACAACCAAAAGAACTGTCTAAAATTTTACACAACAGGTGGCAAAAATTATTATAACATGAAAATAAAATAGGTGACAAACAATCTTAATGACAAACCAAATCACATATCATGCACCCTTCCCTTATAGCACCATATCTAGCATAAGCCTAATGACATGAAGTAAAGGCCTTGCATGATGATGATGATGATAAAAAAGATAAGCAGAAGCGGCTGATATATCTTGCATACCTGGCGATCTGAAAAGCACGGGATAGAACTCGAACAGCTTCATCATCCCATTTTGGGTCCCCAAATTGAGGTGTAATGATAGCACATTGGCAATAGAAGTTCAAATATGAAGCAGCCAGTCTAGTATCTGAAACTCTTGGTTTAGCTTCACCATCCTGAAAACAAAAATTATGCAATAAAAAACATCACCAGCTGCCTAGGTGAATCTAGCATTGTTAAGCGTAAACTGCAATTTTGCAATGCAAACTTCTTTATGCAGATTTCTTGCAGTTACTTCAAGCAATAACAAAAGCCATTTCCTTCTAGTGTGTTTCTCAGCAAAGAGAAATCATCTTGCTGCAACAATCATTTATAGATATTGGTAATTAAAGTTACTGAAATGGCAGACAGAAATTACACTGACATGAAGAAAGTCAGTTCTTTCTCACTCCTTTTCTCTCTTAAAAAAATTGTTCTCACATCTTCTGCACAGTAGTATACTGAAGACAGCTGCAATGCTAATCATTAGCTCCTTGTGAAAATGATGTCTAGATTTCTGTTATTTCCCTATATGCTGCACAGCACTACTAAAAGTACAAATAAATACATCAAGCATCTCCATATATTCAAAGAATCATCAGGCATGGTATTAAATGACTACACCTTGGACTCTGCCTAGAGAGAGATTTGAACTGTTTTAGCAGCAGCCACCCTCATAGACCTCAAGTGTAGCCACTAGAATAAGATCAATAAGGAGAATGGTTTACCCGGGATTGAAAATGTTTCAAACTCCGTATAGTAAAGAGTAAAATATTGCCTCTAGAACCACCTCTGTTGGACCAGAGACTAATAATACTAAGAATAGAAATAGAAACCTAAAATCCCATGATTGGACTGCCTATGTATTTATGGAATTGAATTATGATTGAGAACACATAGTACACAAGGTTCTCATATCTGCTCAATTGGCTTCCTATAATTTGAAAAGTTCAATGTAACTATGTTTAGGAAGGGAACTGGGAAAGTAAAGTCAAATGGCTGGAAAAACGGCATCTGTGTATCCCTCTCCCCCCCCCCCCCCCCCCCCTCTTTAATAAACAAGATACTCTGTCTTCACCTCTTTAAGAAAAGGTTTTCTGGCTTTAAGGCTTCAAGGATAAAGAATTCTCTTTGATTTTTCCTGCAGCACCCAATGGCAAGGTGGAGAAATTCTGCCCTTCCATAGTTAGTTTACAAGTAATATTAGTTTGCTTTTAACTGTGCTTTTTCCTTCAGAAGTTTGCAAGTTTTCAATGGAAGAAAATAGCATCCAGTCATAATTTTGCCCTAAGGGATTTAGATATTACATCTGATTTGGCCCTTTTTTTTTAAATAACTGTTAGATTTGGTAATTATTCAAGAGTTGTAAGTTCTGCTCCAGATAGCGTAACCTCTGCTCTGAATCAGTAATTTTGGAACAAGGAGAAATTTATTAGTATCAAAGAGCCAAATACCTCGACAGGTGATTTAAAGAAAAAATTCAAAAATAGAGATGCATACTTTTGACATGTTTATTTATCTATTAGAATGATCATGTGTAATAATAGGACTTCTTACAAATAATATCATCATATAATTTGTTGGTGAACTACATTTTCAGGCCTTAAAATGATTTTAAAGCCCTTAATTTATGTTTATGTAGCAAAAGCAAAATTAACTTTGCATTAGTTGAGCAATTAAGAATATAATATTTGTCCATCTCAAGATGGAAATAGCAACTCGTATGCTCACACATTCATATTAAAAAAATTCTTGGGAAACGTTCTGAAACAAATAGAATATGCTTTCATCAAAGAAAAATACAGCAGTTGTCTTCTAGAACATTTTTCTCTAGACCTGAATAAGTAAACAAACACATCCTCTCTAATCGTACAGAGGTTTCACTAACTACCAATCAATTCATAAATAACTTATAATTTTTTCAATTATCGATTGTCCATCAGTCGACCTCAGCCCTTGCTCCCTCAATTCATAAATAACTTACAATTTTTTCAATTATCAGATTTTGCATCAGTCAGCACTTGCTAACATATGAGAGAGCTATTTACATAACCTTTTTGTATAGCCCGAAACTCGCTCTACTAATTCAAGGATTAAGATTCCAAATAGATACAGGGAGCATGTACAATACTTGTGTATTGTGGTTCCACATTAGTCATCTGGAAAGACTCCACAATCATATCACCATATAAAAAAATAAGGTGCACAAGCATGGAAATCAAATAGTTGGGTTTTGGAATGTAGACCTGATGAAGTCCAGCAACCTCTTCATCTGTCATATAAAGTGGCCCTGGAACATGAAGTTTAATAATTTCCAATTTCCGTCCTTTTGCATCAGTAGTTTGCGATAGTATCCGGTAGGCTTCCATTGACCGTTCATACTGAGGATCTGCTTCATCATCAGTCCATGATAATATTACCACACCAGGCTTTACAAAACAGCACATGTTATCAATATGGCCATTTGTATCATCATCACCTGTCCAACAATGCAGCAGAAAATTCAATCTTACAGTTTAACTCATCACTTGACATCCATCAAGCAAACAAAAGCACAGATAGTTCACCAACCAAACAAAGAGATCTTAATTTTTTATTAAAGAAATAAATGTGTCCTTTACAACAACCACAACTATTCAATAAAAGTTTGCAGATGTTCTTAAAACTTTGGGATGACTTCTATTTATCTAGTACTGATCAACAATGAGACTTTGAGATCACAACAATTAGAAATAGAGTTGGAAGGAAGATCTTGCGATTCCCGCAAGTACAACAGAAAAGAGAGCTGTAAGTCTTTGGTAAAGTAGTGAAAAAATGTTGAATGACTGAGACTAAAACTCAGCAATAGCTATGAATATATTTGATGGCTATCCCTCTTCCTTAAGCATGTAATCCAATATACAATAAACTGATGAGAACATGCACAAAAATGGGCAGCCACTTGATTTGAACTAGGCCTGTAAGTGCAAAAACCTGAAGTTTGAGATAATTAGATATGAAGGACTTGATCATATCATGCCATTTCAACCAAAAATACAATTTACCTACGACCTGCTCTTGAAATTCCAATGGAAAAGGAACGGTGGAACTCATCTGACAACTATGGCTTTCTAATAAGGGTGAAATTTTAGGTGGCAGCAATAAGTATGCATACTTCTTTGAGGGGAAAATACAGAATAATAAAGCTCAAAGGGATGGGTTATGTGAAAAAATAAAAATATATTATTAAATACATACACATATCATATATATACACAACATACAAATATGCAAACTTTAAAACCCTTTTACCAATTGATTGTTAAATTTTCACTTGATATCAAAACAATAGATCCTAAGTTTGAGGTTAGTCATCTTCCGATCTACTTGCATAAACTAGTTCTGTATACAGACCTCTGTTAATGTCTTAATCCACAGATAAAGTAAGTATCAATAGTATAGCAATACGTAATTCTTTTGTATGGGCTTAAACTTTTTCAGTAGAATCAATTTGACAAGAAAGTTAAAGCAATTTCTACTCCATTACTACTATGAAAGTCTATCCTTAGACTCATCAATTCGTGTTGGTCAGGCTTTCACGTTTACTTTATTTTCTTGGACTCACAAGTCATTACTAACTTATAGATTCTAGTGTGTTTTACACAGGCTGTGGATGAGTTTAACAAGATAAACTCCCAACACTTCAATTTTATATATATTTCACTTAGCCATTGAAAAGTAACATTAATGAAGCTGCATCTTCGGGAAAATTGGAATAGAGAGAGAGAGAGAGAGGGATGATGGTGACAGTAAGATTATAGTCTCGTAAGTAAAGAATAACAGGTGAATTATTGGTGAAAATGCAAACTGACTTATCTGTCAAACCTGAATAGAATTCATCAAATAATAGAGCAAATTAAAAGATGAAAATATAACAGCAATAAGAGTTTAGTTGAATATACCGTATAATCCCCAAGGCAACCAAATAATCTTGTGGACACCAAGATAGGCCCTGAGCTCAGCCTCTATCTGTTCCCTTGACATATTGGGATTCCTGTTTTTATTCAACAGGCATTCTTCAGTTGTAAGACATGTACCTGGAAGAAAATTCCAGTTAGATGCAACTATAACAAAAAATAGTTATTTCCAAATTATCTGTATTCAGGACAGTAACTTTGTTCATTCATTATTATTGTATGAACATTTATTAATACAAGACCATCATCCCAAACTTTTCTTAAACAAGGGTATGCATCAATTCACAATATCTTCAAAGAATGCATTGATATATAAATATCACAATAAAATATTCTATCTCCTAAAATAGCAATATTCCTAACATTGGACAAAAATTCAATTGCTCTTGTCAGATCTTCATCTTCTAACTCCCCATGACCAATTAACTCCACCCAAAAGAGTTTCTTGCAGCCATCCCAATTAAAATACAATCCTTTGGCTCAACGATCTATTATTCCTTCTTTAGGCTAGACAACACACTATTTTGCCACAAACAAAGAGGAATACTTGTACTCCATTCACCTCTACCATACTTTCTCCGCTCAATGTCATAAAATCTTGGGCCCCAAGTGGTAGTTGCCGATTGAACCATACCTTCCTCTTATATGCTTGAGCCAAGCTCATAGAAATAATCTAGCTTAAGGGATCTTGAAGCTCCACATCAACATGAATAGCCTCATCCACCCCCAAAGTGAAGAGAACCACCGAATGCGCTACTGTCATGCCTAGTCCACATGCTAGCAACATCTAGAATTGCTCAGCAAATTCCTTCATATGTACAGACCAGACTCAATTTTGCTAACTCACCCAAAGATTAGTACCGAGTGTTGGCCAAATTGTATGCGGCAATGCTCCTGCAATCTATCCCACGATTGTTCCTCCTATTCCACGTGATAATACTAGATTTGGGCCTTAGATTGGGTGAAAATATGCCAAAGCCACCCACCTAACCACCGTTGTGTTTTGTGCCCAAAGAAATGTCCATGTCTCTTTAGTCAAGAAAATAAGTCTCCACTGTCTCATATGTGGCAAAAACAGCATAGAGTAACACGATTACCCCTCCTTCAATGGGCGACAGATCTTGCATGGGAACTCAAGATAAGGACCACCCTCGAAACCTAGCTGTGTGCCACAATCAGGCAGGCTGTTGTTGTGAGCTCAGTGCCAAGGTGGTTGGTGGATGAGGCACCAAGCATGTGCTCACAACCAAAGAGGCTGCCACTGTCATGCCATTCGTACGGTCAAGGGAGGTCAGCAAAAAGAGTTTTTTGCCTTCTTCACCTTCATCAGAAACTAGGGAAATTGCACATCCTGTCATGAGTCTAAGAACCCCTGGCAATGCCACCATGCATGGCCAGCCCACTGCCATTAGTAGCGCTATCTCATCCTTCTGGATGCATCCTACTCATCTCCATCCACATTGCCTCTATTCGCAATGCCAATTCCTCAACCCCAACTATTAATTTTTGTCATTACTCAACACAATCCAATGAGTATTGTTCCATGAATGGCAGCACTTTGTCTTCAACAACCATAGATTCAGCCATGATAGCTGACTATAATATCAAATTGTTATGAGCATGACTGAGGAGTCTAGTCAATGGACAATTTACTAGTGAAATCAATGTTTTCAATGTGCCTCAGTTTATTAAAACTCCCTCTAAAGTTGGAACCTATAATGATTGGTTTTTAAGTATTCATTAGAGAAACACTCCAATTTTTAAGAGCCTTGTTAAAAGGAACTTCATAATCTCTCAAGAACTCTATTTAGTATAGGAACTCCACTTGTTATATCACTATTGTGCAAACACATAATTAAACAGGATTACTATCCCTAACAATCCCTAAATAAGGATTGCATGAATCTAATAATATCTTCTAAGAATGCATAAATGTGAAAAAGTCAAAGTAAAGATACTCCATATCGTTAGATAACAATATTCCTAACAAACAACACTTATAAGAAAATATGCAGAATTTACACTTGCAAAGAATTGTATTTAGGAAAATAGAATGGGTAAAGGGAACTGGTGTCTGAAGCTATGAGCAAGATAAAATAATAATCATAATTCAGAACTATATAAAAGGAAAGTCTTTTGAAATTATGAACTAGCTACCATCAAGGCATCAGCTGATATCATTTAGTAACAGTAAAGACTCTTCGGTTTCAAAATTTTAAAGCTAAAATATATCAACCACCAAAATTTTTACCTTCTCCATCTACATGGATGCTCCCACCTTCAAGGATCATATTGTTCCAGAATCTTGGAAGCCTCTCAGCATTAAGAATCTACATAAAGATGAAAGATAAGAATTTGCTTTCATCAAAATAGAAGCACAAGGTGCTTAAATGAGCAGGGTAAAGCAAAATCTTATATCAGAATGCATAAGATGATACAATTGGTTGGACTTTCACTTTAGTTATCTGTACCTTCTTGCCAAAAGAAGGTCAAGACTCCAGTCTCCATAACAACCCCCTTCAATGCTAAAATAAGATCAAGTAAAAAAACATTTTGATAAGAGGATGAAAATTGTAAGTTTGACAAAAACAATGGTAGAATTTCTCATTACATTAATACAATTATCAAAAGAAGCACATAATCTGAGTCATCTCCTAAGACAGGGCAAGTCACATAGAAAATCGTTTTTATAAGGCAAACGTTTTTCAACCAATTTCTGAATCAATAGCTTAAATTACTCTTTATTTAGTTTCTAGTTATTAAGTTGCCAGCAAGTCCACGTCATTCATGAGAAATAGGACACTTTGCTTAAACAATGCCATAGAAAAGAAGCATAACGATCAGTTGACCTTCACATCTTCCATGGTATCAATAGGATTTAAATAAAGGCAGCTATATGGACATTGTCCCCCCACATGTAGAATATGAAAACAATAAACGACATCAAGCAATAGTTCCCCATATGAGGTTTATAATATGCTCCTTGAATATCATGTTTATATTAGCACGAAACTAGACCTAATTTACGATTCAAACAACAAAAACTCACCTCCATAGGAATTGAAATTCCAATCAATTCCTGCAACATGTGCTCATGATTATCAGAATCAAAGCCACTGGTTTGACAACAAACTGCATAAAAACAATGATGGAATAAGTAGAAACTTCACCTGTTCCAAGAGCAAAATGCTTTACCAATGGATACGTGCATAAAAAGGAGAGCTAAATCATCCTTCCAAATTGCTACAATGGTCATATAAAAACAGTAAATGCTTTTGTTTGGCTATGTGATAATCTCAATATCACATAATCACAGAAATTCATAATCTCCATGATTAAGCAACTAGTTAGGAATAGAATCATCTTTGCATAACTTATCAATGCTATATTCATATATTACAGACAAATTATGGAGCCAGGATCAACAATTCTTGGATCCTGAATAATACATTCACTCTTCCCATTTGGACTCAAATAAACATGCTTCCATAATAAATCAAAAGTTTGTGACCTCAAACACCAAGAGAGCCACAGGAAGTGAGAAACAAATTTCTTTTGATAAATAGTGAAAAACAAATAAAAATAACTGTTTAGTATAATTATTACTAAAAAGTGAGGACTATACGCTCTGCATTTTCGCACAAGCAAAGCTGCACATTAACACATGAATCATATTAATACCCAAGAACACTTGTCAAGGGCTAAAAAAGAAATTTTCATATTTTCCTAAATTGATTACACCATTTCAAAAATAATATTTATAAATTTAAAATCAATTTAAAAAAATAAAATAAAAGTTGCATGAACAGGTAAAGAGTTTCTCCGTTTATCCTCTTGATAAGGGTCATGGAATACCTTTAAACATTTTTCTTTCCATATAAGTACTTGGCATAAAGTAGCAAGTGTTGTAATTAGCAGTACTTGCACCACCAAACTACAAAGTCAACAAACCCTGTAAAATAAAGAATCCAAAAATTCATACTCACAGTAGGCCCTGTGTCACGGAACCAAGAATCATTCATACTCATCTCAATCACCCTAATGTTCTCTGGCAACATCCTCCGTGCGTTCTCCCACTGCAAAATCAAATCTCATTACTCAATCCTAACTGAATCAATTCCATAAACATGAACACATCAACCTAATGACACAAACTCAATTAATGTTCCACCAGCAAAACTGCAAGCACTTCCAATAACAGTCACATTCATTAACAGCAAAACCCAAAAACCAACTCTCATTAATATGATTTCATCCACGTAAGGACAAATTTATCAATGTTCCATTCATAAACATATGAAGCACTTGGACACAGGCATTGACTGAAGGAGGCTCCTAACCCACACATAGCCCCCAAAGTTTGCCACTATATTTCATTATTCCGCTAACAAACCTGTATACAGCTGTATCCATAGACAAAAACCAAAACCCACAAAACAATTCTCATTATATGACTGCTAGTAGATGATGCACTCGTGAGACAGGTACAAAAGAATATTTCAAATATATGCAATTGGCATAACATTACCAAATAGAAATTTCCAATTTTCCAGCAATATCATAGTAAACTAAATGCAGGAAAAGAAGAGTATAAAAAATCTAACTTCTCCAAATATATTGGAGGATCTGGAATGCTCATATATGGATGTCTACTCAAATAGTTATGAGAACTTTGCATGTTAATTGCGATCCCATGTACCGAACGAGATACTCCGCCTTTATTAGTATATATACAGAGTAAGTTAAAGAAACAAACTTTCATCACCGTTCCACTTAAGAAACACTTAACAGAAAGACAAATCCTCTACGAACGAAAACCAATATCCAGAAAACAACTTTCCATTGTTATGATCATATATCAATTCAAATACACAAACTTTTGTGAATGTTTTACTAACAAACCTCTGCAAGCACTTGCAGATACTGCCCTATCCTCAAATGAAAACCAAACCCAGAAACCAAATCTCATCTGCAAGATCAAATTATGTGAAAGATCCAAACTTGATGAACATTTCCAGAGGCAAACCTGTGAAGCACTAGCACAAACAGTGACATTCTCAAACTTGGAAATTTCATAGGCTACTTGGGCAAACACTTTTTGTGCATGCACTGCGTGGTCTCTCCAATTATCTGGACGCTCCTGGGAAATAATAAGAGGAAACAAATCGTGGGATAAGCCATTAATAAATGAATAAAATAGAAAAAAATTTGATAAATGGGATTGTCTAGTGGAGTTACAGGCCAGCCTATCCAGGTTTGAAAATGGGGTTCCCATTCTGCAGGCATGTGGTATCCGTGTAAAGTTGGAGTTCCATTCATTTCCATCTTTCTCTCCCTCTCTCTCTTCCCTTTCTTTATTTCTCCCCTCACTGGTTGTGTGTGCGTGTATGATACCAGGGTCCTGCTAGTTGATCTCGGTTGCGACGGAAGAGGAAAGACGCATCCGACGAAGGCGGAAAAAAAAAAAAAAAAAGTAACAGTGAGAGTTGTTGGGAATGACTATATGCTTTTCAAGCATTGTCCCACATTGCTTAGAAAACTAAGTTTTATCATGTTTATAATAAACTTTCCTTCTATGTGGTTTCAAAAGTGCATGAGTGGGTTTTGACAAAATGACCACACGCGCGCGCCGCCGGCCCGGCCCGATCTCCACGTTGTGCCCGATTTTTCTCAACGGATAATTTTTGTTTCGTAACGTTTCAAAACGGTTTTATATATCAGAAGGATGTGTCGTTCAAAGGTGGTCGGTTCTTTTCTTCTTCTCTCGTTATTTTTTTTTTTTTCGATTCTGGGCATTTGTAGTTGTTGTTCCAACTCCATCTCGCGAGTGCACGTGTGACTGGAGTGGCTGTGTTAACCTTGGGGAAGCGAACGGCGTTGTCGATTGCACCACGGTCGTGCCGGAATTTCGCTTTCAGGGCAGTGGTTTCCACGACACAGCTTTTCAATACTATTATTTTCTAACAATCTGAAAGCGAAATGTCAACGATGGCTGTTTCTACTCCTAAATCACTCCCTGATCTCTCCAAACTTGAACCACTGGATGGAACAATTACAAGCGTTGGTCCCAGAAGCTTCTGATCTTCTTCGAACAACTTGAGGTTGATTACATTCTCTTCGCTGCCATTCCTGATGATCAACCGAATCTACTGTTCCTGCTTCTCCTCTCGTCACGCCTCCTACAGACAAGACGAAGAAGGCTGCTGATGATGCTAAGGCGAAATTCGACAAGGACAACAAAACTGTCCGAGGTCACCTTCTCAATCACATGACGAATGCTCTTTTCGACATCTTCGTCAAACAAAAATATGCGAAGACAATCTGGGATACCTTAGAAACAAGGTATGGTGCTGATGATGCTGGGAGAAAGAAATACGTGGTCGGCAAATGGATGCAGTTCCAGATGATTGATGAAAGCCCATCATGGACCAGATTCATGAATATGAAAACCTGGTTGCAGATGTGTTGAACGAAGGTATGAAAATGTGTGACGTCTTGCAGGCCAATGTTCTACTCGAAAAATTTCCACCATCTTGGAGCGATTACAGGAACCATCTCAAACACAAGAAAAAGGACCTGCCACTCCAGGAGCTAATCAGTCACATGAAAACTGAGGAGGCTAATCGTTTGAAAGATAAGCAAAATTCTGTTTCTTCAATTTCTGTTAAGGCTAATTTAGTTGAATCTTCTGCTGCTCCTAAAGACAGGTTCAAAAACAAAGGAAAGAAATTCCAGAAAGGCGGATACCAGAAAAAGTTCAAAAGCAATAATGGAAAAATCCAAAAGGATAAACTACACTGTTACTGCTGTGGAAAACCAGGCCACAAGGCGTACCAGTGCTTCCAGAGGAAGGATCAGAAACCAGACAGTAAGCCTGATAACAAATCTATTCCACAGGTCAATGTTGCTGAAACCGATGAAATCATGCTGCTGTCGTGGTGGAGGCAAACCTGCTGGAAAACCGAGTTGACTGGCTACTTGATACTGGCGCCACTAGGCATTTCTGCTCCAACAAGGACCTGTTCCAGGAACTCCATGATGCAGCGGATGGTGAATGTGTTTACATGGGCAATTCAGCCACTGCTGGAGTTCTCGGTAAAGGAAAAATTCTTTTGAAACTTACCTCTGGAAAAACTTTAGCTTTGAATGATGTGCTGTATGTCCTTCCCTTCGTAGGAACTTAGTTTCTGGTAGCTTACTTAATAAGGCTGGACTGAAACTTGTATTTGAAGGTGATAGGGTCATTTTAGCCAAGAATGGGGATTTTGTAGGCAAGGGATATTTGTCAGATGGACTGTTTGTCTTGAACACTGTTTCTGTTATTGCTAATGGAAGTAACTCTGGTTCTGCTTATATTGTTGAGTCTGTTAATTTGTGGCATCGTAGGTTAGGACATGTGAATTTTGGTTCAATCAAAAGACTAAAAAACATGCATCTTATAAATGCGTCTGATGAGAATGAATGCTCCAAATGTACTGTTTGTGTTGAAGCAAAATTTGCAAAGAAACCTTTTAAACATGTCACATCAAGAAGCACTGAATTACTTGAATTGATTCATTCTGACTTGGCTGATTTTAAAAACACAATGACTAAAGGTGGCAAAAAATATTATATCTCTTTTGTAGATGACTTTTCCAGATATACAAAAGTTTATTTGTTAAAGTCAAAAGATGAGGCTGCTCAAATGTTTTTAAAATATAAAGCTGAAGTAGAAAATCAACTAGACAAAAGGATTAAAAGGCTTAGGTCTGATAGAGGTGGTGAATATAGTACGAATTTCCTTGAACAATTTGTAATGAAAATGGTATTATACATGAAACCAGTGCTCCTTATACACCTCAACAGAATGGCATAGCTGAACGGAAAAATAGAACTCTAAAGGAAATGATGAATGCTATGTTATTAAGTTCTGGTATGCCTGACAACATGTGGGGGGAAGCTGTTTTGTCTGCATGTTATATTTTGAACAGGGTTCCTCACAAGAAATTGGATAAAACTCCTTATGAATTATGGAAAGGCTTTGCACCTAACTTGAACTATTTAAAAGTTTGGGGTTGTTTAGCCAAAGTTGCATATCCAGATTTTAAGAAACCTAATATTGGGTCTAAGACCTTTGACTGTGTATTTATTGGCTATGCTCAAAACAGTGCTGCATACAGATTTATGTGTTTGAATGATAATTCGATTTGTGAATCTAGAGATGTTGAATTCTTTGAACTTGTATTTCCTCTTGATAAAACTACTGTTGATCATGCTGCTCCTGATTTGATAAATGAATCTGCTTCAAATGAACATATGATTGAACCTAGAAGGAGTAAGAGGAAAAGAACTGAGAATAGTTTCGGGCCTGATTTTTTAACTGCCTTTCTAGCTGAAAATTCTGATAAAATCAATGAACAATTTGTTTCTGTGTTCTTAATTGATGATGATCCTAAATCCTATAAAGAGGCATTAACCTCTAGAGACTCTAGTTTTTGGAAAGAAGCTATTAAAAGTGAACTAGACTCTATCATGATGAATCATACTTGGGATTTGGTTGATTTACCTGTGGGCAGCAAACCTATTAGATGCAAATGGATCTTTAAAAGGAAAATTAGACCAGATGGGTCAATAGAAAAATTCAAGGCTAGACTAGTAGTGGTGGGATACACTCAAAAGAAAGGTATTGATTATTTTGATACCTATTCTCCTGTGACTAAAATAGCTACCATTAGATCTTTGATTGCTCTTTCAGCTATTCGAGGGTTGATAATTCATCAGATGGATGTAAAGACGGCCTTTCTCAATGGAGACCTGGAGGAAGAAATTTACATGGAACAACCAGAAGGGTTAGTAGTTACTGGGCAAGAGAACAAGGTATGCAAGCTCAGAAAATCTCTCTATGGTCTTAAACAGGCACCCAAACAATGGTATGAGAAATTTGATCGTACTTTAGTAAACAATGGATATGTTGTGAATGCATCTGATTCTTGTGTTTACTCAAAATTGTTTGGTTCTGATTGTGTGATTATATGTTTATATGTTGATGACATGCTCATTTTTGGTTCAAACTTGGAAGTGATTAACGATACCAAGATGTTTTTGTCTTCTTCATTTTGACATGAAAGATTTAGGGGAGGCTGATGTTATTCTTGGTGTTAAAATAAGGAAAACTGAAAATGGCTTTTCATTGTGTCAATCACACTATATTGAAAGGATACTTAAGAAATTTGAATGTTTTGATGAAATGCCTGTGAGAACTCCTTATGATCCTAGCATAAGTCTTAAAAAGAATAACGGTGATAGTGTTTCACAAGCTGAATATGCTAAGATTATAGGAAGTGTTATGTATCTCATGAATTACACAAGGCCTGATATTGCTTATGCTGTAAGTAGACTCAGTAGATACACCCATAATCCTAACAATGAACACTGGAATGCACTTCGTCGATTACTGAAATATCTTAAAGGAACCATGAATTTGTGTTTGCATTTTAACAAGTTTCCTGCTGTTTTAGAAGGTTATTGTGATGCAAACTGGGTGACAGATAATGATGAAGTAAGTTCTACTAGTGGATTTGTGTTCACTTTAGGTGGAGGAGCTATTTCATGGAAATCATCCAAACAGACTTGTATCGCTCGCTCTACTATGGAATCTGAGTTCATTGCTCTTGAACTGGCTGGTCAAGAAGCCGAGTGGTTGAAAAACTTACTGGGTGACATTCCACTGTGGGGGTCTTCTGTTCCAATATCATTGCACTGTGATTCACAAGCAGCTATTGGAGTTGCCAAAAATTATGTGTATAATGGAAAAAGAAGACATATTCGCATTAGGCATGGTGCGGTTAAACAACTCTTGAGGAATGGAGTAATTTCCTTAGAATTTGTGAGATCCAAAAGAAACCTAGCAGATCCTTTAACGAAAGGATTGACTAGGAGAGTTATTCAAGAGTCTTCCAAGGGAATGGGACTTAAATCTTTGGTTTGAATATTGTGTGATGCGCTACAGTCTGTCCCTGTATTTGTGGTAGTGCTTAAATCCATAGCCCTGTGTTTGGGTGGTTCTGAAAAGGACTTGATGGATGATTGTGATGAAAAATGAGTCCAATGGACTCAGTGACTTCATAGCTCTGTTCATTGAGTGGTCTAAATGTGATAGACTTGATGAAGTTACCATTTAAATGAGTGTGAAGGTGGGCCGCCTTCTATGAAAGAATATAGGATTTTCTTTCTAGAGCACTCATAAAATCCAAGGTGTATGCACAGGGCCTTTAATAGTGCTTTTGTATTATCGCGGAATAGCAACATTAAGGAATTGATACGTGTTGTGGGGGTCTCAACTTGAGCTTTTGAAAGTTCAAGATTTATTTCACTTTCATTAGTAAAGTTGTTGCCTCATTTCACTACGCATTAATTCAATCGGAAGATATTAATGCTTAAGTAAATAAAATTCCTTCCTTTGCCCAGAATATGTGTATAGTCATTCGTGGGGGATTGTTGGGAATGACTATATGCTTTTCAAGCATTGTCCCACATTGCTTAGAAAACTAAGTTTTATCATGTTTATAATAAACTTTCCTTCTATGTGGTTTCAAAAAGTGCATGAGTGGGTTTTGACAAAATGACCACACGCGCGCGCCGCCGGCCCGGCCCGGTCTGGGTCTGGGCTGGGCTATTTCTTTGAATTTGATTTTGTTATGTTTTAAATTCGTCAGAAAAAATAAAAACGTGTTTTGAATCATTCAAACGAGCGGTTATTTTTTGAAAGGCACGATCTCCACGTTGTGCCCGGATTTTTCTCAACGGATAATTTTTGTTTCGTAACGTTTCAAAACGGTTTTATATATCAGAAGGATGTGTCGTTCAAAAGGGTGGTCGGTTCTACTTTCTTCTTCTCTCGTTATTGTTTTTCTTTTTCAATTCTGGGCATTTGTAGTTGTTGTTCCAACTCCATCTCGCGAGTGCACGTGTGACTGGAGTGGCTGTGTTAACCTTGGGGAAGCGAACGGCGTTGTCGATTGCACCACGGTCGTGCCGGAATTTCGCTTTCAGGGCAGTGGTTTCCACGACACAGCTTTTCAATACTATTATTTTTCTAACAAGAGTAGTCAGATTTAGCAAACCATGTTGACTGCGTCTGGAACTGGATTGGGCAACGAAAAAGACATTTTTTTTTTTTAAATATTGCCTTTATTACTTTACATTTGTTCGGCACTAGTGACGTGTCCAATGCTAACTTTTTTGAAAAACATTATACAAATCGTGCAAAGACAAAAAAAAATCTCAAAATCAAACGACTTAAATTTATCTCTTAAATAAGTAAAAACAAAATAAACCACATTTATTGAAAAAATAAAATTAATCACTTATATTCTTATCTTTTCAAAAAACGAGATTAATTTATCTAATTTTCATATTATTTTCATTTTAATAGTATTTTTGTAATTTATATATATATTAAATTTCTTTCCCGTGCGTTTAATTCATATGATAAAATATATATCCATGACCTTGGATGTTAAAAAATTTAAAAGAGGGTTAAAAAATCGATAAAATCCATAAAATATTCTTTCCCAAAATCGTAGTCTTCCACTGCCTTGGTTATTTCTTATTATATTGTGTACCAAAAAAAAATTATATTTGTATCTGATTTTTACTAATTTATACGATTAATAACATGAAATTTAAAAATATTAATTTAATACATTTAAGCTTTTCAAGTTCATTTATAATATCTTAATGTAGCTAATCTTAAAATTAAACAAAGATCAAGTAGCTAATTACAAAATTAGAAAGTTCAGATATTTTATTGTAAAAATAGACAAAATCTAGATATTAAAATAACACTTTCAAATTTTAGGTGAGTTAATTGTATAAGGATCTGTTTAGATTATCTTATTTTTATTTATATCTTATTTGTATTTAACTGTTTGATCTGTTTATGTATAAAAATATCTATTTTTTATTTATATCTATTTTTTATAAATATCTGTTTGAAAAACGATGAAAATAAGATGTTAAAACAACAATAAAAGGTTAAAACAAATAGACCCTAAATTGTCAAAGTTCGGGTATCAAATATGTCATTCACCTTTCTTTTTTAATGGATTATTCATAACTAATTAATTTTCCTAATTTGTTATTACATTTAATAATTAATATTTACACAAATATTCAATTTTGAAGTGGTCAATTTAAATATACAATAAAACGTTTCGTGGCTTTTTTTACTACCTCTCTAACATTATTTACCCTATTTTCTATTATAGAAAAAGCAATCTATTAGTGCTACACAGTATTAGGAAAAATGGTGAAAATTTAATGTTAGAAAAAAATTCTAGAGATACAACATAAGAAATCATGAGTTAGACTCATGTATCTATGTTGCAAGAGGAATCGTGATTGTGAGTTGGAATCTTGATTCCTTCAACAGTAAGAAACTCAGATTCCTCTTGTAACATGGCATAAATCATAAGTTGGACTCACAATTTTAATCTCACATGTTATTATTCGCTTCATGTTTACAATTATCCTTATACAAAGCACTGCATCATTACTCCACAATAGTATCCTAAAAACAAACTCTGCAACATACGTATCTCTTACCCACAACCCAAACCCATATTATGCAATCATCAGACTCCACAATATCCCAATCCGTCACCTCGCAGGAGAAGGAAAAAAAAAACAGCTTCATAAACCAATAACAGTTAGATATAAAAAAACATAATGAATAAAATAGTAAGTTGATATGATCATCTTTAGTTTACATAGTCAAATTCTTTAAAAAGAATTACATAAAATAGATAATACAAACAACTATTGAGGTCACCCACTCAACCTGCTATCATGTTTCTATAACCATGGTTGTGAATCTAACTGTGGTTGTGGATTTGACTGTGGCTATGGATCTGGTCATAGCTGTGGTTGACTATACTACTACATGATCTGTGTGTCATCCTATTCCTCTCCAAGTAAACTACAATATGGATCCAATGTACAGGGACTAGTGTTGGTCCAACTAATGGAAGACCCTTACCTATATCGTCAGTAAGAAGCCGATGCACACTTTCTTTGATGTGGAATTGAAGTAGTAATGGTGTTTAAGAGCTATCTCTCAGAGGCGACATCTCATATCAAGTAGAGAAAGGCTTTAAAGATTTTACATCTTCAAACTGAAGATCAAGTGAGCCCTTGTCCCTAACATCAATCTAAGCATGCCTACAAGAGTTGCCTTTTATATCAGCCCACTCTTTATGTTTGGCAGCAACCTCTCTAAGCTTGTTAAGGTTGAAAGGAGTCACTCATGTTATCTATTGCAACTGCAAGCTCTAGTAGGTCATATAGATTAACTCGCATGAATTGACCTACCATCCTATCAACCTCTAGCACGTCAACCTGGATATCTGTATACTCCATGCGAGGTAATGACAGATAAAGCTAGCTTACGATACATAACATACATTTAATTAGGAAAAGATTATATGCAAATAAGAAAAACAAATACAATACCGAGCTCATTACTTACCATGATCCCCAACATAGCCTCTATATGAGTCACATATATTATTGTAATCCAAGTGTATAATTGCATGTACTCGGGTGTTGCTCGACCATGTGCTCTTAATATCGACTCTACCTAAATCACTAATGCTTGACGGTCAAACCATTTCTCTAACCAAGTGACATGGTAAGTCACTTAATTTAATATCTAACCAATAGTGCAAAACTATCTCATTTAAATCCTGGCTTGTGTTAACAGGCTTCAAAATGCGATGTAACTCCTCAAATTATTTGATCACATGATCAAGATAACAATGTTCACATTGCTACCTACTTGACAATATTGGGTAACCTATCTATATTGGGTAAGGAGTTACTAACCCACATTCTCAAATCCGTGGGAGATAAGTTTTAGAGTCCGAATGAAGGTCATTGTCTGGGTAAATAGAGAAATTTATTAGTCTGACTAATCATATTTAGGTAGAGTTAAGTACATTATGTTGACTGAATGTGTGGAGAATGGTTGGTAAAGGAATGTATAGGCTATAAGCATATTTTGGATTATGTCAAACTTGAGAAGCCTTTTGTCTAAATTTGTCCATCAACATGCATATTATGATATTTTGTTAGATACATTTTTATAATGTCTATATACTTATTGGTTTTTATCTTGCAATTTTATAACGAAATATTGTATGATTGCATTTATACAACCTTAGAAAGCTTAGGTTACAAATAAAGAACTATCTCTTCAACTCAAAATCACATAGTTGAAAATCTTCTACTTAATAAGTATACTATCTAAATTTTTTATATTTTATACACTCTAGAAATGATGAACTATTATAAGGGAAAAAAGAAAGGAAAAGAAAATGATGGTTGGCAAAAAATTTCACGATCCATTTATATTTTTTAGTATTAATCTTTTATTCTCATAATTCTTATATTCTATATTTCTTTTATTTTTCAAAGTAGTCCATAATATAACATGTTTGTGAATTCATTTTTTTTTTTACTTTAAATAAACTTTCTATTTTGTAAATATATTCTTCATTTAATAATTTTGCTCAATATTTTGCAAACCTTTCATTATTTTAATATTCCATACCCTTGATGTAATTATAAAATTAGAATATTATAAAAATTGAAAGTTTCTTAAAATTTTGTGATGGTCATAATTTTAAAATCATACTAATTTTCGAAAAAAAAAAAAGAAGATTTAGACATGCAATAGATAACTATTTAAAATATTACCTTATTTAGAAAGTTAGAGGACAAATCTAAGTCCTATTTTCAAATAAAAATACATTTTAATAAGCTTATCAATGATATAAACTTTATTAAAATTGGATATCACATCAAAAAGATATGTGCTGTAAAAGTTTTTAGACCATCGATATTTCTTTATAATTTTAAAATATATATCAATAAAATAAAGTTAAAAATTATTTTTAATTGATAAATGAATTAACATATACTAAAATGCATCAAATTAAAAAAGTATAGATACTAAAATAAAATTTGTTGTCACTTTAAATCTATCGGTAAAGTCCACTGGTGTTAGGTTTAGATGTAATTGGGTATGCATAACGAGAATGGCTTAGTAGGTACCAGGGATTTTGTGGTGTGATTATTCTACGACCAAGTTAGTAAGGTGTAGGAGGTAATAAGTACATAAAATAGCAGAGTCTAGGCTAAGTGTTACAAATTAATCAATGAAGGGATCCCAAGTAGTATTTATAGAGGAGTGATTGCATGTGATTATAAAAACTGACCATGCATCATGAATATCATATGGTGTGCATAGCAACTACTAAAGGAGTGAAGGTTAAACCACTAAACCATTTTTTAAATTCTCAAGAGTAGAGTATCTGTCTAAATGAAGCAGAACTAAGTGATAGGTCATCAAGTAGGCTAACAACACTACAAGAAAAATGGCCTCAAGAGACAGACATTCTGTGATAGAAATTTTTTATCTCTAAATGATTTGATTAGCATTGGAATTGCAACGCATTTGTTTATAGTTTAAAGAGGGAATCTACAACCAATTAGCTGTGAATTTGTGAGAAAATTAATTTTGTTCTAAATTTGTCTCTAATTCTAAAGCAAGAAGGGAAATTTTTTTGGTGCTATATTTTCTTTTGGAATTTTGTCACAAATCTATCTCTAAAACTAAAATAATATATACATATATACAAATGACTTTTAGAGACAAAGCTCAATCTGTCTTTGATTAAATAATGTACGTACATATAAACATGACTTTCAGAGACAAATTTTATTTTGTCTCTAATTGTTTTAATTTTTTTAGTAATTAAATAAATTAATTAAAACAAAAAGGAAATAGAATCAAAACGCTCTCATGATTCCCTCTCTTTCTTTCTTTTTGTATTTCCTTCCTTTATCAAACTTAAAAATAAAAAACCCTAGAGCTACATCCCAAAACCAAACTTGGCAAGCCCTAACTTAGCTTACCATGATTCTTAACTTAGTAGCTGACTTATATCCTTTCATTTTTTAAGCATTCATGACCTATCTCTTTAGTGGTTTAATTTTTTTTTTTTCATATTAAAATATATATGTTGTTATTTTTGCTTTTTTTTTTTCCTTGATTCTTCATTTGTCTCACAACATAACCAAGGAGAGCACGATTGGGAAAGGGCTCAAGTGCAAAGAAAGGCAATGCAAGGTCAGTTCCCTTTTTGTTTTCTTCAATCTATTTTTAGGGTTAGTGTTTGATACTCTTGAATTGTAATTAAGGGTTGATACCAGAATCTTTTGTTTTTTAACAATGTAATGTTGGTTAATCTATTTCTAAGTTTAGGATATGGTATTCTTGAATTGTAATTGACAATTTGTTGCGGTCTATATTTTTAGCTTAATGTGTTGGTTGTTTCTATGGAAGCCCTACCTTGTCATATAATAAAAGTCAAGATAGACAGGTTGAAGTATGAAATATGCTATTAAATATTTTTCATTCTTGCTTATTTCTCCTTCTTTTGGTCTAGAACACTATGAATGGAAAATGACTTAGGTGTTTTTACTTATGTGAGAACATTTTTATGGAATGCATAATTGGTATATTTTTGTAAAAATGCATAAAGCCAAAAGGTTAGAAAATAATAATTTTATATATTTATAACATCTTGTTTTTATGGAATACTTTTAGTGTGCCATAAGGTCTAGCTATGTAGTTTGGGTTTCATTATGTTTGTTCAAGATGAGGGCTAAGAATGAGTGTAGATCACATGCATTCTGATTTTACTTTTTATCAATTTTTGTCCTTGATTTATGGAAGGCTACTAAACTTTTTACTTTTAACATTTAATAAATTTCATAAATACTAATGGATGATGTTGTATTTACTTAGATGCGACATGATGAGGTAATTTTTCATGGTCTTTGGTCTTCATAGATTTTCTTCAATAAATTGGCTCTCTAAGCTCCTGCCATAGCCTAAGCATTTTGTTTGCCCCTTCACTTTTTTGCATGTTATCCAATACTTTTTATAGGATGTCCACAAAAGCAAGAAGTATTTTTTGCATAATGAATGACAACTGATGTATATGATAGCATTATTATCCACAAGTGTATATTAAATAACAAAGTTTTATTTATTTTGAAAATTTTGAAGACAGAATAGGTTGAAACTCTTCGGCTCCTTAAGAAAAATGTAGTTTTTTGAAGTTAGATTGCCGATAGTTAATACAAATTACTTTCCCACTTGTAATTTAAGGCGACATGTGCTAATGAGCAGAAACATATAAATAATCTTTTTAAGCTTTTTGTATTCAAAATTTGTTAAACTTCCTATATTTAAGCTAAATAATGAAAACTTTTGCTTGCAGTGAATCTATATGACTTATGGACTTTATAACGGTTTGACGAATCCAAATTCATTTAGTTTATAGTGTTAAAACAAATCTTGTATTTATGGATTTGTTACCATTATTATAATTCTCAATCTCTTTAAACTTCATGAGTTGCAGATTCACCATTTTGATACATTTTTGTTTTGTTGCTCTGTACTTTAACTATTCCTCTACCATTTTTCTTATACGCAAATTTTGATTATCATTTTTTTAATGCATTGCTTTAGATTATTGAGATAATAACTTTAACAAATGAATATATACCATCTAAAAATGCAAATATAATTAAAAGGGCATTACAATTTCAGTTTTGTTTTCATTTAAATAACTTTATGTGCTGTTATGAACACCAATCCACTTGGTTACTATCTCATGCTACTCCAAAATTACCTACTGGTTAAGAGGATCAAGATTTAGAGCATCATGAAAGTGACAATCTTGTGACACGAGGACCTTATCGAGGAACTCCCCTCCTTACTAATTCAATGGATCACAGATTTCTTAGGTTATTAGCGATAGGTTTATGGTTTTGATTAATTATCAAAGCTTTACACTAATATTTTAAAATTTATAATAATTATTCTTATAATTTCTACATAAAAGTTTTGATGATGTTGAAGCGGCACAAGCTATTACTAATGCTATCCCATCTTGAAAGAAGCCTAGTACGAAAGATAAGGAAGTATTATGGGACTTATTTGAGGTAAAGAAATTGATTTTGTTATATATTTTTTTCTCAATGCTAAACTTTTAAGTAGCATTGATGACTCTTGATGAATTTTAAAAATGATATACTTAGGATCCAGTAGACGAGTTTAAGATAAAGGAAGTGTGAAACGCTATAGCATCTAGATGATCTTGTGATGCACTTAATTAGGTTAGAAGCGAAGCATGCGACAAGGCTGGAGCAAACAAAAAAAGAAGATACAAAAGGGAATTGACCAAGTTGGGTATTGCCTGAAATATGGAATAAGTTAATTTATGACAATTGGAGTGCCCTAGATGGGAGAAGAAATCTGAATCAGCATATAATAATTGACTTATAATTAAAGAATGTTCAATTTCAAAGCATTCGGGAGGTTTTATTTCATTTTCCTTGCATCATAAAAGGATTATATGTTCATTATTCACTCTTTTCCAACTATTGAAATGTAATACACATTCTAAGTACTAAATGTATGCTTAGGAATAAGAAGTTATGAGATTCTTCATTTGAGATAGCTCAATATTATTAATTTAGGAAAACAATTTGAAGCAACCTATCTCTCAACTTGAATTAGTTGATTGTACACATAGAAAGGAGAATGGTTTGAGTGAATTTATTGACAAGAAGCCAAAGATTGTTAGTGTAAATTTATTTTGTTATTTAAAATACATTCTTGATTTAATCTTTTGAGACTTCTAATTTATAATATGTTGAATGAATTGTTTTGGGAAAATTATATTGAGTCATTAAAAGCGAAGTATGGTGAAGATTCATCATCACTTCCTAGCTTTGGTTCAGATGCTCGGGTAGAAGCAACTGGAGGTCCTAGTCATGGAAGGTTATATGGATTTGCGGTTAGAAAAAAACCACATAACATGATTGGGAATAGTAGGAGCCATCTTCTTGTAGTTCAAGTTATGGAGATTTATCGTCATCTATTATTACTCAAGAGAAACTTGAAGAGATACTACAAAAGATGTAAGAAGATATGCAAGAACGAATGGAAAAGAGAGAGCAAGAGTTACAAGAAAAAATGGAGAAAAGAAAGCGAGAACAAATAGAAAAGAGAGAATGAGAGTTCCAATAAAAATTAGAGAAAAGAGTAGAAGAATTTAAGGAAGAATTGAGAAGTTAGGTGGAAGCTTTGCTAGTTGAACTTGTCAAGCTTCGGGGAAAGGATAATGATACACTTTAAATGACATTTCATACGCTAACTTTCTAATTTCTATTAAACTTCTTTTTAATTTCACCACTTATATTTTGACTCCTTGCTAACTATAATGATGATTGGTATATATGTGATGTTATATTTTAGACTCATAACAATTATATTTATGAGTACCTTAATGTCTTATTTTGATTAAAGTGGACATTCAGCACTGTATGAATTGTTTTATGTATGTATTAACAGGTGTGGGATTACTCGAAGAGAAAAGAAAATTGTAATGATTATATAGTCAAGTACGATAGATTTAAGCTAGAAATGTATGAATTAATAGGAATTTTATTGCAATATTACATAAAACAGAGATAGAATTTGAAACAGAATTCATCAATAAATAATATATTATTTAAATTAATTATTAAAATAGAGATTGATATTTGACAAATTTGACAAATAAATTAATTAAATTACAATATGTACCAAAATTTTTGAAACAGATTTGTGATAGCAATTTAAA
This sequence comes from Combretum micranthum, assembly GCA_024138025.1. Taxonomy (NCBI): domain Eukaryota; kingdom Viridiplantae; phylum Streptophyta; class Magnoliopsida; order Myrtales; family Combretaceae; genus Combretum; species Combretum micranthum. The sequence goes on along the minus strand of JAMXBD010000934.1, from coordinate 532,763 downwards.
AGAAAAAATATTGATAAATTACAAATAGGGACAAATTTGGTGATGAAAAAAGCTGTCTTTGAATCATTTTGTCATAAATTTTCATGAATAATTTATGATAGAATTAGAGAAAAAATTTTCTATTGCAAAATTTGCGACAGATGCACAAATCCATTGCAAATTAAATTAGTGACAAGGTGTTTTTAAGATAGAATTTTGCGATAGATATTCTGTCTCTGAAAGCCTTTTGTGATAGAATTTGTACTTTTAGAAACAAAATTTCTGTCTCTAAAGCCTAGTTTTCTTGTAGTAAAGTCTACTTAATCATAGTGTTGTGGTTTGGGTTTGGCTCTAAAGTCAGTTCATGGGCTATCAGGTTGACTGTCACACTCCAAGGGTACCCTAATAGTGTACACAAGTCATACTTATATACTATTACTAATTAACCTTCAGAGAATGGCGTATTTTCAAACAACAAGATCTTTTAGTTGCATCGGGGAGAAGTAACAAATACATATAAGTCATAAATTAATAAATATTTGCCATCACAAGTAGTGAATATCATAATAATATTACAGATCATAATTCTATTCTATAAGTCTCCAAATACATAAACTAGTAGTACAAGTACTAACTATCTTGTAAATAAAAATAAAGAACATAACCCGAGGATCCCATATTCTTCTAGCTTCTAAGTTCTTACCGGAGTCATGCTCCTGGAAGATATAAACCATGGTCGTAGAGTTAACCTAAAAGGTCTTTAGGAGTCTGAGCGAAACCACGGGCTCAGTGAATAACTAGACATATTATACATCAAGCAAATTTATTAATAAATCATATGTAATGCAGCAGTCAATCACATGCATAGATACAAGCTTGGATAATCTAGAATCCAAATAGGAAAAAGATTTGTGTCCTCTTTTTAGGGTTGAAGAACAATTACTTAATGACCCACCTGCCTAGGAGAGACTAAGTATACAGGAAAATCGATGATTTCTCATTTTAGGATTACCACTTTAATTTTAGGATATTTTAACCGACCATTTCCTTCATCATACCTTAGAAACTCCATAAGTATTAATCATTTCAAACTAATACTACGGACGACGTTCTTCATTGCCACTTAGTTCCCTTAGAACTGACGAAATAAAGAAAACCTTGGAAGAACTAACATTTTAGAAAAACTAAGTATTAACAGAGAATCGAAATATTAATACATAGCAAGTTGTCACTCATTTTAAATATACAATAATGCAGTTCGCGCAATGCATGACTGTTTTAATTATAAAGCCCGTAATTTATAGTCAAGTTTATGGTGATCATACAATACACATAACATATATCATGCTTTTCTCAAGTCATCAAGCAATTTGTATTATCACTTTTATTATTCTGATTTGTCAACCAAATAAAGAACTCACAACACATACTCAATATATTTCCACAACAACCTTCTTATTATCTTTGTATTATATATGCAACTATTTACAAATACAAACAATTTAATAGATCTGAGTTAGTCACCTGCTCATGATAGCTAATCGTAATAGTCTACTGGGAAATCCTCTATGGTATCAAGATCACCTATTGAGATTAATAAAAATATTCATCAATACAACATAGATTATATATCTAAACTCCTATGAGTGTCTAAGTATCTTATAATGGTATTGATATTAATTTCTATTATTTGCATTGGTCTTTTTAGGGTAAGGATCATATGATAACAGATTCTTATTATTTAACCTTTATTTTCATTTTGCTTGTCTTGATATTAAGAATATTCTATTTTTATTGAGTAGTTATAGAGTTTATATTTAATAACTCAATACTTTATTATTACCATTATTATTTTTATATTGTTCGTTAGTTCGACCATTTTATGGTAACTGATATTTATTTTCTATTATTTTAGTTTCATTGTGTTTCTCTTGATCTTTGTTCATATTATTATATATTATTTATAGGTATCACATTATCTTTAATTATAGTTTGTTTATGTTTTCCATTCTTGTATATATATATATATCTGTATCATACAACTATCGTAATTTTAATCTTTTGTTACACAAGTATTTTATTTACAATAGTTACTAAGGTTTATCTCTTAATCAAGTATTAAACATACTAATATTTATATTATTTATTATGTTTAAGGTTTTGTTTCATCTTCTTTTTTTAATATATATATATATATATGTAACATCTGTTATGGACGAGACAGACTTCGTCCAGAGATGTTTTGCATGTACGCCGTCATCCTAAGCTGCCAGTGTTGAACTAAGAGATACTGATGTTCTGTTGGTCCCAAAAATAACCAAGAGGGGGGTGAATTGGTTATATAAGATAAAAATTTTATCCTTTGAAAATTGATAAAATCACAACCTTGGTTAAACAAATCAAAAATGGCTTTTCAACTCTCTTGAAAACAAATAAACTTGATAAACAAAACTTTAGTGAAAATGCGGAAGCAAACAAGTTTAATTCATATCACTTAATGTTAAGTTTAATTAAAAATAATGTCTCAGATTTTAGTCTCTAAAATCATCTCTGGTTATCGAAAATACTTGCAATTAGTTTCTGAACCAGTTTCTGATTTTACGCTACAGCACAATTACTCAAGTAAATGTATACGAAATTTAAAAGAATAAGGTAGAGAGAGATGCAAAGCTATATATAGTGGTTCCGCCTTGCGCGTACTCCACTTTTCCAGCACCAAGCCGGGGACCCGGTACTCCTCACCGGTATGTTCCACTATCCAATAATTGAATCACGTTACAAGTTGTCTTTTGCGAAACACACTTTGGCTACAAATGCACTCAGCTGACCTCCCTAGCTTTCCTCAAGCTATAATCAACTACTGAGCCTACTTGTAACACTTCAAATTCACTAAAAATGAAATCACGAATCAAGTTGAGGAATAAAATTAAAATTTCCTCTTAGGTATTTAGTACAAGATAAACACGGTTATTCAGCTTTGTAGAGAGCCTTTTTGTTCAGAAAAGAATAGTTGCTTGTATCTCTTGTTTTCTTCATTCTCTCGAGCTTATAATGTTCTTCAAAATATCAAACGGCTAGTGACTGAATAATCCTGATTCTTTGCATCTTTTTCGCACAAAATCTGGTCTTCTTTTCCACGGTTATTGTGCTTTGATCTCCTTTGGATATAGATGAATTCTATTCATCTGAAAATCTGGCATAAATCTCGGAAGTTCTTAATCTTCTCCTGACTTCAATTTGAATTACGTTGAAAATATCCCATGAAAATAGTTAAGATAATCCTCTGATATTTGAAGTATTTGTAACAAAAGAATTAAAGGTGTTTTGGATAATTTTATCCCCATTGTAAGATCACGTGAAGTAGACTTTCCAAGTATATGTTCTCGTGAGACTTCAAATTTCTTCGAAATGGTACTGAACTCAACTAACTTAAATCCCCTTTGGATAGTTGAACCAACTTGTGGAACATAATTGAATGCATTGTCCAAATATATCCACTTTGGTGCTAGGTCTTCAAAATATATGAAAAATTCGAAAAATATTTGTTTTTCAGAGTTATCCATAAATGCCCTCTGATTATTCTTCTGAATATTCTGGTTCATTCACAAGTCATATCATTCACAAGTCATAACATAATCTTCCTTCTGAATTACGTTCTGAGTAAGAATTGCCTTCTGAATTCCCTTCTGGTATTAATTCTTTGCGTATTACAAAAACTCTTTCTGAAATTCGTTCTGATAAGTTCTAATATATACTGTATCTAAACACTGCACCCTTTGTTAAATAGTTAGAAACATTTGGGTCTTTTTGTTATCATTAAAATCATTATTGAGAGAAACTAACATGTTCGTGTAATTTTTGCACACTCCAAGTTTCAGTGTAAGCCGGCCTTGAAGGCCACCTGCTTAGGCTTGTACGATGCTAGTGTAGAATATGTACATAGCTGTCGTCAGTTCAAATTACGTAAAAAAATTTATGTAGCTTTTGTTTCTAGTACACCCCGTCTCAATACCGCCGGTTTATCCTTGTATGCTACCGGCGTTGAGCACCTACACCACTGGTGTAAGGTTGGTGTTGACACTGTTCATCTTTTTCCTCATTTTTCCTCCATTTGTAACTTATTTTTCTTATAGTTTATGTGTACTTTACTTGTATTTAAATTACTTCTAAGTATTTTTACATGCTCCACAAGTATCATTTGTGACATATCAATACATATAATGTCTTCTAATCATTATACCATATGATTTCTAGCTACTACATATATCATAACTTATAAGTAGGATTTAAAGTTAAATATTACCTTGTTGGGGTGATGTAGTGTTGCTAAGCCCTCTCCCAAAGCTTGATACGACCCTAGAGTTAACAATAACATTGTTTAAGACAATTTTTAACACTTGAACTTACTAAAACGAATTTCTACTTATCTTGTTGTTCATTCTCCAAAACTTTAAGCTTGTTAATGGAGTTAGAATGGAGTGTTTGTATTGTTGGTTCTGTTGGCGATTTATGATGCAATTTAATGAACGAATTAGGGCTACCTTTAGTTGTGTTTGTTGTTACTGTTTTATGCTAGTTTTAAGTGTATTAAGGGTTTTTCCTAATAAATGCTTATTTATGTGTGTGGGTATATATATATATATATATATAAGGAGGGAGCTGCACTTCTACACAATTTGGTCAAGAAATGGGGTAGTTTTCTACCGAATACACACTTGCATTTGCATGTAATCTCATGCATTTAATGTTATGCTGATTTAGGTTGTTTTGATTGCTCTTTTGGAAAATTTTTCTTGACTTTTAGTTGCTTTATTTGACCCAATTGTTGAGTGATTTTGGTTGGGAAAATTAAGAAGATTTCAACCACATGCTATTCCCCACTTGCACCGAATATATGTAAATAATAAATAATATATTTAGTTAATTAATTATCTTAATTTTATGATAGTTTGTTAAGTTAAATGAGTACAAATGTAACAGTTATCTATGAGTTCTGTATCCAAAAATTTAGAAGTAAATTTTCTAAATTATCTTTGTGTTCATTTTTGAGTTTGAAGTTTACACAATTAATTATTTTTAGGGTTTTACCTTACGTAATTAGGGTTTTCTAAGTTTAATAGACCAATTTTGGTTTTATTCTCTAATAGCTTTAGGATTTTCTAACTAGAACACTGGTACGATCTAAATATTTATTTGGAGTCTAGATTGTTAATTATAGGTCTGTTTTTGTTCCTATTGTGTATTTATAACCTTAACAATTCATCATTGAATTATTCTTTTCTAACTATAAGCTTTATTGTTTATTTATTTTCCAATACACTTGAAATCTCATTTAAAATTATTTCCATACTTTGAGTTTTCGATACCATCTACAAAATCTTATCTTTGATATCTGTTACTATCTATAGAACTTTGTTTTAAGGTTTGAAGATATATATAGATTTATTATTACTTGTGATTTTAATTTAAGGTCTTTGTTGAGTCCTACATTAACTTTTTATTTTCTATATTTGTATTTCTATTCATTTCTACTTTTATGAAAATTCCCAGTGTTTACATTGACTCATGATCTAAATAAGCTAGGATGGGTGTAAGCAGCCATTATCTAAATTTATCCATCAACACTATCATAATTAAAATTTAGACACCAAAATGTTAATAAAAAAAATAAAGCATAATGGTTTACTCCTAGATTGAAAAAAACAAAGACACTAAATTTCAAAAATAGAAAAAAAAAATAGACACTAAAGATCTATAGGTTGAAAATACATATACTTCTTTTGCAATCCAAATATAAAATTTAGAAGTTTTTTGAAATCGGCATCCCCTTGATATAAAGAGAATAGTAGAGCTTACAACTTTTAAATATCTATAAAGAGTTGTAACTTTTCTAAGTTGCAAAGTATTCATATGAGAATATATAATGAGTACTTATTATCATATAAAGCCAATATTTTTCAAGACAATTGTTTTGACTGAAAAATGTTAAAAGTTCGAACTATTCTAAAATATATATTATTTCACATAATGATCACATAAAACTAATGTATTTAAATTAAATTGTACTAATTAAACTCTATTTAAAACAATTTACAAATGTTCACACTAATCTAGTAGCTTTTCCATACTATAATCTACATGGATTGATAAGATCAATAGAAAACTATAGTGAAAACTTAATAAATGGATGTGTTACTACTTACCATTATAATTAGGTTTATACAATTGGTATTGACTGAAACAAAATATAACTAATATAAAAAATGTTTTGAAGCCAATTATAATATGAATTGAAAGGATAAAATTGTAATAAAAAATATAGGTTGTTATCTAAAGCTAGATGGATTTGTAGCAATGCTAGAACCAATAATCAGATGATGGGGTTGTATGGATCATAAAAGAGAGAAATGATTATGTGGATTGAATGCATAAAGGTTTTTAGATGGTAGGACATTGGGGTATCAATGGTAATTTATAATCTGGCTAGCCCTCCATACTTATTTGGACAATACCAAATGAAATACCCCGAAGACTCCTCTCTACAACTTACCATTTAGAAGTGGCAAAACTCCCATCTAGGCAAAAGTGGCAAAACTCCATCTAGGCAAAAGACGTAGAATCTATAAAATTTGAATCGTCTCTATAACACTAGTTTATGCATAGATAAGTACTCTAGTATTCCTAGTGTCTATAACACATGTAGTACATCCAAACTGTGTCAACAAAAGATGCAGGTGCTATACATGCCAAGATATTCTACAAGTGGGCATACAATACTACGTTTAACCTTAAACTCAACTTAAAATTTCAAAATCCAAACTTAGCACGAACTCAATCAAAATTAAAAATTTGAGCTTGATTCCGACTTGAAGAGGTATTGCAAAAACTTGAACTTAATTTGCTACGTTTGTGTAACATTTATTTATTGCAAAAATATTTTTATTTCTAATTTAAATAATATTAATATCAAATTCATGCAAATTTATTGGTATTTTTTTTCAACTCAAGTTCGTTTAAACTTGCAAGTTAATTTAACTAAATAATATAATTGGATAAACTATTCAAGTGGTGGGGTATTAGTTTTAATTCAGTACCGAATTTGAATAGTTTATGATTTAGTTCGTTTATATCCCAATTTAGGAGAGGAAGGGTTTCAAACTGATATATTGGTTGTTGGGCTGGTGGGCTGCACTGTATGGGTTGGACAAATTCTAGACCTGGTGCTGGCTTGAATGGGCAGACTTAATCCCGTGGGCTTCTTGGTAACGGTGGGCTGCTCTATTTGTTGATAGCGTTGGACACGCTTTGCTCTAGCGCATCGGTGGGCTCTGAACTGTTTAATGCAAGCAGGCATGAAACATGGAATGGATCTGCCCGAGCCTGACTTCTTCATTTGCTTAGCGACCGTGGCTGTAACGGTGATTCATTGCACTGGGGGCTGACACTGGGCTGAAGCCAGCTTAGTGCCTGTTTGGATTCTTAGTTTTTTTATCTGTATTGAATTTATATCAGTTAATTACGGTTCGGTATTGATTCAGTTTTTTTTTTTTTAATTTATGAATAAAACTATCGATTTTTTATAAGTATATTTTAATATCTGCTAGACACCAATAAGTATGTTTTAATACTTGCTAGACACCAAAACGGTACTAGAACGATGGACTAAACATTATCCATTTAGGCTGGACGGTTGGAATAGGCTTCGTCGGATGCATTTGCTTGGAGTCGAAAGCTAGACCGAGGATTGCTGTTTGCATGGGCTTCACGTGGATCAACTTCAATTAAATATATTAAAATTTTCAATCATTTTGGACACATATTAGCTTTCGTTGAGCTGGTCTTAAACTAGTAGGTCAAGCTGGTTAGAATAGATATAATTATTTTTCCTAACTAATTTGTCATTTTTAATTTTTTTATTGATGTATATTATATTAATAAATATGTCTAATAGTATTTTCTATTATATGATGAAATAAATATGTTCTTTTTCCTTGGCCAGTAAAAATAAATATATTCAATATTATCTTTCTACTAAATTGATTATTATGACCCATCTAAAATTGATACGTGTTGTGTATGTACTTAAAGACTTAAAATATTAGACAAAAATCCTTATTTTGTAAAAATTTGTTAATGTTGAGAACTCAAATAAAAGAAAAGAAAAAAGATTATGGACAAAATAAAATAATAGGTACGTTAAGGAGTAGAAGTATAATACTCTCTATAATTCTTAATTACAAGTATTTTCTTTGTCAAAAATACTAGTTCAGACATATATACAATTAAATTTAAAGGTAAGATAAAATATGTAATTTTTACATATATTATGGTTTAAGTATATATTTTATTGGGTTAATAATAAAAATGGAATATATCTGAACTTTCATAAAATGTTCATTTAAGTATTTGAAGTTTTATTTTGAACAATTTAGTGTCCGGGCAAAGTTTTTGAAAACTTTTTTCATACTTAAAATTTGGTTATGATAATTTTAGTGCTTGAACAGAGTTTTTGCAAATTTTTTTATGTATAAAATAAGTTCAATCAAGTATGAAAAAAGTTTTTTGAAACTTTTTTTAAATATCAAAATTATTCAAATCAAATTTCAAATATAAAAAATTCTATAAAAAATTTATTCAATTATCGAATTATTTAAAATAAAACTTTAATTACCTAATTAAACTTTTTATAAAAATCAACTATTGTTGGCAGTTTTTCCTATTTTTGTTGGTACTTGGTAGTATAGCCAAATATATCACTCCATTACCAGGCGATTAAACAGTAATATACACTTCATCAAGATATAATGAGTGGAATAATGTCGATCGTGAAGCCAGCATGTTGGGCAAAAAAAATCATGAAGCCAGTAACCTAGAAAAAGTTCACAAAGTCACTTCAAAGTTCAGACAAGTCATATCCTTGGGTATCACAAATTATAGACCAATCAAATACAAGCACCCCATATTTATTTTTTTTTTGGTCCAAAATATCAACTCTTGTACAACTGTACAATAATTCACAATTTTCACAGGGCTGGAAAAAAAAAGCACATAAAATTTGATTAAAAAATTTGTTCTTCTCTGAGCAAAATAACTCCTCCCATAAAAGAAAGAAATAAAAATTTCATTCCTGTTTTATGCTATAAGGAATCAATATTATTTATGATAAAAATTTTTAGAAATCAAATAAAAAAATAACTGTTTCATAAATACCATTTATATTTATGTCAACCAAATACAATATAATACGGCACTTCAGCCATAATAGTCATTTATAAATATATCTACCTTATTAATAATAGAACCTAAACAAGACAAAATAACAGTCAGAACCTAGCAAAAGTACAAGACCATATTAACCTACGTTCATACCTAGCAAAACTACAAGACAATATTAACCTACGTTCATACCTAGCAAAACTACACGACAATATTAACCTACGTTCATACTGGCTTTATGGATATCTTTTGTAATTTCTTTGCTTAAGATTTATGTGTCACTACAATATTAAAGGATTTAGCTTTAAAATACTTCATCATTATTTTAATTAGATTTCTCAAGCGTAAAATATCTTTGATATACACGTATATATAAATTATATTTATTGCTCAAATCTCCCGGTTTTTAACCTCACATTGCGTAATTCTTTTTTAGCTCTACTTCATTTTGTTGTTCTATGTGATTTTATGGGTGAAACACAAGTCCATAAATATTTTTTTTTAAATAAACAATTATCTAAATACAAATTAAAAATTACCAACTCAAAATATAATTATTGATTTAATATAATAATCACATGTACAAAATACGATTCAGCAATTAACAAGATGTATGTACTATATGCATTTATACTTATACATGAGTTGGCATTTTGATAATTATTTTATATAATTTTTATATGAATAAGTTGGTAATCATATAATATAATTACCTGTGTTTTATGTTACCCGATCGTCTTCCCTAAAATATAACACCTACATGCATGTCAAGGAAAACTGTAAATACGTGTCTAAAGTCATTGTACTGGTGCAGATACAAACACATTTAGTTATGGTTCTCGAAGCTTAACCATGGTACAAGAAGATAGGTGGGGCAAATTATGATCAGGAGGTAAAAATATAATTTAAGAATCGAGGAATCCGTGACTTATATCCCACCAACTTCTAAATTCAATTTGTAATTTTAAATTTCTTAAATGAGCCGTGTTCAAATTGTTTAGACTAGAATGAAGTCAATCTCTGGCACATAATGCTCCAAAATTCAGGGCAAGACAGAGAATTTATTCGGTCCCCATATCCTATGGTTCTATATGGGGATTGAACACGTTCATAGCAGCCACGCCACTGGTGTCGTTCACCCCTCAGGGAAAATTGTTGGGACCATTACATTGACCAAAAAGTAAAAAGTAAATAATCGAAAGAAGACATTTTCTTCACTTTTCCCATCATTTCAAGATCATTGTGGTTCGAGAGTTTCGAAAGCTGGTATTCAACCCTGCCATTCATTAGTTACAAGACGTGCATGCAATTATTCTTCGTCAGTATGCTTTGTTTTGGGACAGCAGATCGATCAGTGTAAGCACTCTCATCTGCCCAAAATTTAAGGATTCTGTTGATCTTGTGTTAAAATTTTTGTCTGATCTAACGTTAAATTTGTTCTTCTTTCGTGTATATGCTTTCGTCTCGATTTGTTAGACATTGGACATACGTGAAGATATTAATGCTAGTGCCTACCTATGGCTAGGTATTACGTCCATCAATGCAGCCCATACCCTCACGTTTCAAGTGGCAAATAAAAATCAATGTAGAGGTGGAGTACATATTTTTCTCAACCTTAATTATCACCTAGTCCCTTGGCGCGAATACGAATTTTCGTCCATACCCATTTCTAAGAATATTCTCTTGAAAACTATAGTTTCTAAACTTTCACGAACATCTTATTTTAATAACAGAAAAAGACATCTACCACACTATTTATTTCTAGGATATATGCATCAATAATAAGAGATGGACTAGTATTTTCTTACCATTGTTGAAATACAAGAAAATACAAGATTAAATTTCTCTTCTCACCGATTTACATATTTATGTTTCCAAAAATGAAGAGTCGAATCAACTTTGTCAATGCTAAAGAATTAAGGGTTAATAGATAAAACTAGGGTTAAACCACTGTTATACCAGTCTGTTTTCGAGGAGGATCATGCTTAATTGGGTTGAACTAAAAGTGTCTACCTAAATTTAACAATATTAATTAAGAAAGCCACATCAATATAATTAGAGTGTGGTGATCCATCGGATTCTATATTACTTAATTAAGACAACTCTTGAATTTAAGTGAAAGTATTTTTGTGTTTTATGATAATTTGAGATATCATTCATATGAACTGAAATGTTATAATAAAGTCAAAAGCCATATAAGCAAATATATGAAATGTGTTGATTTTGAATTTGGTCGACTTAAATCTAAAAAGTATCTCAATGGATTTTTTAGAGGATTTAATGGATAATTAGTTTATCTTAACAGATTTGTTTGGAAAAAAATCTGCAATAGAAATATGGCAGCCGGAAAAACCTCACCCTCCTTAATTTTTCAATCTTCACTTTCGTATCTCCGGTACCCATCCTTCCATTTTCATTATTTTCTATATGTATCCTTCCTTCATTTCCGTTATTTTTTGTATGTAATGTGTAAGAACTTTATGTGAAAAAATTATATTATTTTTGGATTACAATTAAATGATATGTTTATATAGAAAATATAATAACAAGAGAAATTTTGTTAATGATTTTTATTTTAGTGAGTTTATTTATGTCAATACCTTGTTGGTATAAAAAGTATATGAAAAAAGATTCCGCTAAGTTATTTTCTTTTTGTGTCATTAATGACGAATTTCTATAAGATTAATAATAATCATCTAATGAAAAATTATCCTAATAATGTTGTCTTTAGCAAGATAAACTTATTCTAATAACTGCCAATTGTCACATCCTGAAAAATTAATTCGTACAGTCCCACCGTAATTATCAAAGGTTTATGGAGTTCGATCAACTCATGGTCCATAAACATTAGATAACTACTAGGCTCACTAAATAATGCCGCACTTAAAAGATACTTACAAAAATGGAGACTAGAATTAAGTTTTTGGTACTTATGGGTATTATTCCAGGCATTCTGTGTTGTTTCTTATGGATTTCCTACAAAAGAAGCTATAGGGTGGTGAGCATAATTCCACGTACTCAGTAAATGGTCAGAATCTTATAATACCTTTCAAAGCATTTAGCAAACACGTTTATTAAATGTATGCATGATCAAATACTATGCTATCTATATAATGTAGATTGGTTCATCACGAGATTAGAGAAATTAACCCCACTCTATTATAGGTTTTGAGGAGTTTGAACACAGATTCATCTTCCATTAAACCAGGAATGTGCAATGGACCACTGTCCTCCCAAAAACCGCTTAGGACTATCCCTCAAATAGCTTGTGACCTTTATTGCGACCTCCCCTCTTATCACTTAGTTCAATAAAGGTTAGAAGAAGAAATCTATTCTCACCTGAACGGTCGATTTGATGGACATAGGATGTTTGATGCCTCGTGTAATGCGAGTCGTTTTATTAAGGTCCAAATAAATTCTTATAATACCTTGTTTACTTTAGATGATCACCCAATTCATCAAATCAGATCAAGCAATTACAAGACAAACAAACATTTAATCAATCATATGCATTTATTTTCTAGGTTACCATTAACACACAATGTATTGACATAAAGATTCTTTAAGAATAGCTGTGAAGCTGGACCACTAACCATAATGAGTTTCGTGTGTGGAATAGATTATTGTGGAGTATTACCTAAAAGAATGATTTTAATAAGATGAATTAGTATTATGATACAAGATTTTGTTTTAATTGTAGTTGTAGTATGATTATACTATAAAGTTTATTGAGGAAAAATTGACTTTATTAGAAGATTCACCATATTTATAAGTTGGTATATAAGGAACTAATGAGCTTAATTTGCTTTTATTAAGAGCATTGTAAAATTAAGCACTTTTAGGTACTTGATTAATTTGAAAAGTCATAATTTTGTTCAGGAGATCTTGAAAGAATTTTATATAGTTTGATAAGTGGGTATAGCTTGAAATACTTAGAAAATTTATCCTAATTTGTATAACATATGATATAGTTGTTTTATAAATTCAAGGTTATCATTTCTAGGAGTTGTTAAGATTTAAACTTTATAACTAATTATTAATATTTGGTAATCTCTTTATTGGGATATACATGTTATTATTTGAAATGATCTAATTTTAATTTCTATTTAACTTCCATGTATATGTTTTATTTGTCTTAATTATTGAATTATATGAACATGTTGATTTATGAGAGTCATGTATGGTAATATTAATATTGGAGTAGATGAGTTGGTAATAGTTTAAATATGTTTAAGTTAGTATATCTCGAATATTACAAATGTGTTATTTTGCATGTGTGATGAAATTAATGTCATTGTTTTATATATATTAATGTGTGTATAGTATAATTAATATTTGTGTTATGTTTAAATTTATAAAATCAACTTTTGAATTGTTTAAGAAATAGTTGACAGAAATTTTACTCAATTAAGCCCATTTTTCATGCCTAAATTGCACCCAAATGAGCTCCAAATTAACCCAAATTCAACGCAAAGTCTTATATGCCTTAAAAGTCAAACTTAAAATAATAATGAGTTCAAAATTTGCTTAATTAAGACCTCTTTTGGCAGCCCTCCATTTCCATACGAATTTCCATCTTCTTTCTTTCCTTTTTCTCTTTTTTTTTTCTTTCGTCCAAGTTACAAGCCATAAACCAAAGAATAACACCAAGCTTACTGAATCAAAAATCTCTCCAAGCTAAGACTTACTCATGTAAGTTAATAAAAGTGTAGATTTTGTTTTATTTCCTTTCTTATAGTATCTATGTGAGATCTTTGGTAGAATGAGTTTAATGTCTTTTAAGTGGTTAATTGTTTATGTGTTGTAGTAGTTATATGAAGTGTTGGGAAGGAATAATGTTGATTTGAGTAGTTGAAGCTGAGGATCAGTGGAATGGGATTTGAAGTGATTTAATGTTTTGTTTTAATGTTCTAAGTTGCTAGGATTGATTAGTGTAGATAGGAAATAGTATATAAAGCTAAAAATGAACTTTAAGAAGGAATAAAAGTGTTGTAGGTTAGAAGTTTGCAAAGTGCAAAACAGGGGAAATAAACTCTTTTCGAATAGGTTTGTTTTTGAACGTACGCTGGCATCTAGCACTTCAATGCTGCCGGCATAGAGGCGGTGTTAGAAGTGAACAGAATCAAATTTTTTTTTTAAAGTTGCTTCAAATACCACCGGCTTTTGCAAGAAAACTTTGCCAGCGTTTATTTTTCAAAATGTATACTGGCTATTAGGGCTTCAACGCCGCCGTTGTATGGGTGGTGTGGGATGCGAATAGAATCAAAATATTTAACGTCGGGTGAAATGCCGCCGGCGTATATTTCCCATGCTGTCAGCGTTCATTCAAATTTTGCCTGCGTAGGAAGGCCGTGTATCCCCTGAGGTTTTCAAATTCAAACTTCTCCAATTTTCAATCTTTACTTCATAAATGATCTCCTAATGAATGTAGGCTAGATCAACATGTTTTATGCATAAATTAGATATTAAAACTATATGCAAAGTTTATTGAATCTCCTTGTATAATTAATCTATGATTGTGATATCTATATATATGTGTGAATTCTACATTCAATTATTGATTGTTTTGATATTCTCATTTCATTTAAAGGTTCTTCGGTTAGTTCCTCTCTGAGTGAATATAGTGATATACTATCGGGTTCAGGTATGCAATAGTTTGTTTGTTGTTTGCTAGGACTAGGCATTCCTAATTTGATTTAATTCAATTCGGCTTAATGTTTTGATGAACTGGATGTCTATTACGCTGTTTAATCTGGTTCGAGGAGCAGCAAACCTGTCATGATGCAATGACATGTTAGTTAGACGTGTAACCCAAGTCACGATGCAATGGTACGCTATGATGCAATAACGATTCATTTTGGTTAAGTGGGTAGCCGATAGGAAGAATAGTATTTGAGTAACGTTTACTTAAACTTAGGAGGAAATACCATGGTTTAGTTCAAAGTTTATGGGAACTTGTGAACTAGGCTCATGTTGTGGACTGAGTTTAAGTAGAGTCGGGCAACGACTTTTGAACCCTAAATAAAGTTATTTTCTTTATGGAATAGATATAGGAGATATAAGTACTCGGACTGCTTATATCGACCCCCTGAGCAATTGTTGTTACTCAAGATACCTAAATTCCTAGAGCGTGATCCTGGGGTTTGAATACCCTCATGTTGTTTTGTAAAAGAAAACTTAATAAGATAATCAGTTGTCCATTGATGCATTCCATTTGATTTAAGTTTGGCTTGATAACTTGTTCTTGTATTTTATTATTGTGTACTGGGCCTTTGGCTCACTTTTGCCGCTTTGCCGAAATGGAGACGAGTTATATGATGATTTGGGTTACGGGTCAGACTTTGAGAAATTCATGGATGAGTGGGACGAGTAGGACTCGAACACCCTGGATTTTTGGAGAAGCTTTTGTTAAAGTAAAAGTCTTTGTATAGAAGGCTTGATAGATAAGCCTAAGATGTAAAGACCTTAAGATCTCTTAAGGTTTTTTTTTTTGTATTAAGAAAACTTGAAATTTTTGTAGTGTCTTGTATTGACACTAAACTTTATACATATGATGTATATATATGTATATATTGCTTTTATTAGCAATCTTGTTTTGTTAAAAGTTGTTATAAAGTTTTAGTAGATTTAATCAATCAATTTTCATAAACTGTTAGTTTAGGGCAATCTTACATATAATGTGAAAATGTTATATGTGGTTGCGGACTCGGTACTCTAAATCTTGGGATTTAGAGGGTCGAGTCTTTACATTATTGGTACTAGTATATTTTATTAAGTAAAGTTTTAAGGTGGTTATGAATATTTAATATAGTTTTCATAATTTCTTTATTTACTAGCTATAATTGATATTTACTAGCTATAATTTATAAATTGCTGTAAATATTCAAAAAAAAATGTGAAAAAAATTGTAAGTGTCAATAATAGCAGTATGAATATCATGGGGTAATAATATAATATATATTTTTTATTTTTGGAAATCATTTAGATATTTTATACTAGAAATTCGGATTCCATTTTCTTATATTCGCAGCTATAATCATATAATTTTTAAAATTGCAAAAATTTCATAAAAAATTCTAAAAATTTTATATGTTGTAACTAATATTTTATTGTACTTACTATAAACTTTTGAAGCCGAACGAACAAGTTTTGATATTGCAAGTAATCTTTGTCGGAGATCGGCTAGACCTCACCGGCACCACCTCAAGATGGCAGATTTGCTTCCTCCAAGGTTATCGGACAGACTTTCCCTAATCTTAGACTCCTAACTTCCAAATTTGGTGATTTTATGATTTCGAATGTGTGTTTGGTGAATTTTACAAGTTCTTGATGGTATTTATAGCGAAATTTTAGAGTTTGTAAATTCGGTAAAAATTATCAGGTGTCAATTTTTTCCATGCAAAATTACCATGTAATCCATACATTTTACACGTTCATACTGGATGGTATAATGATTTTTGACAAATGTTAAGTAATTTCCTAATTTGACACCTAATTTGCATGCATGCATAAATTTTTCTAATTTTATTCTGATGTAAAAAAAAAAATATATGCCATCTATTTTCGCGAAATTTTCCAATGTTTTCTGATTTTTGTAGAGTTTTGATTGATGTATATGTCTCCATTTGGTAATTATTTAGTTAACTTGCTCCTTTTTAGGTAAATTTGTTATTTTTTGGGAATTTCCCTTCAATTATTCCAAAATTTAGAGTTTTGATTTTTCAGAATGATTATGATATTTCTAGGGGCTTGATAATCCTTGTCTCCCATTTTTGGTGTTTTATGGAGGAATTTAGAGATATTTATGTTAATTTAAGGGTATTTTAGTCTTTTTACTACTTTAATTTTGGCTTTATTTTATAAATTCAGCCAAATTTTACACTCTTCATGATTTGACTACATCTAATTTACCTTAATTTACTTTTTCATTCTTACTATTACTTAATTACAATTTACTATTTACTATTTATTTTACCCTTTACTATTAACCTTGATTATTTACTATTTACCTTTATTATTATTTATTTAGTTAAGGAGTTTTGTTCATTTATTTTTATTTGGGTTTTAAATTCTTATATTAATTTTCTAATATTTGATAATTTCTTTTGATTTTTAGGAGTATCATATTCTTAATATCGTTTTTCCTTTTCGCTTATTTATTCAATTCTAACTATTATCTTACTTAGTTTATATAAACATTCTTATATTATTTTAGGTTTAATTCTTGTGTTCTATGAAAATCAGGGTATCACACCAATTCAATTGATAACATGATAAATTCAAATTTATATAATCATATCTATTACATACGCATCATACTAAAATAAATATCTTACCACACATTTTTCATAGGTTTTCAAACAAATCTTTATATATATATATATATATATACTTGCAATTTAAAATATGCACAAAGTTTTATGGTTGAGTATCCATATGTTTACTTATGTTTCAATATAAAAATTATATACTCCATCTTCTAGTAAATTCCAATAATGGAGTTTCCAATAATTTGAAAGATTTTTCTTTTCCATTTCATAATTATTTTTCTTATAAATTCATATTTCTTGTTATATTTAATTAATTAATTTTCATAATTAATGAAAACTTATTCTAATAATTTACTTTAAAACTGTAAGCCTTGGAAAATTTCAATAAATAATTCCAAAATAAGAACATTTAAAATAAACTTTGAAAATGACTCCCAATTAAAACCATACTTCAACTAATCTAAATCTAAAACAGATCCGGAAATTTCTTAATCTGAAACAAAGAGAAAACCTCAAAAGTAACATAAGAACTTAACAGTCCCCAAATCCAAAGCCGCTACGTGTAACAACTCTATGCTTAACCCTGACCTGTAAAATTGGGTAATATAAACCTAAAAACAATTTATTAAATTGTAATTAACGATAAACCTTTAGGTATAAAACCTGATTTAAGAAATTCGAAAACGTTATGAGATATAAAATACTTACAAAAATAAAATAATGAATAAATACTCTCAAACTAAATATTTTGTATAAATATAAAACATCAGCTTCCAAGTTGGCAACGATCTAAACCGGAAAGTCACCTGGAAAACCGAAGCGCATAATTCCCGAGAAACCTTAGTAGATTCGACCCGGCAATCCTGTAATCCTACACCAAAGAGTCAGAATTTAAGCAGAGAGTATAGTTTAGGTCACAATAATACTAGAACGCTTTAAAATATAGGATTAGCAAGTTTTCTATCTATGACAAACCTCGTCGGGTACAGACTTCGAAAAGTGTGCCCTTGAGATTCGAAACATTAGATATATGGTATTAGTACCATTAGGCTTGTAATTTCAAAGGATTTCAAGTACCTCAATCGTACTAATTTCGGATTGCTTGTAAACTCGGTTTTTCTAATAACCGAGTAAATTCCGTAAATCGGAAATCAAAACCCTAAATAGGGTTAGTGCAAGCAACCTAGGAATACTAGATCCGACTTTTCTTCAAATTCTATATACAAGAACCTCTAAAAAATAATTTAATGTGGATTATTGTTTTATGGTATATTTCAAACCATAGAAAGTTTTTATTTTGAAAATTTTCTATTCCGGGCCTTCCAGAGCTCCATTACGGAAAAACGAGCCTGGGACTAGAAGCTCGGAAAAATATTTCGGAATATTCATTAGAACCAAAATTTTATAAGGATTTCAAAAATATAAATTTTATAATTTTACGGGCTATAAAAATTACAGTTATAGCCTTTTTCTCGTATTTTCTTTACTACCGATAAAATAGATGTCTTGTCTACTATTTACCACTATTCACAAGTACAACCTACACTAACACTACCCATGCTCTATTCTTACATCCTTATAGCTACTCATTATATTTTCTTTTCTAAGAAATTTTTGTTTCTTATTAAATTATTACATTTATTACATTTTATTACACAATTTGCAAATTCAAATAAATTTAAATCACTCTCTCCTACTCCTACAATGGCCGGCGCATGACCCCCCTTTTATGCCTTCAAATTGATTTATTTTATCTCTTTTATTACTTCAAACAAATCCTAAATTCACTTAATAAAATAACATTTAACTTTCTCTCTCCTTCATTTCATTTCCATTTGTCTAAAAATCACAAAACACTCTCTCTACTCCCTCCTATTGCCGTTAGCCTTCTTCCTCACTACACACACAAAAACAAGCTCTTTTCTTCTTCATTTTTCTCCAAATCTCTTTTTAGGTGATGATTTTAAGCTTTATTACTACTTAATCTTATAATGGAAAGAGTATTCTTGTGTGTTTTTACTTTAAATCCCCATGCAAATGGTAGGGATAAGAAAATACTAATACATGAATCTCAAGCCATCACAAGAGTAGATCTTGTGTTTAATGAGTTTTTGTTGAAGTATCATTATGTTCATGCATATAAAAGTAGAGATCTTACATGAAAAATATATGTTCATGTCTTTAAACTCATTTTCATGCACTATAAGTAGTAGATCTAGCATTTAGACACTCATATTTTCTTGACAATCATGTTCATATGGATATTTTGTGTTTTCATGCATTAATGATTCATAAAGGCTTAGTCTTGTATATATAAATGTGATAGTTGGTAGATCTTTGAAGAATAAGACAAAGAACTTGAAAAAAAAGGTTTTGTTAGAAATGTTTTAAAGAAATTCGTATGATTCTTAAGACCTATTTAAAAACCCTTGAAACCACTTTGAATCTTATATTTTATATGAAAAAGAAGGGTATATGTAATAGGTATCATAAGTAAGAATAAGTCGAAATGAGTTTGGATATGAGTAATGTGTAAAACAAGTAGTGGAATTAAGATGGAAAATCTTGAGTTAGTGTTCAACTTGTAAAATTCGTAACTTGGGATGATGCCTATGTAAACACGTAGTATTCAAGATCAAATGAATGTTTTAAGTGTTAAATGAAGTCCTTAGGTAATGGATATAGTAAATCTTTAAATTTTGATGCATTATATAAGTTTTCTCAAAGGAAACATGTAAGAAATGGATTTTTCCAAAATTCGGATTTTGTGAAAAGCCTATTTAAAAACATACTTGCAAAGTAAAAGATGTAAGTTTTTATGTGGAAATGAAGGTTTTGGATAATATAGATGATGAAGACTCATTTTTATTTAGATAACAAGGAAATTCTAAGAATGAAATCTCGAAACACTAATGAGATGCCAAATTCGGAAAATTGGATTTTCAAGAAGTAGTTATTGTTAGAGTCTTGTATGATTTAGGAGTTCTCAAATTTTCATTGTCAAAAATCATCAAGATCAACATATATTGGACTCATCACATGTCATTCATTAGGAACTCATTCATATTTTATATACACATGAATCATCAACTAGATACATTTTGATCAAGTGCAAAACAATTTTTCGGAAATGGAAAAGGTTACAGATCAGATCTGATCCCTTTGTTCTGTGACCTAAATGTTTTCAAAACTTAGAAATAATATTAGAAATAGATAGGTTTTTCGAAGTAGAAAGAAATCGATATAAAATTTGCAGAATTCTGAGTTAAAATGACCAAGTTATGGCCGTTTTAAGTTAGAACTTCCGCAAATAGCGAGAATCACAATTTTGATTAGTTTAGATGCATAGTTTGGACTAGTTAAGTGATGGAGTTCTCATTAGGTTATTCTATTTAGTAGGTGATCCTAAGAACGATGAATCCCTACCATCATATTATTATTAAGAGACCGGCGTACCATGACCGATTAGTATTACTTCCAATTTCATTATTGTTTGTAATTGTAATGATAGCTGCACTAGTTACTAAGCAAAAAAAAAAAAAAAAAAAGAATATGCATGATGGGATTATTTGGGAATTATATTTGTATTCTGTTGATATGTGGAATTAAGTTTAAAGAATATCGAAGCCGGTGATTGTTTGTATAGTAGAGTAGAAATGATTGTCTGCGAGTATTGCTTGGTCACTTAAAAGAATTGGTTTAATTGATTATTAGACATTAAAGATAAACTTGAACTCATTCATA
Organism: Combretum micranthum; assembly: GCA_024138025.1. Lineage (NCBI taxonomy): Eukaryota > Viridiplantae > Streptophyta > Magnoliopsida > Myrtales > Combretaceae > Combretum > Combretum micranthum. The sequence goes on along the minus strand of JAMXBD010000934.1, from coordinate 511,554 downwards.
TCACGAAGAGGATGGAGCATTAGCATTTGTTGGTTTTTCATGATCCATAAAACGAATATGTTGGTTAATCGTGATCCATAAAATGAATTTATTGTTCAATTGACCGTGAGCTTAAATGGCGTTGTACCGTAGGATTCGTTAATTTGCTAAGCCGGGATAGAGGGTACAAGTCCATCCACATATGATTTCCGGCTGGTCATATGTTTGTTGAATCCACGTGTTTGATACATTTCATTTGATTGATTAATCACTTGCTTGAATGTTATGTCTTAATTACGATATGGAAGTTTTCACTGACTAAGCTAGTGTAGCTTATACCCCAATAGTTTCCTATTGCAGTCTGAATACTTATGGCTATCTCCGAGGGCCGCGAACATCAGGTACAGTTCTTAGACATTAAGGAGCTTTTGATAAGGCCGGGACCTAGAAGTAGACACGGACTTCTAATCATGTCTCCCAAATTGGTGCTTGAAGGATAATATAAGGGATTTTGTGAGCCTAAGAACTCTCAACGTTGTTGACAGGGTATGCCCCTTAGTTCATGTAATAGAATAGATCTAAAGGAAACGGTTATGATTTACATTCTTGTTGCTATGTATGTCTCCTTAGACTACTACGAAGCAAAACATGGTCCCTGTATGTTGAAAGTGAGCCTTACACTCGATGTTCAAACTCATGGAAGGCTAAGGTTGCCTTACTTGATTTAAATATTGAGTGTGGTGGACTGTCACGTTTAGGGTACTTTTTGGGGTGTGACAAAAACCTCAAAACATAAATTATCACTAAGATGAAATTAGTACTCATAACTAGTACCAAACATTATCCCAAGAAGAAAAGTAATAATGCTTTAAGGAAAATAACAAAATAAAAAACTTCAATTGAAGTTACAACTATGGTTTTGAGGCATCATTCTATTGTCAGATGATCCATCATTTTAGTTGCTACTTCTCACTCATTGAACCTATATATGCAAAAAATAACTAAATTAATAAAATTAGGTAAACAACTGTTGACACTTTTTTTTATTTGTTAAGAAAAAAGATTGAAAAATATTACTTGTGATATTTGATGTATTATTTAAGCTAGTTCCATCCATTCTTGCCATTAAAGGATTAAAACTTGTCAATGAACCTGGATATGCAAAATAAATAAATAATTTAATAAAATAAGCTAAACAATTTTTGATACTCTAGTTTATTTGTTAAAAAAAATGAAAAACATTACCCGTGATATTGGATGTATTATTTAAGCTAGTTTCATCCATTCTTGTGATTAAAGAACTAAAACTTGAATGCTCCTAACATTTCAAAATGTGAATTCATTATTGGATTTTCACTCATTAAATATATAAATATAATTGTACGTGTATCCATGTGTAGTGACAATAACTTACATTCAACGAGTAAGATGTTAAAGGTAATTGATTTGAATAACTTATATTTGTGGAGAAGTTATACAAGAAGTTGTCAATTTCCTATAGTATCATTATAAAAAAAAAAAAGAACGCTCAATAAAAATTATATAGATAACAAATCATAATATATCAAAGTGTTAGTAAACATTTGCATATTGAAAATAAGTTACCGGAATATGATGAGATAATGCGCTACTTTCATTTGTTAGAGGAGCCTAAAACTATAAACATTGAATCAGTTATTTGACGATAAAGATAAGCATAAGAAATTTGCAAGAATTATAATAAAGTTTAAAAATAAGCTTATTACATTACTACATGCTTCTAGATTTGATCCTTGTGTGAATACATTTGGAGAATCCATAATTGACTCAAGCGTAGTAACAACAAACTTTTGCTATTGTAATAAAATTAATATTAGAATAATATACATGGCGTTATGCTATAATAATAATAATAATAATTACTTAACTTACATACCGGTGTATGCGTTGATGGCTTTCTTTTAGTGGCTTTTTCTAGGCCACTTTTCTTTCTTGTGGATGTGCTACCTTTAACTCTTATTTTTTATTTTATTCCTTTTAACTTATAGCCTAAATTGATTTCTTTACGCATACCCCTCCTTGATGGGTTTGTTGAAATGATAAACCTTTCATACTTTCCTCAGTTTTTCCCATAATATTCTCATAACCTTCAATTGCTATCTTAAGAGATTCATCTGTTAAGGAAGCTTTGCTGCTAAATAAGCAAATAATCTAGTTATAATCTTATAACATTCTCTAATATTTGACCTTGAGCCTTTCACTTCACGTGCATCATATTCAATCATAGTCCTACTCTTTGCATCCTTTGTCCATCTCTTTAGAATGTATTCTTCAGGCACACACTTGATATTTTCAAACAATAAAACTTTTAGAGCATGTGAGCACAAAATTCCTAAAAACTCGAATTTATTATAACTACAATCAACCCGAAGATTATTTGAGTCAAAATGAATGATATGATGATGGGATCTTCTTGGAGGAGTGACTTTATATTTAATTATTAATCCAATCTGCTTAAGAGTGCATACTTCACAATCCCATGTCTGCCACAACTCATCATGAAATATCTTAAATATTGTTGGAGTGTACACTTCTGTAGCATGTTTCAAGATTTCTACACTATTTGGCATATAGGGAGTACTTTGACTAGCTTTGAAATCTGCTTTCAACACTTCATAACGTCTATCATCTACCAATCTTTCAAAATGTTGAAAGAATCGTAAAAGGTTAAAACTATAGCCAATATCTTTCTTGATTTGATTGTTCATGCTTTCACTTCTTTGAGTGGAACTCATATAAGCACAAAATGTCGTGCGACCATACACTAATGCCCATTTATCTCGCATTTCAAATTGTTTTTGCAACCATCTATTTTCACAAAGATCATATTTTTTAGGCATCTCATGCCATGCTTTAATGAAATCCTCTTCTATATCTTTAGCAAATGTACTACATTTTTCAAAAACATGACTTAGGTGCTTTGCAGCGTTTTGGTACATATGCTATACACATAACCGATGTCTAGTTTCTGACCAAACTTCTCCTAATGTTTTTGCCATTGTAGGGGCTTCATTAGTGATGATTGTTTTTGGTTTTTTACCAGACATTACTTTAACAAAGGCATCGAATAACCACTTGAATATATCAACCGACTCATCATATAATAATGCAACCCCAAATATGATACTTTGCTTATGGTGTTTTACACCAACAAACAATGCAAGTGGTCTACCATTCTTACATTTTTTGTATGTCGTATTAAAACAAACATCACCAAAGAAATCAAAATTAGTTTTCATTCGACCATCAACCCAAAATATATTCGTAATAAGATCATGAACATCCAATTGTATAGCATAAGAAAAATTTAAGTCTTCAAATTGCTTCTTTTGCATATATTCTAACACCCCACCTATATCACCTATTTTCATATTTTGGCTTCTTTTAACTCGCAAATAATTATTGTAATTTTCAGGAATAAATCCAAGATTTTCACGCCTTCCTATCCTTCTTGACATCATCTCAATACTTGCTTTTGGAGCAATTCTAGAACTTTCGGCCAAGTCAACTTCAGCTTGTTGTAAGGAATTTAAATTCCTTTGTGATATGAGAAACATCTTTTTCCTAGGAGAAGCCAAAGGATGTGTATGATTAGATGTAAATTTTATGACATGGAACTTACCATTATTTTGCTTTTGTATTTTCATTTGAACTAAACAACCACACCTTGTCACTGGTCGATGATGTTGGACATTGCTCCTTCTTTTGTCATTCTCCCTTAAGCCTTGACATGAGCAACAAAAAATACGATTTATCCACTCACCTTTTGAGTCCTTATGTGCTTTACTTCGCCAAATACTAAACCCAACTTCTTTAGCATATTGATTATAAAATTTATATGATTCTTCCTCGGTTTCAAATATTATTCCCACTCTTGGTATATATTTTTTTGCAATACCAATATGAGTATCCATTTTCTCCTCATCATTTTCAGCGTTCAGATCAATATTCAAATTTTCATTATCTTCTTTGGTTGATTTTTCTTGTTCATCTAAAAAGTCAAGTTTTCTACATGTTGGATTTTCTTTTGGAAAAATATTATCATCGGTTTCCATGGACCTGGAAATGATATATACGTATTATGTATTATAAGTGGTTTAGCTTGGAACTAACAAAGACATGATATAAAAATATAAATCTCATGCTTGTATCATATGTTTAATATTTTTTTTGTTTAATTAATTTTTATCTATTGTAGAAAAAATTATAGTTAAGTATACAAACTGAAAGACACAAAACTTGGGTTAATGTGAAAAAATAGTAATAATATAATTATGTAAATTAAAAAGTTACAAAATTATTTAACTAAAAAAATTATGAAAATGCATGAATACTTTTATGGTTTTAAGTATAATAAACCTTTGTGGTTATTAATATATATTTAAAGCTTTTGTTATCCAATATAAAGTAAAGTCAAAATATTTTGCCATCTAACCTATTATACTGTGACTTGATATGAGGCTGAAATTTTTTAAAACCATAAGCATGAGATTCAGATTTCATATATGTTCAAATAGAAACAAAAAAATTACAAGTAAATCATTAAATTCACATTATAAATCATGTAAAATATGCATTATAGTATAACATGATAAAACAATAGAATGCGAAAAAATAATACAATTTTTTCAGCAAATATAAAAGGTATCATTACTAAAAAATTAGGAAACAAACTGAAGAACAAAATAGGAGGAGGGGATGGATTAGCCATTGTCCCACATATCCCCATCCTGGACATAAAAAACCACCTAAAATATCAAATTCCTTTTTAATAATAAAGATTACAAATTCTTTAATTTAAAAAAAATACAAGTCATAAAATATATATATATATAAATAAAAATTACCATAAATACTTGATGCGAGAGACTGCAAAGTCTTCTTTAAGTTGTTAAGCAATTTTGAACTTTAAAAGAATGAATTTGCAATAACAAGATGCAATAACAAGATACAATACCAAGGAGAATGAATAAATTTAGGTAATGAATTTATATATTAAATAATATCAAAAGAGAATCTCAAAATAGTGAAAGAGACTTTCAAATAATATGAAAAATTTGGGCAAAAGAAGGTATTAATAGAATTTTTTTCCTCTTACCAAAAAGATAAGGATAAAAAAAAAAGATTTGTTTGAAAACTTGTGAAAAATTTGTGGTAAGATATTTATTTTAGCATGACATGTATCTAATAAGTATGATTATATAAATTTTAATTTATCATGTTATCAATTGAACTGGCATCAACGTGATTATTAAATTTGTACTTATTTGGGTGTAGTTTATCTTGCTAAAGACATCAATTATTAGAATAAGTTTTCATTAGATGATTATTGTTAATCTTACTCAAAATAAACAAATTATATGTGAATTTTTCACGTATAAAAACTATTTTTTAATACTTTTTAAGAACTTAAATATTCGATAAAGTTTTTTTTTGTTTTTTTCCTAACAATTTTCTTCTTGTTTTTTATGTTCTTTATTCTTAATAATTTTTGTATTGATTAATTAAATATAACAATAAATATGAATTTATAAGAAAAATAATTATGAAATGGAAAAGAAAAATCTTTGAAATTATTGGAAACTCCATTATTGGAATTTATTAGAAGCTGGAGTATATATATTTTTATATTGAAACATAAGTAAACATATGGATACTCAGCCATAAAATTTTGTGCATATTTTAAATTTCAAGTATATATATATATATATATAATATAAGATTTGTTTGAAAACCTATGAAAAATGTGTAGTAAGATATTTATTTTAGTATGATATATATGTAATAGATATGATTATATAAATTTGAATTTATCATGTTATCAATTGAATTGACAATTATTAAAATACGTTTATCTTGCTAAAGACAACAATTATTGGGATAATTTTTCATTAGATGATTATTATTAATCTTATAGAAATTCGTTATTAATGACACGAAAAGAAAATAACTCAGTAAAATCTTTTTTCATATACTTTTTACACCAACAAGGTGTGAAATACTCTAAACCTTCATATATATTAGAAATTGAGTTTAGATAGATTTGAATGAATTAAATTAATCATAAGATATAAATAGACAAGTTGACAAAGTTAGATTAGTAATTAATTAAATAGAATTTGAGATTTCAATTTCTAAAATTTCCTAAACATATTTTTAAATTGTTTAGAGAATTCCAAAACTCTTGATTCATAGCCTAAACAATAATTCCTAAATCTCAATAAAATTTGAGTTCATTTGTTTGTCTAAAAATATCAGTTCTTAAACCCGAACTCAAATTAAATATCTTTTATCCAAAATAAATTTCTAAATTAAGTTCTTATTTTAAGTTCTTAATTTCTGACCTATCGGTTCTAAAATCATTTAAAATACTTCTGAAACTATAGATATTGATCTGATAGTTCTAAACCTATACCTAAATTCTAAAATATCCTAAGTTTTATAATTATCCTTCCTTTTTATTTCCTTTTCCCCTGCCTTTATTTTTCTTTTTCTTTCTCTCTCTCTCTTTTCTTCTTCCTCTTTCCCATATTTACTTCTTCTTCTTCTTCTTCATTTCATTTTCTCTTCTTTCTTTCTTCAATTCATCTCACCACAACTCAAATTCAACAAAGTTAAAGGAGAAATCAAAGTTAGGAATGTAGATAGAAGAAGAAATTACATGTTTCTCCAAAAGCTAAGTTTTCTATTTCAAGTTATCTTTACTTTACTTATTGTTTAAGTTAATAATTGATGAATTCATGTTGATTTGGGATGAGAGTACTGTTTATGTATATGTTTGTTGAAGTTATGGTTGTTGGAAGTTGGGTTTGAGATTAAGGATGATGAATAGTGATTTAAGGTTGTTAGTGTTTGAAGTGGATTGTATGTTGTTTGATGTGTTGAATATGGATGATTGATGTTAAGGAGTTCATATATCAAGTTTAGAAAGCGATTTGCAGAAGTTTAGAAGTGTTAAAATGTTTTGTAAAACTTAAGTTTCGAAAACAAGCTTCTGTCAAAAGCGTGTTCTATCACGTACGCCGGCATTTGATACTTTAACGCTGCTAGCGTTGAGCCCGGTGTTGAAGTGATCAGAATGCCAATTCTTTAACGCTACTAGAAACACTGCTGGCGTTTGCATAAATTTTATCGGTGTTGAAGGTTGAACCAAAGTGATCAGAAGCAAATTTTTTCAATGACGCCGGCGTTTGCAATAATTTTACCAGTGTTGCCTTTAAAAATTGAACACCGGCATTTTAAGTATCAATGCTACCGGTGTAGGTTTGAAGCCTAAACTTCACAGAGTTCAAATTTTTAACACCGGCATCCAACGCCACCGGCATAGACTTCAGCACTGCCGGCGTTGGTGCATTGAACGCTGGACTTTTGCCGACATACCCCTGTTTCAAATTTAATTTCTAAAATCATCTTCAAATCTTTTCCAAAGCTTGAAATATGATTATGTATGTATGAGTTGACCTTGTATGATGATTTATATGTTATGTAATTGATTGATATAATTAAACATGAGATAAGTTGATTTATAGATTTAAGAAACAGTTAAATTAAATATAGAAGTTAGATATAAAATGAACTTAGCTAACAAATTAAGTTCAACTTGATTAAATAGACTTGAATGAGTTAAAATGAATTAAATTGAGTTAGTTTAACCATCTTTGACTTAGTTTTTGAAGTAAATGATTAAGGTTAATTAATTTAGCTAAGTTTAAGTTAAGATGAGCTCAAGTTGACATAGATCCTACATGTCTAATGAATTAGTAATGAATCTAAGTTCAACTTGACTAAATGAGCTTGAATTAGCTAAAAGGAATTAGATTACTTAAGTTGATCGACTTGAACTAGTTTTAGATTAAATGACTAACTCTAAACAATTTGGCTAATGTTAAGCTAAAATGGGTTAATAGCTAATAATTAGCTTAGATAAATGAATTAGGATGATCTTTGAATAATATAGGAATATGTTGTTTCAAATGTTTATTTGCTTTGAATATGAATGCTTTATATATGTTATGTTTTGTGATAAGAAACTATAATTAAAGTGAAAAGAATTACTTTGACAGACAAAGGATAACTGTCCATATTTTGGCGGGACGATATTCCCAACGATAGTGGGTTCCACATTAGTTTTTGATCAAATAGGGTTAATAAAAGTTTGAGAAAGTGGATAATTAGTTTAGTTTAGTTTAGTTTCTTATACGAGTTCTTTTCTTAACAGAAGTGGATATCTGATTTATCTTCTGGATTATCTTCTGAAACTCTTTCCAAGGCTATGTTTGGATTTCATATTCAAGGTACGCAGTAACTTGCGTGTTGGATGTTAGCATAGGCATAATATGGATTCAGAACTTAAACTCGACTTAATAATTGATGAGTGTTGATTGTGCTTTACGTTGTTGAATCCAGAGTCGGAAAGCGATAACCTTGTCATGATGCAATGGCATGGTAGTTAGGCACTTAGCCCAATCTTTGTCATGATGTAATGACTCAAATCCATGATGCAATGATTCACCATGATGCAATAGTGGTTTCTTTTATTGGCTAAGTAGGTAGCTAATAGGGTTAACTGTATTAGTATATTCTTTACTTAGACTCGGGAGGAAATAATATGTTTTAGTTTACGGGTATAGGACTGTTGAACTAATTGATGTTATAGACCGGGATAAGTGGAGTGTATAAAGGAGTGTAAACCCTAGATGATGCAATTAATATTCTTTCTCATTTAGATATAGGAGATATATATATCCAGTCTATCTATATCAACCCCCTGAGCAGTTGCTGTTACTCAGGACCCTATATTCCCATTGGCTTGTTCCGGAGTGTGAGTGCTCCATTGTTGATTTTTTTTTTATTTTAATGAAAAGATAATAACTTGTGGATTGATGCATTGCATTTAGTTAAGCTTGCTTGCCACTCCGTGTGTGATTGTGTTATTGTGTACTGGGCTTCGGCTCATTCTTGTTGTTATTATTCTTTTTACAGATTTTGTTGTTGATAAAGATGATGTTAATGAAGTTGATGATAATAAGTTCTTGTTGATGTTGGTGATGATGGATGATGAGATGATGATATGATGATGTTGTTGCTATTGATGATGCTTGACTCGGGTTTTGGGCACTTGTAATGATTCGGAGACAATTTGTGGATGAGTGAAGTGAGTAGGAGCGTGGATGTAGTTAATTATTTTATCTTTTTTTGTTTTGTATTAGTGAGAGCTGGATTTATGATTTATGATTTAAACTTGTTATATTTTTTTAAAGGGCATAGTAGAGCCCATGTCTTATAATTTAACTTTTGTAAAGCTTTATTTAATCTAATAATTCTCCACTTGAGAAGAGTAGAAGTTTTGAAATGTCTTTATTTCTAAATTGTTTTATAAAATTTATTTCCGCTGCTAAATCCAGTTGTTGCTAGAATCTAACTAAACGATTTCACAATCTAAAATCGGATAGTAATGTTCAACATAAACACCTTCTTTTAAGACAATCTTACGTATAATTCATAAGAGTTATACGTGGTTGGAGACTTGGTGTGCTTAATTTGAGAATTTAGCATGTCGGGTTTTTACAAGGTGTTGACATAAATAAACTCACTAAAATAAAAATCACCAAAAAATTCCTTTGTTATTATATTTTCTATATAAACATATCATTTGCTTGTAATCCAAAAATAATATAATTATTTCTGAAATGACCTAGATTTAAATTCTATTTAAATTCCATGTGTTTATTTATTTATTTTAATTGTTGAATTAATGAGCATGATGTTGGGATAGTTGTATTAGTAATAATCTAAATGTATTATTTTGCATATGTATTGGAATTAATACTTTTGTTTTATATGTATTAATGAGTGTGTAGTATAGTTATTAAACTATGTCTTTTATACATTAAGGTGTTAAGTTAAGTTAGATTTATAAAATCAGTTTTGGTTTTCCATAAGATTAGTTGATAGAATTTTCTTTAATTAAGTTAGCAATTATGCCCAAATGAAGCCTCAAATGAGACTCAAATTCATTCAAAATGTAAATTAAAGTTGCATATGCCTTCAAAGGTAAATTTGGAATATGTTTAAGGCCTAATTTTGCTCAATTAGACCACTTTTAGGGGCAGCCATCATTTTATCCGAATTTTCTCTTTCTTTCTTCCTTTTCTCTTCCTCTTCCATTGCCATTTCCAAGTCCAAACCAAGAGTTATAGCAATCTTTGAAAATCAAAGTTCTTTCCAAGGCAAGGCAATTACATGTGAGTGGATTCAATTATGATTGTTGTTTTGTTTTCCTTTCTTGTGGTGGTTGTATGAGTTCTTGAATGAATGAGTTTAGTGTTATTTAAATTATTTGTTTATACATTGAGATGAGCTAGGAATGTGTTTTATTAGTGTGTGAGTTTGTTTATGCATTGTTGTAGTGATATGAAGTGTTTGAAAGAAATAAAGGTAGTTTAGGTAGTTAAAGTGGAGGATGGTGGAAGTAGGAATTGGAAGTATTTAAATGTGTTGATTTCTTGTTTTGAGTTGCTAGGATTGAGTAGTATAGATAGGGATGAGTATGAAGTTAGAAATGAAGTTGAGGATGATTTGAAAGTGTTATAGGATAGAATTTTCGAAGTAGAAAAACAGGGGATTTGTGTTTTGTCGTTTAAGCCTGTTTTTAAACGTACGCCGGCACCTGGGAATTCAATGCCGCCGGCGTAGAGGCAGCGTTGGATTCAAATTTTTTAACGCCACTTTGCTACACCACCGGCTTTTACGATAAAAATTGCCAGTGCTTGTTCTTCAGAACGTATGCTGGCAATTTGAGTTTCTACGCCGCCGGTTTTCGCTAGAAAAGTCAGCCGGCATTCTTTCATTCATATTGTATGCTGGCCGCTGGAATCGAGGCCGCCTGCGTATGTGTCAAAGCTGCCCGCGTATCTGGTAAGCGAACGGCTTAGACCTCTCTGGACGTTTTGAAAAATTTTGAATTTGGATTCTATGTCGGCTCAAGGCCTCCGGCGTAGAATAAAGGCAGTCGGCGTACCCTTGAACACTGCCAGTGTTGGCAGTGTTGATTTTCAGAGTATCAAACATCGGCTCAAAGCCACTGGCTTTGGCTGCCGGCTTATCCCCTGCGCTTTTGAATTTTAAAAAATTTTTCTAAAATTTTTCGAAATTTGTTATTTGATCAAATAAGTATTTATTAAGCGATTTAGGATATAATAGAATGATTAAATGCTTATTTATGACTTTGTATTCAATTATTTGAATTTCTTTGATTCATTTGTGATATATAGATATAATATGTATGTATAATTGTGAGAGTGAAATCTATATTTATTGATTTATTGATTATTGTGACATTCCTATTTCAGTTAAGGATTCTTCGGTTGGTTCTTCACCGAGAGATCCTAGTTATATACTAACGGGTTCAGGTACGCAATAACTTGTTTGATGTTTGCTAGGAATAGCCATTCCTAATCTGATTTAAATTGATTCGGCTTAATATTTGAATGAATTAGATATTTATTACGCTGTTTAATCTGGTCCGAGGAGTAACAAACCTGTCATGATGCAATGACATGTTAGTTAGGCGCTTAACCAAGTCATGATGCAATGACTTTACCATGATGCAATAGCACGCTATGATGCAATAGCGATTCTTTTGGTTAAGTGGGTAGCCGATAGGGATAATAGTATCTGAGTAACGTTTGCTTAAACTTAGGGGGGAATACCATGATTTAGTTCAAAGTTTATGGGAACTTGTGAACTAGGCTCATGTTATGGATTGAGTTTCAGTAGAGTCGGGCAACGGCTTTTAAACCCTAAATGAAGCTATTATCTTCGTAAAATAGATATAGGAGATATAAGTATTCGGACTGCTTATATCAACCCCCTGAGCAGCTGCTGTTACTCAGGATTCCTGAATTCCTGAAGTGTGACCGGGGTTTGAATACCCTCCTATTGATTTGTGCAAGAAAACGTAATAAAGATAATCACCTGTCTAATGTTGCATTACATCAATTTGATGAATTGTTTTTGCATTGGTTATTGTGTACTGGGCCTTTGGCTCACTTTTGCTGCTTTGCAGGTATTGGAGACGAATTTTATGATGATTTGGGTTATGGGTCCGATTTTGAGAGATTTCTGGATGAGTGGGACGAATAGGATCCGATCACCCTGGACTTTTGGGAAGAATTTTTGCTAAGGAAAACGTTATGTATAGAATGCTTGTTAGTTAAGCCTATTTGTTGTAAAGACCTTAAGATCCTCTAGGGTCCTTTTGTTTAAGCAAACATGTAATTTTTGTAGTGTCTTGTATTGACACTAAACAATATTTATATGATGTAAATGTGTGTATAGATTGCTTTTGTTAGCAATCTTGTTTTTCTTTAAAAGTTCTTTATAAAGTTATAGTGATTTTAATCAAACAATATTCATAAACTATTAGATTTAGGACAACCTTACATATAATATGAAAATATTATATGTGGTTGGGGACTCGGTAGTCTAAGTCTCGGGATTTAGAGGGTCGGGTCTTTATAATTTCAATAAAGTTCTTGCACATTACATACAAAAAATAACGGAAACGGAGGAAGGATACATATAAAAAATAATGAAAACGGAAGGATGGATACGGGAGATACGAAAGTGAAGATTGAAAAATTAGGGAGGGTGAGATTTTCCCAGCTGTCAGATTTTTACTAGAAGGGACAACATGGGGATAGTGTAAAAGGGACAGTAGATTTTTTTTTTTCGATTTATTTTGCAGAATTTGTGGGTAGGTATTAGAAGAAATCTCTAGTGCATAAAAATAGAGATATCATGATTATCTTTTGTGCTCGTCTATTATACTTATAATCCATGTTGGTAAAAAAAAAAAAAAAAACTTATTCTTTTCTTTTCTCTTTAAAAATTCATATTATAATATACATTGAAAATAGTGAGAAAAACATATCATATATATATATTTGCCATCACATATTATATATTAGATAATTTATATTAAATTTAAAACCTAAATAGATTTTTTTATACTAAAATATTTTTCTATTTATATTGTAAAAAATATGAGAGTCTTTTACTTAATTTTTTGTATTTTGTAAGTAATCTTTATGATTGATGCTATTAAATTTGCACATGCAAGGGGGGTGCCACATGCGCTAGTTTAAATAGTGCTATTTTATATAATTCATTTAAGAGGAAAAGTGAAATATCATTGTGCATATTTTTACCTTCTTCATTCTAGAGTTCATTTCTTGTTATTTTGTAATAGTGATATCAAAGTCAAGTCAATGAATAGCTCAATCACACATTTAGTTCCCATATGGAAAAAATCACAATTGGTGGAGCACTCAAATGAGAGTACTTTTAGACTACCACGAATTGCTAGCTATTGTGGAGAATGGAGTTCTAAGTTTGACAGAGAATGCAACTAAAGCACAGAATAATGCACACCATAAGGCCATGAAGAAAGATAAGAAGGTGTCATATTTTTTCCACTAAGGAATGAGTGATGTAGTGTTTTAGAAGATAATTGGTGCAAATTTTGCAAAGCAAGCCTTAGATACTTTGATGACTTTGATCAAAGGAGCAGACAAGGTCAAATAGGTGAGACTTCAAACTTTAAGATGTCAATATGAGTTATTACAAAGGGAGTGATCTAAAACAGTTGTTGATTATATAAGTCAAGTTCTTGCTTTGACAAATCAAATGAAAATTTATGGAGAATAGTATGCCAATAAGAATAATGTAGAGAAGATCTTACAATCGCTTACAACACAATTTGAGCATATTGTGATAGCAATAGAAGAAGCTCATGATTATTCTAAGATAAATGTTGAGGAGTTATCTGGCATATTGCAGGCTCATGAACAACAAATGAATGAGAAGCATGTTGAAAAAACTATAGAGTAAGCATTTAAAAGCTAAGTTTTTATCAAAGATGAGCAAGAAAGTGCTTATGCAACAAATAAAAGAAACAATGTTCCTCTTGGAAGAGGAAGAGAACAAGGTAGTCATCAATATTGAAAGTCATAGTGGTCACAAAGACAACCATGGAGGAAGACGTAATCGAAACTATGAGCACCAAATATCAAGTTTAAGCCACTAAAAAAATTCAAAGTATCGAGGTTGAGGTTGTGGACATGGTAAAAGTAGGTATGGCAAATCTGATGTCGAATGTTACTCATGCCACAAATATAGGGATTATGCTAGTGAGTGTGGAAATAAAGAGAGTAGACAAACAATTGCTTGTGCTATCATCCAAAAGTGAGTTTTGTGGATGATAGCACCATATCAGTGATAGGGAAATGAAGAAGTCTTATCAAGTTGAATAATGGAGATCATAAGCACATCTTGGATGTGCTCTATATGCCATATATGAAATATAATTTACTGAGTATGTGTCAGCTAATAAAAAAAGGGTATGATTTCAATTCATGTGACAATCAACTCCTCATCTTTAATAAAAAGGTACGCTGATTCTCAAGGTACCATTAACAAGGAATTGTACGTTCCAAGTTAACATTACCAGTGATGTTTATTCTTGTCTTAATGCTGTTGTAGGAGATGAGTCTTGGTTGTGACACCTCTGTTTTGGTCATTTAAATTTTCACAGCTTGAAGTTACTTGCTCAAGAAAATATGTTGAAGAGACTTCTAAGTATTCATCATCTAGAACAATTTTGTAATGTTTTCACTCTAGGAAAACAAAGTAGATTTCCTTTTGTAGCAGGAAAAATCAACATGCAACATAACCACTTGAACTTGTTCACTCTAATGTATGTAGCCCAATGAGCATTGAGTCAAATAGCAAGAATAGATTTTCTTACTTTTATTAATGATTTTACGAGGAAAAGTTGGGTTTACTTTCCACAAAGAAAATATGAATATCTTAGTTACTTTAAGAAATTTAACACCTATGCTGAAAGGCAAAGTGGTTATCCTTTTGAGATCTTATGAACTAGTGGTAGTTGTCAATATACCTGTAACAAGTTGAAGGGGTATTGTGAAGAACAACATGGAATCAAGCATGAAGTTGTAAAGACCCGACCCTCTAAATCCTGAGACTTAGATACCGAGTCCCCAACCACATATGACGTTTTCACATTATATGTAAGGTTGTCCTAAAACTAACAGTTTATGAAAATTGTTTGATCAAAACCACTATAACTTTATAAAGAACTTTTAATAAAACGAGATTGCTAACAAAAGCAATCTATACATACATGTACATCATATAAACACTGTTTAGTGTCACTACAAGACACTACAAAATTACATGTTTTCTTAAATCAAAAAGAATCCTAGAGGATCTTAAGATCTTTACAAAAATAGGCTTATCTATCAAGCCTTCTATACATAACTTTTCCCTTAGCAAAAAAATTCTTCCAAAAGTCCAGGGTGTTCGAGTCCTATTTGTCCCACTCATCCAGGAATCTCTCGAAATCGGACTCATAGCCCAAATCATCATAAAATTTGTCTCCAATACCTGCAAAGCAGCAAAAGTGAGCCAAAGGCCCAGTACATAATAACAGATGCAAATACAAGTCATCAAGCCAACATAAGTCCAATGAAATGCATTAGAAGACAAGTGATTATCTTTATTAAATTTTTCTTTCGCAAATTAGCAGGAGGGTATTCAAACCCCGGATCACGCTTTGAGAATTCAGGGATCCTGAGTAACAGCAGCTGCTCAGGGGGTTGATATAAGTAGTCCGAATACTTATATCTTCTATATCTATTTCATGAAGATAATAGCTTCATTTAAGGTTTGAAAGCCATTGCCCAACTTTACTTAAACTCAATCCATAACATGAGCCTAGTTCACAAGTTCCCATAAACTTTGAACTAAATCATGGTATTTCCCCCTAAGTTTAAGCAAATGTTACTCAGATACTATTCCCCCTATCGGCTACCCACTTAACCAAAAAGAATCGCTATTGCATCATAGCGTACTATTGCATTGCATCATGACTTGGTTAAGCGCCTAACTAACATGTCATTGCATCATGACAGGTTTGCTGCTCCTCGGACCAGATTAAGCAGCGTAATAGACATCCAATTCATTCAAATATTAAGCCGAATCAATTTAAGTCAAATTAGGAATGGCTATTCCTAGCAAACATCAAACAAGGTATTGCGTACCTAAACCTGTTAGTATATTACTATGATCTCTCGGTGAAGAACTAACCGAAGAATCCTTAACTGAAATAGGAATATCAAAATAATCAATAAATAAATATAGATTCCTCATTCACAAATATATACATATATATATCACAATCCTAGATTAATTGTACAAGAAAATTCATTAAACTTTGCATAGAGTCTAAATATCAAGTTCATGCATAAAATATGTTTATTTAACTCATATATACAATTAATCAAAGAAATTTAAATAATTTAATACAAAGTCATAATAAAGCATTTAAACATCCTATTATATCCTAGATTGGTTAACAAATACTTAATTGATCATATATCAAACATTGGAAAATTTTGAAGAAAGTTTTTAAAATTCAAAAGCGTAGGGGATACGCTGGCATTCAAAGCCGACGGCTTTGAACCGGTGTTCAACACTATGAAAATCAAAACTGCCAACGCTGGCAGCATTCAAGGGTACGCTGGCTGCCTTCATTCTACGCCGGCGGCTTTGAGCCGGTGTAGAATGCAAATCCAAAATTTCCAAAACTTCTAGAGAGGTGCAAACCGGCAGCGTACATGGATATGCTGGCAGCCTTTGACCCTACGCCGTCGACTTAAACTCTCAAATTGTCGGCGTACGTTCTGAAGAACAAATGCTGGCAAAATTTATTGTAAAAGCCGGCGGTGTTCCAAAGCGGCGTTAAAGAATTTGGTTCCAACGCTGCCTCTATGCCGGCGGCATTGAATTCCCAGATGCCGGCGTACGATCAAAATAGACCTATTCGACAGAACACAACCCCCTGTTTTTCCACTTCGAATTTTCTAACCTATAACACTTTTAAATCTTCTCCAACCACATTTTTAACTTCATATACTCACTTCTATCTACACTAAATGTTAACAACTCAAAACATGAAATCAACACATTTGATCACTTCCAATTCCAATTCCACTTCCATTCATTCTCAACTTTCCTACACAAACTATCTTCATTTCTTCCCAACACTTCATATCACCTCCACAATACATGAACAAACTCACACACTCACAAAACACATTCCTAGCTAATCTCAATGCATGAACAAGCAATTTAGATAGCATTTGAACTCATTTCATCCAATATTTCACATAACCACTACAAGAATTGAAAACAAAACAAAAATCATACTTAAATCAACTCACATGTATATGCCTTGTCTTGGAGAGAATTTTGATTTTTAAAGCTTGACATTGTTCTTGACTTGAACTTGGAAATTGAAATGAAAGAGGAAGAGAAAAGAAAGAAAGAAAAAGGAAAATTCGTATAAAGGAGAGGCTGCCCCAAAAAGGAGTCTAATTAGGCAAATTTGAGGTTTAAACTTATCTAAAAAGTAACTTTTAAGGCATATGCAACTTTAGTTGCATTTTGGGTGAATTTGAGTTTCGTTTGGGCTTATTTAGGCCTAATTACTAACTTAACTACTAAGAACTCTATCAACTAACCTTAAGCAAAACCAAAGTTGATTTTATAAATCTAACTTAAGTTAACACCTTAATGTATAAAAGACACAATTAATAATTACACTACTACACACATTAATACATATAAACAAAAATATTAATTTCACTACATATGCAAAATAACACATTTAAACTATTACCAACACAGCTATCATAATCACCATGCTCATTCAATTCAATATTTAAGATAAATAAACAAATACATAGAAATTAAATAGAATTTAAATTTTGATCATTTCAGAAGTAATGTTTCATTACACTCCACAATATAATGGAGTTGCTAAGTAGAAGAATAGGTTTGTAATGGATATGATGAGGAGCATGCTAAAGGCCAAAGGCATTCTTATCTCGTTTTAGGGTGAAGTTGTCTCATGTTTTGTGTGTTTGTTAAAAAGATCCGCAATAGAGAGTCTTAAAAATATTACCCCCACGAAAGCATGAAGTGACTATAAGCCAAGCATAATGCATTTGAAGGTATTTGGTTCCATTGCCTATGCTTATGTGCCTACACAAATAAGAACAAACCTAATGATAGAAGAGAGAAGATAATTTTTGTTGGCTATATGCATGGTGGATACAAGTTGTTTAATCCTCTAATAAAGAAAGTGATTGTGAATAGAGTTGTGGATTTTGCCAAAGGTGACGCATGGGAATGGAATATAGATAAAGATAATAACTTTCAAATGTGTTTTATCCATATTTTGGAAGAAGAAGCCACTCGAGTTCCCATTGTAAATGAAGAAGCTCTAGCAAATGATGTTTAATAAGATCTTATGTCACAAGTTAAAAGGACAAGGGGGAGATATCAACAACGTCACCTAGCAAGATTATGAGGTAATTCCTAACGTTGCTATTAATGATAATGGAGATTTGGTGCATTTTGCCACATTTGTAGATTGCAAACCTAAAAGATTTGAGGAAGCAATTCAACAAACCAAGTAGGTTAATGCTATGAATGAAGAATTAAAGGCAATCAAAAGGAATGACTCATGGGAACTTACCACTCTTCAACAAGGTCACAAGGCTAATGACGTCAAGTGGGTCTTTAAGACAAAGATGAAGTCAAATGGTGAAGTGGAGAGGTGTAAAGCAAGATTTGTGGCAAAAGGTTTCAAACAATAACTTGACTATGATTATTAAGAGGTATTCACTCCTATTGCTCGAATTGAAACCATTAAACTTATAATTGCTTTAGTTGCACAAAATCATTGGAAGATCTATGAAATGGATGTTAAATCAACATTTCTTAATGATCCACTTAAACAAAAGGTATTTTTCAAACAATCTCCATATTTTGTTAAGAAGGCTAGTAAAGACAAAGTGTATAGATTAAAGAAAGCATTGTTAGGATTGAAGCAAGCACCTTGAGCATGAAACAAGTGCATTGATTCCTTCTTTCATAACATTAGATTTCAAAGGTTTCCTTTGAATATGTTGTGTATGTAAAGGTTAATGATTCTCGTGATTTATTATTACTATGCCTTTATGTTGATAACTTAATCTTTGTTGGAAATAATAGCAAATGATTGAGGATTTTAAGAAGTCTATGACATGTAGGTTTGAGATGACATATCTTAGTCTAATGTCATGATTTCTTAGCATGGAAGTAGTTTAAAGGGAAGATAAAATATTCATTTCTCAAAAAAGGTATGCTATAGAAACTTTAATGAAATTTCTCATGTACTATTGTAGTTTTATGAAAACTCCTACGGAAGTTAGTACAAAATTATCCAAGGAAGGAGATGAAGCACTTGTTGATCCTACCCATTTTAGACAAATTGTTGGGAGTTTGAGATATCTCACAGGTACAAGACCTGACATTACATATGGGATTAGTCTAATAAGCAAGTTTATGGAATTTTCTCATTAGCCCCATATGCAAGTTGCTAAGGGAGCCATGAGATACATAAAGGGTACCTGTGATCATGGTCTATTCTATTCTTCATCTAATTATTGTCCTTATGAGTTATATAGATAGTGATTGGGGTGGAGATATCAATGATTGCAAGCCCCCGAATTTTCGAGAATGGTTTTGGAATACCAAATCGAAACCCTAAAGTTTAACCCAAGTTGAAACCAAACCTTAATCAATTTCGACCATGGGATTTCATAAGAGAATTTTCAAAAACAAAAATAGGAAGTTCAATAATCGTTCAATTCGAAAACCCGAACATGAGAAAGACCACCTATCCGATCCCTGAGTTAAACCCCTCAATTTCCAGGGTAAAGTTGGATTAAACCCTAACCCTAGTTAAACCGGAGTTTCAAAAGTTAAAAAAGGTCAAGACAATCAAACAATTTCAACTCTGGCAATCCCGCGTTCTCAAACCCTAGAAAATAAAATTAAGTTAATGGCTTAAAATAGTTCGTAATAATATAGGGTAACATAAAAATATCAGATTCGTAAATTTCAAGTGTCCTTTAGGCTCAAACAGGATCAGTTCTCGAAAAGCGTGTCTCGAAGTTCAAAATATTAAAAATATTCCATTAACACCAGAAGACTTGTAATTAAATAAGGATTTCAAAAATATCCGTTTTAGAATTTTTCAATAACTAAAAATAACAGATATAGCTCGTTTATGCGTAGTTTTATTACTACCGGTATTTTATATGTCTAGTCTACTATTCATAGTACTATTCCTACTATTCATTACTATTTTACTATCTCTACTTTTTCTTACACCTATTTCTTACTACCTACATACTTATTTTCTTACATATTTACATTTCCAATACATCTTATATCAAATCATATCTTACATATTAATTATTTTCTTACAAAATACACACAAAATCAACTCACTCTCTCTCTTCCTTCCCTATGGCCGACGCTACCTCTCCCTCTCTTCCTCTTATTTATTTTTCTTTTTCAATTATTTTATTACATCTAATTTTCATTCCAAAAATTCTATAAATACCCCATTCCTCCTTCATTCTTTCACACATCTATTTACATAACAAAACTCTACCAAAATACTCTCTCAAAACCTCTCTCCAACAAATCTCTCTCAAAATACTCTCTACCAATTTCTATTCTTCAAGAGAAGCAACAAAAACACAAAACCCATTCATCTCTTTTCAAACCTTCCATTAAACCTTAGGTAAAAATTCTACCTATATTTTTTATCATGTTCATACAACTTAGCATGAGCTTAGTGTATGTTTCTTAGACCCATATGAGTTAAAGAAGCAACAATATGTTCATGTTTTGTTTTTGTCCATGTTCCTATTTTACATTATGTTATTATGTTGTTGTTATTATTGTTATTATTTTTGCTCTAATCTAACTTATATAATACTATGTATACTATGTATATATATTTATTTAGAGCATATAAGCTCATTTGTTATTTATTTATTTTCATGTCTTGCAATTTATTTATTTACTTGTTTTATGCAAATTATTAAGACCAGTCTTTCTAGTCTTAGACTTTGCCATATCAAGTCAAAATAATTTTCTTTCTTTCTTTCTTTCTTTTCTTTTCTTTTGGGACTAGTCTATTCTTAGTCCCGGGTTACCTTGATGAAGCTAAGGTTCCTAATACGTGATCGGGATACCTTGATGAAGCTAAGGTTTCCAATGCTTGGCTATTTTATTATGTTTATTTACTTACAAGCAATTCTTTTTATCTCATTATGTATTATCTTTACTTTTACATTACTACATATTCATGCATGATTAAGAATATTGTTGTCTTAAATAAAATAAAAATGGGTTCTTTCTTAAATAAAAAAAAAGTAAACTAGATTTCTTAACAAAAGAAATTTTCAACAAAAGATCTAAGTTTTGTTTTAACTCTTTTTAAAGGATAAGCTAACCATAAATTATAAAAGAATTAGTAATGTAGATTTCTTTAAAATAATAAAAGGAATTCTTTTCTTTTATAAACCAAACTAAATACTCTATAAAGGAAGAATTTTAGCATTAAAAGATTTTTACTCAACCATACCTTTTATAAAACTTAAATAGGTTCATTATAGATTTTGAAAATCACCTACTAAGAAAGCATCTTCAAAACTTAATATGTCGTTATTCTTTTCAAAATTTAAAATGAAATTTTGCTAAGTTCTAATGTTAGCAATTCTTTATTAAGAAAGCTTTTCTTATAAACTTGTCTAAGAAAATTATTCTACTATTTAATAGATATTAAGAATAAAACAAGTTTTTAAAACCGGGATAAAGTCAACTCACCAATTTAAAAACCAACTTAGAAAAAAAAAAAAGAAAGTAAAGTTTTAAAGGTATATCTATTTTCTAAAGAAAAGAAATGATATAACAATAAAAGGAAAACATACATTTAACACAACATAAAATATTTGACCACATCAAAAACTTAAAGGATATTTTGAAAAACTTATTTTTCAATCAATAGAAATAAAAGTAGATAACTTAAAGAACCAAAATTTTTGAAAATGAATTTAGGAAAAGTTAGAAAATGAAATAGGAAAACATTTACTCATAACAACTCAAATATTTTTTGTTTTCCTTCTAACAATTCAAAAATGAGAAATTCTCAAAAGTTTTATCATTTAAAAACCATCAAAGATAAATTGTTTATGAATATCAATATTGAGAAAACACTATCAAAATCATGCATACATATGAGTATAAATATATGTTCAAAGGATTTTTAACTATATATATATATCCATATATTTTGCTTAAGGATTTTTGAGTAAAGTAAAGTTTGGAAAAATCATATGTTGTGAACTATAAATTCGTAACTATTCTGTACCGTAGTATTTTTCACCCAAATGGATTTTTACGATAAAAATAACCTTAGAAATGGATAGATCTTTTTGAGTAGGTAGAACATGGTATATTATATGCGCAATTCCGAGTTAAAATGACCAAGTTATGATCATTTTAAGTTGGAATTACCTTCTATACGAATTTTAACGATCTTATGACATAGTTTTTGGATAAGCACCATAGAATCAATAAGAAATACTCATTATGGGTATTCTTCTTGATTAGGTAATCCCGATGAGGAGTATTCATATCCGGAGGATTATTTTGATTAGTGGATTTACCGATTGACTCATTTATAAGAAAGATAGATCCTGATGGCCAAGTGAGTTTATTTCTTACCTTTTACGTACTTGGTTATGCTTGTAGCTAGAGGTACTAGAAGTAGGAAAAGATGAAAATGAATTATGTATGATAATATTAGTTGAAAGAATGTTAAGCATACCACGGCATGAATCGTTGTTAATTAACTTATATTTTACTATTATTCTATTGGAGTGTGTACAAATTCTGTGATCACCTTTAAATTACTCTAATCATATACTATGAATTATATCAATTGGTTCATGCATATCACGTGGTTAGTTTTATTGCATGAGTTGCTATTCTCGATGGGACAAGAGTATAGTAGCCAGGTGTGCAGTAGCTAGAAATCTGCAAGATGGGCGATTAGGAGCCTGAAAGAATTATTTTGAGATGGGCGAGTAGGCACCTGAAATAAACTACATGAGTTGGATTTAAAGATAGGTTTTAAAGAGCCTGAAACATCTAACCCTGAATGGAAGGGTAAATCCATTTAAACATATGATTTCCGGTAGATCATATGTATTGCTTGATCACTTGCTTGATGCATTCATATGCTTGTTTAATAACTTGATTGAAATTATTTATACAAGAACGTTGATTTAGGAATATTCTCACTAAGCTAGTTATGCTTATACTCCGATAGACCTTTGTTGTGCAGGACCAATATCTTTCATGAACAAGGACTACATATACCTGGGTGGAATTATGATTTAAGGAGCTTCTGGAAATTTTTGAAGATCTTAGGTTAATTATCCTTCAATGTTTTATGGCGCTAGTATTATTTTGTTGTGAGAAAGATTAAGTCGATATTATGATTGTTTGAAGAATTGTAGGGAAAAAAACCCCTAAGATGATGT
Source organism: Combretum micranthum (assembly GCA_024138025.1). NCBI lineage: Eukaryota > Viridiplantae > Streptophyta > Magnoliopsida > Myrtales > Combretaceae > Combretum > Combretum micranthum. Next base: position 487,999 of record JAMXBD010000934.1, on the reverse strand, counting down.
ATGGATTTTATTCTCTTAATGATAAATTGGTTGATTATTTAGATTCTTGTATGTTATATATACTATCTCGAACTATACATCCCACTGGAGTCTCTATTGTTGTGATGGACGCCTTACATATGGTGTTGAAAACTTTCGTATGACCTCGGGAAGTCATTCTTAAGTTTTAATACCATATGTGGCGGACTACCATGTTTAGGGTACCCTTTGGGGCGTGATAATGATCGTAGAAGCACTTCTAGATATTGTTTCAACTATGGCAATACTACTTTCTCATGGTCATTAAAGAAACAATCTATTGTTTCATCCTCAACTTTGTGAAGCTGAATACATAGCTGCAACCTCAAGTGCATGCTAAGCAATTTTGCTATGAAATTTGATGAACTAGATTTTCGTTCCAATTCAAGGACCTATAAAATTTTGGTTGATACTGTTTTTACAATCAACCCGTCCAAGAACCTAATTGCACATGAAAAAAGCAAGCATACTGACACACTTTTTCACTTCCTACGAGATCAGGTTGAGAAAAGAATGATTGAGCTAGTGTATTGCAGGTTTGAAGATCAAGTGGCCGATATCCTCACCAAGCCATTGAAATATGAAGCTTTTGTGAAGACGAAGAATATGATGGGAGTAATTGCATAGCCTAGTTGGAATTAAGAGGGGAATTTGATTTTTATTTTGATTAATTTAAATCTGAAAAGTATCTTAGTGGATTTATTTAAAGAATTTAATGGAGGGTTAGATTTGTTATGAGGATTTTGTGGGTAGGTATTAGAATAAATCTCTAGTGTATAAAAATAGATATCATGGTTATCTTTTAAGCCTATTTAAGTAGTGCTATTTTATATAATTCATACAAGAAGAAAAGTGAAATATCATTGTGCATAGTTTCACCTTCTCCACTCTAAAGTTCTTTTCTTGTTATTTCATAACAGAATGGATAAATAATATAAGAAATTAAAAATTGTGTGGTTCTATCGGAGCAAGCCTCATGAATCATGAAATGGGGCCTCTTGCAATAATCTTAGTGTCCTTTGCACATGGATTCTAGCGAATGAGTGCCCTTGGCAGACCCCGCGATGGCATCGTTACGGGTAGTCGGGTACGACCTGGCCTTGGTGAATGAACAATAATTTAATAAAAGGTCTCATTTGTTGATCCGTTTTAAGTATGTCCTTTTTCATTGATATATAAACAACATGCGTGTATCGCCCAAAACTAGAAAAAAGATGTGTACATTCACTTGAAATGAAAATTGCCTCGTCCCATTTTTTATCCCTCGAAAAGGAACAAACATTTTAACTCAACTGGCATGAAGTTGCGTCGTAGAATGCAATGCACGAACTTCACAAAATTTTTTTCCTAGGATAAATAAAGGACACACCAAAGTAGAAGAAAATGAAAGGACAGAGAAAGCTGCTCCTTTTTATTTAGCTGGATATAGCACGTAACTAAAACATATGAAGATTTTACGCCCTAGGACAATTATTCTCTCTTAATAATAATGGGATATAATTATAGTAATTTACATATAAAACATGTAAGGATAGCATAAAATAACCTATAATCAGCAAATAAGGAAGCATTTCAAGGGTAAAAAAAATATATATATATATACATATATATATATAGGGAATATTCATATTAATTTGTTACATATATAGTTTATACATATATTATATATAGGATTTTTTTAAAAAAAAGGTCTACGGGGCATATATATCTTAACAATCTTCTCCAAGTATATAAAAATTCATCATTACATCACACCAAGAACAATTTTAGATATAAATCTTGCTTAACAAACATAGAAAATCATAACAGCTATTTTCTAATTTTATAACTTTACCTTACCACATAGCTACTCCTTTTTAGAAAACCCATACAAAAACACCCAAAAAAAAAATATATAAATTCGAATATAAAATTAAAAAAAATTAATTTCCTTTTCGGGAACAACGTGAAAGCAAATTTTGTTTTACATCCTTTTTCTAACACTTTCTTTCTCCCCCTTTACATTTATATTTTGATTTTTTCCCTCTCTAGTATGCTTCCTTAAGATATGATATCAATTAAATATATATATATAATTATATACTTAAACTTTGAAATTAATCAAATTAGTACTTGAATTTTGAAATCAATCAATTTAATACTTGAAAGAGTTTTTCATACACACCAATAATACATTCGTCAAGTTACTGAATAAACAAGATTTAAGCAGTTATACCTATGATAAAACCTAATTTTTTTTCTTTCAACTAAGACTTTTAGTAATAATAGATAATCATGTCATCTATGTCCCAATTTATTATATAGGAAACATGTCTAAGGGTTTCAATAAAAATATCTTTAATTCATACGATCCCCTTTTCTTCCGTTCGGACACTCTTGCTAGTGCCTTCTATTATTAGAAAAATTTTGCTTTATGGTGCAGCATACATTTTATTGATTGTAATTGCTGTATCTCTAGGTTTTAAATTGCTTAACCTTTTAAATTTGGTAAATGTCCTCTTGATGGAATTATATAATTCTTCAAGTCTAACTTTCGACTTTTCTGTTTCTTAGTAATAATATTATTTTCATTCTGGAAAACCATTTTTCTCTTTTTCAAATCAGTATTTTATTTTTTCAAAATTTTTTTTTCTTTGGGAAAATTTCAAGTTCAACACTTAAACTTTGCACAAAAGTTCAATTTAATATTTACTAGTCAATTTAATATTTAATTAAAATTCTTGTAGTTAGGATATTAATAAAAATTCAATGACATAGGACTGTTAGATTAGGTATTAAATTGACCACTTCAAAATTAAATTGAATTTCTGTGCAAAATTTATCTACCAAACATTTATTCTTTTAGTTTTTTTTATCTATTTGACACTTTGACTTTCTTTTTAAGTTTAGAATTTTCTTTTGATAAAGCAGTTAATTGTTTTTCAAATTCTTTACATGTATCACTATTAGATTTAGAATTAGATTTTACCTCATTGTTAGCCATCAAACCGTTGGATTACATAGATATACAAATCCACCCAATTGTTGCCCAAACTTAGAGAGAGAGAGAGGGAAAAATTTATTGTCTTAAGGATTATGTCTCCATGCCACTTAAGTTACAGCAAGCGACTTCAAAATTCTATCATGAACTTGCCCTTACCATGCCGTATGAAGATTGTGTCACCGTGCCATTCACACACTTAAAACGCAACATGTGCCTTAAGATTCATCCATAGCCTTTGCCTTTGTCACACTGTCAATTTTTCTCCATATATTCTTGTATTCCTAAAACTACAGGTTAGTTTGGCTATTATATTTATTTATTTTTAAATTACAAGTTACACCTTAATCCGCTAGTTCATTCATAACAAATTTCAAATCTCTTGCATTTGGTCATACCATAATAATGAAATAATATATCATACCAGGTTTTTAATTAGACTAAATAATACATATATTGTTTCTATAATAATGTTGTATTAATAATTTTACATTCCTATTTATCTTAATAAAAAATGCATCAAATCATGTAAAGATATTTATTATATGCTATATTTATGAAAAAACTTCAAATATTTAAATTTAATGAGAAACTACAAACTTCATTTTTGTTCATACAAACAAGATTACATAAACGATTTGTTTATTTTGCTTAGAATAGGCAATAAGCAACCAATGAAAACTCATGCCAATAATTTTCTATCAAGCTTTTATAATAGAAAATATAATTAAAATGCGAACGTTAATCTAATTCTAGCACTGAAATATAGTAAAAAGAAAAATTAGAATTTTAGATGTTATATTCAACCCGATAAGAATTATAATAACATTACAAGAAAAATAACAACAAGAACTTTCAATTGAACTTGCCAGTTTTCATTGGCTTTTATTATTCTTACCTATGTTTAAATACTACAATGAGAATAATATCCTCTATTCTCATTCTAATTATATTTTAGCTATAAGGCTTGATAGTAAATTATTAATACAAGTATTTATTGACTGCTCATTAACTATTTTAAGAAAAATTACATTTCTTTTATGAGTTTCATGACCAACTCCTAAACTCAACATCAGATCGCTCGCTGTTAAATTTTATAGATGTTTTCTCTGGTTACAAAATTCTATTAGAACTTATCGTTAAAAACTCATGCCATTTGACCTTATAAATGTGGAGGCACCAAACTAAAGATTGGTGATGAAAGTATTCGAAGAACAAATTAGGTGAAATATTGAAGTGCATGTGGATGGCATCATTGTTAAAAGAAAGAAGCGTGATAGCCATCTCGATGACTTGTGAGAGCCATTCAGTCAGCTTAGATAATACTAGATGAAACTTAATTTATGGAAGTGTGTTTTTGGAGCTTCCTCTAGAAAGTTTTTGGGGTGCATGGCTATCCATTAGGGAATCAAAACTAACATCGAGAAGAATTAATTGATCTTTGACATGCAGTCACCTAAATCCATGAAAGATGTGTAAAGGTTCATTGGAAGGATAATTGCCTTAAGCAGGTTTGTATCAAAGAGCATAAAACAATGCATAAAATTCTTCAACATTTTGAAGAATCAAACATAATTCTAGTGGACCGGTGAGTGCAAAGCTGCTTTCACAACGCTCAAGAAGTTACTTATGGTGATGCTGACTCTAAGTTGACCGAAGAGAACTTTGACCGATTTATTACGTGAGTCATATCTTGCAAGGACTTGATGAAGGATATTTAAAGGTTGAGAAATTTACCTAAGCAATAGTCAATTATGCTAGAAGACAAGTCATATTTTGAAGTCCATCAAATCACCATTCTAACCAACTAACCTCTCAGGAATATCCTTCACAAGCTAGATAATTCTCTTCTTATGATGAAATTACACTATTGAACTCAGTGAATATGAAGTGTAGCACAAGGTTAGGTTTGCCATCAAAGCCAAAATCTTGTCCAACTTTGTGGCTAAGTACACTGGCCCTCTTAAAGAATCTAAAGATGGTAATAAGTTGGAGTGGACTCTCCATGTGGGTGGCTCATTTAATCAAGAGGGGTGTAGAGTCAGGTCAATCCTTAAAGGCACATTCAAAGTTAAGATTTGTTTTGCTCTCAAGTTTGGTTTTAGCGCAAATAATAATGAGGCCGAGCATGGGCATTGATCGCTAATCTCAAGTTAATAAAAGACGTTGGTGTTGACAATTTAAAGATCTTTTTTGATTCACAACTTGTTGTTTAGCAAGATAAAGGTGAATATAAAACAAAAGAAGATACAATGGTCAAGTATCTTGATGTTGTTATAGCCTTAGCCTTGAAGTTCTTATCATAGAGTATTTACAAAATCTTAAGCGAAAAGAATAGTGATGCAGATAAGCTTTCCAAATTTTCCATAGTTATTGTCCTTATACTTGACCAAGTAAAAGGTAGAGTATTTGTTGAATATCTATCTCAATGAACCATCTTAGAGGTAATGTGGCCAAAGTGGAACCCTATTCGATGGACCCAATTCTTAACAACTTGGTTGGCTAATCTCAAGTTAACAAAAGAGGTTGGTGTTGACAATTTAAAGATCTTTTTTGATTCACAACTTGTTGTTTAACAAGATAAAGGTGCATACAAAACAAAAGAAGATACAATGGTCAAGTATCTCGATGTTGTTATAGCCTTAGCCTTTTCTTATCATAGAGTATTTACAAAATCTTAAGCGAAAAGAATAGTGATGTAGACAAGCTCTCCAAATTTTCCATAGTTATTGTCCCTATACTTGACCAAGTAAAAGGTAGAGTATTTGTTGAATATCTGTCTCAATGAACCATTAACAAACAACAAGAAGAAAACTTGGAGGTAATGTAGCCTAAGTGGAACCCTATTCGATGGACCCAATTCTTAAGTACTTAAAGAACAACACCTCTTGATTGATAAATTAGAAGTGAGGAACCTAATGTACAAGGCTGCCAATTTTAATTTCATATGTAAAGTTCTCTATTGACTAGGACATAATTTGCCATATTTTCATTGCCTCTTATTGGAAGAAGGTTTAGAAGTATTAGAAGAATTGTACTTAAAAGAGTGTAGCAACTATGTCAAGAGTCATACTCTCCACATCAAAGCTCTCCAACTTGGTTGTTACTGCTCAATAATGACAAGAATGCTATAGAAATAGTATGGATATGCCCATATTCATAAAAGCACACCATGTTAGCTAATGTGTTGAGCATATATTTGAAGTCCCTAATGAGCCCATGGTTGTTTGTCCAATGAAGGATAGACACGGTTCCTTTTGCCATTACACTTGTAAGGAAAGGTATATCATAATGTTCGTGGATTATTTCAACAAATGGGCAAAAGCTCAAGCAGTTGTTAGTATAACTTAAGGAAATATGGAGTCTTTTATGCTCAATCACATCCTCTCCAGGTTTGAAGTGGCTTATGTTCTTATTATTGACAATAGAATACAATTTGATAATGATAAGTTTAGAGAATTTAATTAGAGTCACTATATCGAGCTAAGATATACCTCAGTCTCAGCCTCCCATCCTTAGGCCAATAGCTAGGTAGAAGTGGTGAATGATAACATAAAGCTTGAAAAAGATGGTTGAGAAAGACAACACAAGATGTGTAGACAAATTACCCAATGTCTTGTGAGGGTACCATATGACTCACTAAACGTCTACTAGTAGAAGCCCCTAATGTCTGACTTTTGATATTGAGTCGGTCCACCTGATCATGTTGGAGCTTTTCACCAGTAGAATGTGGAATTTTCAAGATATGACAAGTGAAATTAGTCTCAAAGCCAACTTAGATTTTATTGATGAGATTTGAGAAAAAGTCCATTAGAAGAATAATGGCATACCAGCTAAGAGCGGCCAAGTATTAGACAATAAGGTCTATTTTAAGGTGTTTTAATTTGGAGACTTGATATGTTGAAAGCTCACCGATATGTGTATATAGGAAAGCTAGGGCAAGCTTGCCACAATATGGGAAGGTCTGGTAAGTGTTATTGAAAACTAAGGAAATGAAGCCTATTGACTCAAACAACCCATCTTAAGAAAATGGAATGTTGACAGTTTTTGGTAGTATTTGGCATAAAGTGATAAATTAGAAGCTTACTATCGTAGTCAGCTTTATCTAAATTGACCCTATTCCTTGTACTTTTGTGTATAGATCAATGTTGATCAACTATGGGATAATAATATGTCAAGTGTCTATACTTTCAATTTTTGGCAATTTAGTGTCTCATTTTTAGATTTTAGTCAATTAGTGTCCACTTTCAAAGTATGTGCGATTTAATACCTCTATTAAATAATATTTGATGGATGTTCATTTTGATGATAAAACAATAGCAAACCAAATGTCTATATTTTTAATTTTTTGGCAATTTAATAATGCATGCTTAGATTTTACAACTTTTAGTCAATTATTTCCATTATCTTGTCGTCAAAATGAACATATGTCAAATATTATTTAATAGAGGTACTGAACTATACATACTTTGAAAATACGAGAACTAATTTGCTAAAATCTAAAAATAAGATACTAAATTTCCAAAATTGAAAGTAGAAGCACTTGATCTGCCTTTATCTCATTAACTATTATCCTAAGTATGTATAATTGTGTCACTTTACATATACATTTGCACATCTATTTATGATTAATGAAGTTGTAATTATGAAATTATTGACTATTGCACTTTATGCTAACCCATTCGAATGGGACTGAATGATGCTTAGGGAAACTAACTCACTCATCATAAAAGGCACGCCAAAACCGAGCCTTCTCTATTTTGCAAGAATAGTCTCAAGTGCCTAATGAGCATTATATCCTTGACATGGAATTTGACAAACTCTCGCCTATCTTGCCTTTATAGGTCTCATCAAGGGTAAATTTAATGAAGTATTTGCAGATGTAAGCTAAATCTAAGGAACTCCCATCCAATCACCTCTTTAGGTACCAACATTTTGTTAATTCAAGGAACCATTTTGAAGTGCTCTCGAGTGTGAGTCAAATATGAGGAATTATTGTCCAGTCGCTTCCTTTGGGGCAAATTATACTAAAAGGTTATAATATTTGAAGGTAAGTTTATTTGAGATGATAATGTTTCGAGTTAAAAAGAGATCATAACGTTTAGAGAAGTGAGTTAATTAAAGTTTTCATTGACACGTGTCACAATGTGATAGATCTTTCAAGTTTTAATCAAATATACGAATTATTTCTCCTGTTTTCACGTGTCAACAAAGACCTCAATTGATCTATCTCTCTTAATCCTGTGACTTCTTTTTAACTACTCAAAACGTTATGACCTCAAATGAACTTACCTCTAAACATTATGATCTTCAAGTGTAATTTATTCCCTGCTTTGGCACCCATGTTTTGATAATTAAGGTCAGCCTTAGCAAAGCACTTATAGCTGCAAGCTAAATCTAAGGGACTCCCACTTGACTACCTTTTCTAGTGTTTAAGTTTTGTTAACCTAGACTATCTTCAGCAAAGTGCTAATGAGTGTGAGTTGAGTTTGAGGAACCCCCACCAAACTGCCTCTTCAAGAACTTATGCTTAATTAATCTATACCACCCTCAATAAAGCATTCACTAGTGTGAGCCATATCTAAGGGATGCCCTCTCAACTGCCATTTCAAGTTTCTTACATTTGATTAGTTTATACTACCTTCAGTGAGACTCTTACAAGTATGAGATGATTAGAGGGATGATTCATCATTCGCCTCCCTAGGTGCCACTTTTCACCTATTGAAGATAAGCTCTGATAAAGCACTCTCTAGAGTGCAACTCCAATTATGATTACACCAATCGTTCAACTAAATGATTACACATTCGTGTAGAGATTTAGTAGTCAGTAAGATAGATAAGGGAAGCAATTAGAAGATGAAACTACCTAAGACTCATTATTGAATTAATTACAAATAAATAGTACATTAATATTGATTAGCATCACGACCGAATTACAAAGATTTCCATATAGGCTATAACCTATAATTAAATCTATCAAGTCTTGATGAATGAGTCGATTGCTTTAGATTACCATGACAAATGAGTCAGATTCTTGGAGTTAAACAAACCCTTCGCAGTGGTGGTAAAAATGGAGGAATGGCTTAGTGATTGATCTTCATTTGAAATTCCATGATCCATTTCTAAAAGCCCCCCATTTGTAAGTTTGACTGGCCTTTTGACGAAGAGCAGCTTCTGTGGAATGGCTAAAGACCATCAAACAAGTATTATTCACCGTGAGAAGCAAGGTATACTTTTAAAATCGACACTGTTTCTTCAAGTGGACATGACACTGTTTCTTCACGTAGACGCTCGCCATCAGAAAGCACTGTCTAATCATGCCCCTACTTGATTCTAACCCCATGCAGTTAGGGAAGGACAAAAAACACTAATGAAGTGAAAGTAGCATGTTAAACAAGTTGCCAAATCAAGTAAGGACATGAAGCATCGGAAAGAAGTGGCTCCTCTTGCTTAAGGATTTATTGGAACAACAAAAAATGGCTAGTCTTTTACCATTTGCAACCTTCATTTTATGAAGGGTAATGAGGCTATGAACCCCCATTGTACACAACAATGCAATATCTATTGCTTTGCTTTAATGAAACAACAGATATCTTTTGAGCATGAGTTTTCCGAAGACTTAGTGAATATTGCTAATGACTCGATCTCTTGAGCTAGAGCATATTTGCAAGCAATATTATTAAATCACAAGAAATAGTCATTTCTACAAAAAGTTCCACTAAAGAGTTTTATAAATGTAAGGACTCGACATGCACTGATTCAAAAGTTAGGCATGCCAAGCCCCAAACCACGCATAATACACGAAGGTATTATACGTAAGGTTGTCTGGAAAAGAAGGAGTTTATGATTATTGCTTGATCAACTTGTTAACATACAAACTTTACAAGACTACTCATTTAAGAGTAGATAACTTTACATAGACTAGTATAAATAGTATCATTAGTTTGGTACTTCAAAAGTTACAAAAACCATACTTATAACATACATAATAGAAAAACTTAGGTACTTTGTATTACAAACATAGGCTTATGAGTAAGCCCTTAGTCTATACAATTACATTTAAAAAACAAAGTCTTGCTTTGGTCTTTTTCCAACAAACACAACATGGGATGGTCTAGGAAATCTTAATCACCCCATTCATCCGGAAATTCTTCCTATTCTATACCATATCCAAGTCCTTGTAGAACTCGTCATCATTGACACTTGTGGAAGAAAAAGTGAGCTAAGGGCCTAGTACACAGCAACACAAATAAATGTAGAGTGGCATACATTCCTGGCTAATGCAATGCAACAAGCAAAAATTATTTATCTTCATTTAAGTAAAACAAATCAATATTGGAGTATTCAAACTCTGTTTACGATCCTCAGGGAATCTGGGGGTTCTCAGTAATAGTATTTGCTTAGGAGGTTGATATAAGTAGCCCGAATACTTACATCTCCTACATAACTTTATAATTAATAATCTCATCTAGGATTCACAGCTGTTACTCATCTTTACTTGACTTAATTCATAATATCACCTTGTTCAATCGGTCCCATAAACGTGAACTAAATCATATTATTTCCTCTTAAGAATAAGTAAATATTACACCAAACCATTTCTTCTATTGATTATCCATTGAACTACTTATAAATTTTCATTGCATCATGATAGGGGTGGCCTAAGCACCTAAACTACCATACTTGGCTCCAAGTAGGATTGTCGCTCTACAGACCAAATCGACACATGCACAACCAATATGATCATTATTAAGCCAATCTTTCATTATAATTAGTTTAAGAATGTCTATCCTATCATATAACAAAAAAGTTAATGCATATCTGGATAAACATATTTATCAGAAAAAGGACCAGTGTTCAAACACAACTGGGTATGGGAATCTGTCAAGAAAAACCATTTCATATAAAATAAGTTAATCCATAATTGAACACCAAGTTATTAGACCTTCATCTACTTAAGCAAAAATTCAAATCATCACATAGTTTGATATTCATACACGTACAAATATATACATCACATTACACTATTCATTCATCTGTTGTTGCTGTTGCTGTTGCTGCTGCTGCTGGTGGTGTTGTTGTTGTTGTTGTAATATATGAACAACACGAGGGAATTTTCACGCCCATGACAAAGGCCGTGATGGATATCACAGGCATCATTACAGTTGTGATCATAGGCCATGATATACATCACTGGCCTTATCACGCCCGTGATAGGAGATCACACCCCTTTTCATAGCCATGATATAAGCCGTATCAAGATTACGCCTATAATATAGCCTCATAAAATTTTTATAAAAAGCTTTCGAGAAGATTAAGCCTGGAGTCATGACTGTGATCTAAGCCATATCATTTGTAAAACAATGAATAGAAGGGATCAGGCCCCATGTAGCGGCCATGATCTCGATGGTATCAAGTTTTAAAATCACACAAAGGAGATCATGGGCCAGGTCATGGCCGTGATCAATAGGAAAATTTGAATCCAATGAGATAACGACCTTGAACACACCTGTGTTGAATAGAGTATTGACCCTATGATGTTTATTTTAAAATTTTGAAGTCTTACATGCTTCAACTTCTTACTATAATCTTATTTTTATTAAAAACATGTTAATACCTACTTATAAATATAATATCAAACATCATCAAGTTCATTTGTACTCATATATTCATTACAGTTGCATATATATAACAATATCTTAACCTAAGAACATAAGTCCAATATACTTGCTCTTTAGAGCTCAATTAACAACTTAATCACTAAAGTCCTACCTATCTACCACTAATAACATCAATACATCCATCACTTTACTATAAGCTTCATATATCATTTTCTCGAGCACCTAAAGTACACATGGATATTTGCATATCTATTCTGATATCCATGCTAACATATCATCAATTTGTTTAAAACATCAAAACTCTACTTCTACTCAACATCAACATCAACTAGAACTTATATTTAAACAAATTATTGAAAAAATCAACTTTACTTACTTGTTTAACTACTAATGTCAACCAAAGCTTCTCTTTCCTTTTCCTTGGCTTAATTCTTACTCTTACTTGTCTCCTAGCTCGATTTGTTCCTTAAGATCTTGTGTGTTAAGGTTTAGAAGAGATTTTGAGATGTGAAATTTGAGCTTGTTTGTGTTTGGAAAGGTGAGAGGGAGAAAGTATCAATCCTTGGTTCTATTTTGGATTGATATTTGTGAAATTTTTTCCTTGATAATTACCAAAATTTTCTACCTTTGACTTTTAGAGCATTTAGAAGCGTTTAGAAGGGGCTTTAGGATCATGGTCTTAGGTTTACAATCCATTCATTAAAAGTGAGGTTGGGCTTTCAACAAAAATTTGCAATAAAAAGAGGCTCTCTGGCTTTAGAATAAAAATAATACTTCATTTTATAACACAATTCAATTCACTATATATTACTACAATTACATAATTTTCACCAACACACATACAATTAAATCCTTAACACATTGCAATACTAATAATTTATCATACCAACAATTAAAATTCCTATAAGTTAAATTATCACAATTAATTTATAAAACCAACAAACAAACATATATGTTAATTAATTTAGTATATTTAGTTTAGATTATTTCAATAAGTGAAGAAGGCAATGTGATTCTAAGTAATGGAGACAATTCATAGTTGCAACCTTTTATCTATAAACTAAAGAGTGATTGGCTTGACCTTTGGTCAGATTCTTCTGGATCTTCAAAAGATCATCCATTGCAAAACCTCAATCCTAAGATGTGATACAATTCAAATCCAATGATTATGGGCAAGCCTTCTACATTGGAAAAGAGGTAAATGTCAAAGCATAAATCTCGAACCTATAATGATTACATGGCATAAATCTCGGGCTTAGGAGAGATATGAGGCATCAATTACAAAGCATGAGATCGAGAGCTTATCCTTTCTAATGACTCAATCAAATCAAGTCAAACTGAGACTTCTAGACCAATCAAATCAAATCACTTACTAGAATGGCACAACAAGCAGCAACTTTAGTCATCATTTATGACTTATGGTGGAGAATAAATTAAAGTCTACAAGTATACCAAAAACACATATATATGAGACAGAGATAAAAGAATGGATGAAGAAGAAAATAAGTCGGTATTTCGTTAATTGAAGGTCTATGACATACATAAAAGCAGTTGGCATTCCAATTGTAATCCTTAAAGCGAAGGGTTATCATAAACAATACTAAATTGACTTATTAGCAATAGTAAAGAATCATCACACAAGACCTCGACATGTTAGGTCAACTCATCAATCAAGTTTTGAGCTTCTTTTTTCTTGGGCCTAAACGACTTGGCACTCATTGGAGGAGGATCACTCGGGATTCATCAAAAGAGATGGTGTCCACCATTACAACTCACTACTAAGCACATCATGGCTTCCTTCCCCTTGTCTTTCAACAATGATGGTAGTCTTAGTAGAAAGGCCAATTGGAGCTAAACTTAGAAATAGGAGGGGTGTATTTAGAAATGTCCTTAATAAAGCCTATGTAATCACATCTAAGAGTCACGTTCTCAAAAACAAGATGAGCAAATCTAGTAGCATCCTTTGCAGAGCTTACTTAGTCACTTCATTTCCTTAAATTCAATTGAAGACCTTCCTCTGTCGAATTGTCTCTAGCAGCCCCATCACCTTTGTTAAAGTCAACAAAATGTTGTCATACTTCCCAGTCAATGAGCCTTCTCATGTACCTTTTGTGGAAGTTGACAACAAAAGCCTCTACATCATCTTGCATTGTTCTAACTTCCTTGTCCTCTTACTTGTCTCTTTAGAATAATCTATAAGCACTTTCTCCTTAGCTACCTAAAGAATGCTTTTCCCGGATTTTAGATCTTGAACCTCAGCATTTAGGGCATGAATATTCTTAGCTAGTCAACCCGCCTAGAGCACCCAATATTCTTAGCCATTGACTACACCTCAGACAATTGGAACAATAGCTCATTCTCTTTATAATATATTATTTTGCCACTCATTCCCTCCTGTGAAATAGAATATAGTAAAAATAACACCGAAGCTAAATAACATTAACACTGGTTTTTTAAATGGCATGAATATTTAAATCTCTTCTCTTTGTTGTAATGGGAAAAAAATGAATATAGTAAATATCTAAATTAAAATTGATACTTGAAAGTACTATGCTCCAAAATGCAATGAATCCATTGATATTTTGAAAACTTCATTAAAGTATGCTATATTTATATCAAAATCTAATCAACTTCTCTAATTTTTGACTAAATCATGTATAAAATTCTCTATATTTGTGTCTTGATATCTCATGAATCCTTCATTTAATAGCATAAATCATAAAAAGACACTAAAAGAATGAAGCATGCTGCAAGAACTCATTTATATATATATATATATATATAAAATTAAGCAAATAAATTAAAATTTGATTTGCTTATAATATAAACTTAAAAATCGAATTTTCCAACAAGTGCAATAATTATCTAAAATAAATAAAAAGTAGGAATACTCATAATCTTTAGAAAAAAATGAAAGAAATCAAAAGTAGTTATTGGAATAATGAAAACATTTTGCATAATTATTGTGCTTAGTCCCTTTTGTTATAGGATAGGTCATAAGTTGTTAAATTAAAATAACCCACATTTTATATGCATTTGTAGTAAGGGTAAGTAGGTACAGGGTGGGCAGGATATGAAAGATGTCTTGTACTCTACTCTATAAGGTAAATGGTATTAAATTTCGTATTCGAAACCTATCATGTGATACTTCAACCCATCATGTAAGCCCCAAGATTTTTTGGTAGATATAAGAAAACCCTAAGAATCGGAAGTCAAACCGGAACCCTAAAGTTAACCTAGTTCTATGTTTAATCTAGTGAATCTACATCCGGCAATCCTGTGCTCTTAAACCCTAAACAACGAAATTAGGATAATTGTGGAATATGGTCGGTAATAACATAGGAAGGCTTAAAAATATTAGATTCATAATTTTCTAGTATCTTTCGAATCCGAACGGATCAGTTTTCAAAAATCGTGCCCTGGTGCACCGGATAGTGAAAATATTCCAACAACACCAATAGGCTCATAAAAATATAAGGATTTCAAAAATATCAGTTTTAGAATTTTTCGGTAACTAAAAAAATCAAATATGGCTTGTTTACGCTTATTTTCTTTACTACTGGTATTTAATTGTCTAGTCTACTATTCATAGTACTTTTCTACTATTCATTATTATTCATCTATCTCTACTTTTTTTTACACTCTATTCTTACACTCTACCATATGTATACCTTACAATTTACCTTCCCCATACAATTTTAATCATATCACACTTTACATATTACTTCCTTTTATTACAAAACAACAGATTTAATCAAATTTTCTCTCTCTTTCAAAGCCTTGCCGTCCACTCCCTCTCTCTCATCACTCTCAATTTGTTTTCTTTTTCAATTTATTTAATTACATCTAATTTCCACTCAAAAACCCTATAAATACCCCATTCTTCCTTCATTCTTTCACACAACTCATTTCCTACCAAAACTCTACCAAAATCACTCCATAAAATCCCTCTCTCAAAATCTATCCCAAGTTCTCTCTTTTCTCCATAAAACCAAATCCCACATTTTACTAGAAACCATTCCATTCCTCTTCAAAAAACACATAAACCTTAGATAAAAATTTATCTTATTCACTCATCATGTTCATTTAACTTAACATGAGCTTAGTGTATGTTTCTTAAAGAAGTAACAATATGTTCATGTTTTGTTTTTGTTCATGTCTTCTATTATGTTGTTATTATGTTGTTCTTATTATTGTTATTATTATTTGTTCTAATCTAACTTCTATATAGTATTATGTATATATATTTCTTTAGAGCATATAAGCTCACTTGTTATTTATTTATTTCTATGCTTTGCAATTTATTTATTTGCTTGTTTTATGCAAATTATTAAGACTAGTCTTTCTAGTCTTAGACTTGTCCATAGCAAGTCAAAACAATTTTCTTTCTTTCTTTTCCTTTCTTTTTGGGACTAGTCTATTCTTAGTCATGGGATACCTTGATGAAGCTAAGGTTCCCAATACTTGACTTTACTTTTATACTCTTATTATATTTATCTTATTATGTTATTTTTATTATATTTCTCATAGTTACATATTCTCATTCATGCATGAACATGTTGATATTGTTTCAACCATAATGAAAAGGAGTTTTTTAAGTAATAAATATAGGAACTCTCTTTAAAAATAAATCTTGTCACATAAGAAATTATTGTTTCATAAAAACTTAAAGTTTTATCTTAACAAATATTTTCTAAAGATAGATAAGTTTAGCTCAAGTTTTAGTAATAATACTATATGGGATTTTATTAATGAATACATAAAATAAAGTAATCACAAACTCTCTTTTCAAACCAATGAAATAAAAAAGATTCTTTAAACTTAATTCTTTGGTTAACCAAAAGTTTTCTTAAACTCATATGTAAAGTTTTCATCAACATACTAAGGTTTAGATAAGTTTTACAAAATTATCAAAGAATAACCTTTTTAAGGATAGGCTTTACTTAGGAAATAAAAATAATAAATAACTTATAAGATCATTGGTATTATTTATCTAAAGTGGATCTAATTTTAGAAAAACTTTAGAATACATAACCAAGAAATATTTAGAAAACTACATTTTCTAGCCATTAAAAATAAAGTTGTAGGAATCTTAAAAGATTAAAAATTACTTTTTTGAAATTTAATTATTCTCAACAACTAAGAAATGGAGTTAAAAGAAGGAAATACTCACTTATGATAATTTAGGAAATTTTCTAAAGAAAATTAATTTCTTTTCAAGTTTTAGCATAATCTCACTTTTAAGACACATTGTTTTGCAAAATCATTGTTGAGATAAAACCACTAAATTTATGCATATAGTTTGAGTCTATATATATATATTCAAAGAATTTTTGAACCATACAAATATCTATATTTTTGTACAAGAGCCCTTGAATGAAGAAAAGTTTGAAAACTCTAGTTTTGAAATCTTGAATTTTTGTATCAATCCTGTACGTCGCTATTCCGAGACCCAAATGACTTCTTTTGATAAAAATAACTTTATAAATAAATAGATCTTATCGAGTAGGTAGAAATCGGTATATAATATGCGAAATTCCTAGTTAAAATGAGCAAGTTATAGCCATTTTAAGTTGGGATTTCTATTCATATGATTTTTGACGAATTCAATAAGATAGAAGTAGAGAAATTGAGTAGATCTTGATGAAATACTCACTTCGGGTATTTTTTTTGTTTAGGTGTTGAGGACCAAGATCTTCTCTTCCTCAAGGATTACTTCGACTCATAGAAGATCGCTATGGACGAGTGAGTTTCCTTTACGTTTATGTATTCGCACATGTGCTTATAAAATAGAGCACTAGATGCTAGGGAAAAGATAACATTGACATGCATATGAGATATCATGAGAATTATGTATGTGAATTGTTATATGCGATCAACGAATGATAAAGTATATCGGAACCCGATTTGTGATTGATATAATTGTTTTTATGTATGTATTGCTATGTGTGCAATTATTGCTTGATCGCTTTAAATGATTTAATGTCATATTGAAATCCCCATATAATAAATTGCTCATGCGTATCACTTAGAATATCATTTCGAAATTTTGCTACTACTCCTCAGCGTAGGACCGGAAAGGTGAGCTGTCTAGCTATATCTTCAGGGATTAGGATGTTCGGGGAATACGACCTCAAGTTGTAGCCGAGCCAGATCGATCGCTTCGGATAAAGAAAGCCCGGGGACTAGTAGCACGATTCGTTGAAACCCCAAGACGTACGCAAACTTTTAAGGAGGTCATTTGGGGTCCAGTTTAAATCATTCCCTAACCACCGATAGAGGGGTAAATCTATCATACATACGAAACCGGATAGTCGTATGTACTATTTGATCATATGGTTGTTGCATTTCATATGCTTGTTTAATGAACTTGGATGAATGCTTGTTATGAGTACTTTTGCGTAAGGAATAACTCACTAAGCTAGTTATGCTTATACCCCTATAGACTTTTGATATTGCAGGATCGTTATTTTGCACCCGAGACCATCTTGATCATCTGGGTATAATCTTTATTTTGAGAAGCTTTTGGAGGAACTCTGTTTTGAAGTCTTAGAGTAGATTTCTTCTAAAATCTTCTAGTTTTAGTTATTTATCTTAGTAAGAACATATTGTTATGGAAATTATCTGGGGAATGTCCCTTAGATGTTGTAAGACTTTTTATTTCAATGAAATATATTAAGTGTTATTTTGTATGTTCCGCTACCAATATCTTAAAATGCATTACTTCACCGGTCTCCCTTGATGTGATTATACGCGATGTACCGATATGGAAGCTTTTGAGTGATTGGGGTAGTCTTTTATAAGTTTTAATATTGTGTATGGCAGGCTATCACATTTAGGGCACTCGTTGGGACGTGACACATCATATACCCTATAACTTGTACCTTATAAAACCTATAAAGTACAAGATACCCTAAATAACCTGTAGATTTTTTTAAATAAATCTCTATATTTGTTTTCTTTCTTTCTTTGACTCTAGGTTCATAGTATTTGATATGATTTCATGTAATATGTAACTGATACAGATCAAAGAAATAATATGGAAGATATGAAAGATTTTATTTTATTAGGATAGACTTGATTTAGTTATTATATCTTATCTTATTTTATTAGATTTGATTTTATAAGAATTTGATAGAATTGATATCATATTTTAGATATCGGATCTTTTGACTTAAATATTATTTTATCCCATATATAAATAAATCCTGTAATAGACATGATGATGGGTTATCAATATTTTGAATAAAAAGAATTTCTTTTCAAAGGTCTGATGCCTTTCTTCTCTTTGATGGTTTGAAGCCATCATAAAATTCATTATGGTGGTATGGGGCCATCATTAGAATTTTCATTGATAGTATGAGGCTACCAAACCATCTTCTGATTATTTTTAGCGCAATTTGCAAATATATATATTGTGTGAGGCCATAATCAAAATTTCATCGATAGTGTGAGGTTACCAAACCATCTTCTGATTATTTTTAGTGCAATTTACAAATATATATATATTTTCCTAATCTCTTTACTTTTTGCTTCCAGTGTCTTACATTAAATTTGGTATCAAAGCCTACTATCTTATTCTTTTTAGGATTTGACTTTAATGTTCTTTCCTAGGACTAAAGAAGACAATTTTCCTTTGTTTCATACAAAAATGTTAGATGACATGGAATCTTTTTTCAATAATGTTTTTAAGAAGAAGCTTATTCCTAAGTTAGATAGAATTAATGCTAAATTAAATAGACAATGCCACCAACTTCGATACTTTGATCGTTATTTTGATGCCCTAGGAGTTCCTAAATTACTTATGGATCAAAAGAAATGTCATGTCCTGAATTGGTTCAAAGTGCATCCAATTCGCCACATATAATGCTTAGATGCCATATGTTAAGGCTAACCTAGTCTACAATTTATCGCGATCATTGCTAAACAAATTTTAAATTCTGAAATTGTTGAATTAGTTCATGAAAACAACTGGAAATTTGCAGTTTAAAATAAATTTCTCAAAACATTTCCTAAGTAGGGTACTCCATAGAGTAGACTAATATATATAACTCAATACCATACTATTAGGTATTTCAAAATAAAGAGTTTCAAGTATCTCAAAATACAAATCATGGGCTCACAAACAGACCTTTATTAAAACATAAGTTTAATAGTGAAGTTTATAAAATAGAAATAAAATAATGATCTAATGGATCCTAGTCACTCCACTAGTCGACAAACTCCTCGAACTCCTTTCCATACCCTATGTAGTCATAGGTATCATCATCATAATCATCAATACGTGAAAAAGAAAGAAATGAGCCAAAGCCTAGTACGACAACAATACAAGCATACACGAGATGGGCATATACATCTATTCTATACGTAATACAACAATCAACTATTTATGTCTTTAAATTAAATGTGTAGCAAACAACAGTGGAGCATTCATACTCTGATAACACACTAGGGACCTGTGGGTTCGTGAATAGTAGCAACTGTTTAGGAGATTGATATAGGTAGCCCAAATACCTATATCTTATATAAGTAATAGCCTCGTCTAGGGGTCATCACAACCATTACGTATCTCTATCCATATTAGTTTATTGTGATTAAGTAGAGTAAGCCCATATATTAAACTGCTCAATACAACTTCTCTTCGATACGAATAGAAGTTATCTCATTACCGTTCCCCCTATCAACTACTCGTTAAGCCACCCATGGTGGCTTAAGCATCTAACTACCATGCTGGCATTGTTTAGCAAGGTTGCCACCCCTCGGACCAAGTCTCAAAAACAACCACACACAAGCAACAAGCAATTATTAAAGCCGTCTTTAAGTATTAGTTTATTTAGAATGTCTACCCTAGCGCGTAACACACAAGTCACTACGTATCTAGTACAAAATATGGATAAATAGATGATAAGCGAGAAGATAAAGTAGAAGGCAGCTCCTAATAAATATCTGTTTCAAAAATTAATTCATATAAGTATCTGAACCAATTATCAACTTATATCAAACTCATATTAAATACTTAGTTTTCTAACATATATACATTTGAAACAACATACTCCTCTTATTATTCATGGTCTATCATATTACAATTATCTCTAAGCTAATTATCAGTTAATTTGATCATACAAGAGTTTGTTAGTAAAATTAACAGCTAAATATAAATTATTAGTCTCTAAAGAAGTTGCAAAGACAATATTATTTAATAAATCTATATTAGCTTAATTTAGTCAAGTTGAATAGAATTAATCATTAATGTTCATTTATTAACTTAGTTTACTAGACTCATTTCATGGTAATTAGATCCTTAAAATAGTATTTTAAATAACATATCCTATGTTAAATCCAATAAATTTTTATTAAGTAAATTAACTCATTTAAAATATAGTTGTTCCATTTATATCATTTATAATCTAATTTTACCTCCAAATGTGCTAAGGAATCTACGTTTATACTATCTTATAATGCCATATTTATTCCGATTTTATTTAAAAAATTACTAAAATCAAAATAATTAATTATTCATCTTAAAATTCATATTTTAATATGTAAACACATTATTTACATTTATTTTATTTATTTGATTAGATTAATTTACCTTAAATTCCAATATTTTCATTTCTTAGAAAACTAGTGTGCATCCTCTTTTGAATCAATTGGTTCACTATCTTAAACTCAGGTTAGTTCTTAAGCTCAAATTTTTATGTAAACTTCCTAACACGTATATATATATATATATATGTTTATAAGTTCATTTGACCCAAACTAATTAGTTAATTATGGTTTTAATTTTAATTAATTCAAAATTGTCTAGAAACAGGGGATTCACATCTTCGACTGATCGGTTCACTCGATTTTGACCATTGATATGACCTGTTCTTGGCCGGTTCACCACACGGTTGTAAAGTAGACACACATGCCTACTATTTTGACAAGGTTCCGATATCATCGGAGCTCATTTGGCCGCCGGTTCGGCCACCACCATCATCGCTATAGTGATGACGCTAAAACAATTCAAGACAGTTTTGTAATTTTCTAAGATTTCTTGTTTAATTCAACTTCTAACCTATTTTAATAATCTAAAACATGTTTATTCTATGTTGTTTCATCTAGTTTATACTTAGATTTATATTTCACAAATTAAATCACAAATTATAACTTAAATTATCATCATCAACATAAGTTTATCAAATTTTCAGGACTTATCAACACATACATACGTGCATATACTCCAAGAGTTTTGTTTGATGATTTCAGTTCAAATAAACATATTAATCTAACACAATCATATATATATACACATATCTCAACACACACACACACACACACACACACACATATAAACATGCAACAATTCCACTAAATCAACAACTATTATAACATACATATATTTAGTAATTTTCATGCATATATGTCATTAACATAACTAAATACACTAATAAAAATTACTTATTTGAATTAGCAAATAATCCTAGAAATCCCTACTACTACTATTACTACACCAAAGAATTGATGATGCTTTTAATGCTATTCTCTAATTAAATCCTTGGTTTTGTCTTCAAATTTCACCTAAAATCAATTGAAATATAAATTGGGTTTGGGAAGAAATTGAATAATTGGATGATGGATATATGATAAATTTTAACACCTATTAAAGACTTATTTTGAAGAAGAATTGTTATAGGATTTTTGTGTGTTTTAGAAAGATTTTCTTGAGAAATTTAAGGTTGGGGGCTGCTAAAGTTAGAAGGAAAATTAGGGTTTTCTAAGACTTGTTTTTATAATGTTTTGTGCCTTATAATTTCCTTTAGGTTTAAGGGCATTTTGGTACTTTTGCTTGATTAATTGAGGGCATTTTGGTTTTTTCCTAAGTGTAGAATTCTTCTTGAATTGGTCAAGGTCATTTTGGTCTTTTTGCGCACTTGATATTTTCTAGACTATAGGGTTTTATTGAAGTGTGTGTGCATGCATGATAATATGATGGTACATGAACCTTTATGGGCTTGATTTTTTCTTTTTGTGGGCTTCATGTTGATAGGCTTGGACTCAAGTCAATGGGCTTGGATGTGTTGGAATGGGCTTTAAGTTATGGGCTCTTTGGCATTTAGAATAGAATTTAAGAAGTAAGAAAGAGAGTTAGCTAATTGGCATTAGAAATTAATTATAGGAAATCTAATTAAAGGAAAATTAATATCTTACTTGAATTTAGAATTTTAGGTACTTAGGAATTGGTATTTGAAAGTAAATATTTAATTTTAAAGAGTTAAAATTGTGGGCTCAAATGGCTAAATCGATGATTTAGGGGCTTATGCGATTGAACTTGACAAATGGAATTTAGTTTTATAATTAGAAGGTATTGAATAAATTCAAATTTGTTAAAATAGGTGATTGAAGTAGTTTAATGGGTTAAATCGAGTATTTAAGGTATTAGAATCTCTATTTTTAATTAAATTCATTCACTATTTTAATGAGGTTAAACTAGCTAAATCATTTAAAATCAATTTCTAAACTAAATTTAAATTAAGGTTCAAAATTACCTGTATTTTTATCCTAATCATCTAATAATATCTAATAAACTTAAACGAAAATTTAGGGTATTTCAAGAAACGTGCCATAGCTGCAGTTCCAATCTCACACAATGTCCAAGAAAACATTATGAAGCTCAATTCCCTTGAAACTGAGCTAGAAATTGAAAATATTCAAAATTATGATTTTGATGTTATGGAGGAGGTTGTTAATAAGGATAAATAACTGGAAATTGTAGATGCTGTAGAAAATGTGATTAAAGAGAGTGCAGTTGAAGCTAGCATTATTGGGGTAAAATTAGAAAAACATAAAGGTGAAGAAAGTGATATAAAATGTGATAAATCTATTGAAATTGATGAAGATAAAGATGTTTCAAGAGATTCGACTATGAGATTAGTAGTGTTGATTCAAAATCTGATGGCATGATAGAAATTATCAATGAAGTTGATTTATTGGTTGAGCCAACAATAAAAGATCAATCTTTCCACCTAATTATTAAAACATGTCCAATCTCTTCCTTATTATTGCATGTGGGTTATTTATTTTATTTTAGCATTATAAAAATATTACATGAAGATTTAAAGTTAGTTGTTGATTTATTTGGTTGGAAGCAAGTCGAAATGTTTGTGTTCTACCTCTTAATTTTTTTATCAAGGTAGAGTTTTTTAAAGATTCGAGGGCGAATCCTTTTCAAGAGAGGGGGAATGATGTGGATAAAAACAATAATATGGAAAATATGAAAGATTTTGTTTTATTTAGATAGATTTGATTTAGTTATTATATCTTATTTTATTAGATTAGATTTTATTAGAACTTAATAGGATGGATATCTTATTTTAGATATCAAATCTTTTAGTTTAGATATTACTTTATACTATGTATAGACAGATCCTGTAATAGACATGATGATGTTATTAATATTTTGAATAAAAAGAATTTCTTTTCAAAGGTCTCACCTCTCTTCTCATTGATGGTGTGAGGTCATATAGTTCAACGGTGATGTGAAGCCATCAAATCAACATTTTTAACGGTAGTGTGAGGCTACCAAACTATCATGTGATTATATTTAGTTTAGTTTGCAAGTCTATATATTTTTCTTTTATCTCTTTATTCTTTGCTTCCATTATCCTACATCAGTAACATTATCTCATTTTCATATATTCAATATAAAAAACATGTAGAAATAAATTTAAAAATAATTTGTTAGTCTCACAAGTTTTACAATATGTAAAATCTGTTTATGTGTGAAACACTCTCTATGGTACTTGTTTATGTGATATTAAAAACAAAAAATTATAACACTTGTGGCAAATTGCAGCTACTTCAATATTAAATGGTCTTAAAATATAACGACATCTCTATATAATTTGGGAGTTCAAATATGTGCATACAATCATGGCTCTTTTTAAATAAAAATAATAATTCATTCGAAAATAGTATAGTACTAAAAGGCAATATATATATATACCACAAGTCATTTTTAAGGGCATAACCGAGTCGGGTTTCGGATGGATCATATTAACCTAAAAACCTAACCTACTATCATATATGGAATACTAAACTCGACCCTATAACCCTATAAAGTTTTCACACTATATCTAAGCCTACCTTAAAGGGTTTGCTATGTAACTCGAAGCCCACCCGATTACGTCCTATAGGGTTTGCTATTTATCTCAATTACTTGCCTGATTATTTTTTCAAAGGTCCACTTCTTAAGGCTTAGAAAACCAGTATAGGATTGTTCATAAGTTAACAAAGACTATTCACCCGCTGTTCATATAAAGATGGTAAAAAAAGAAGGTTACAATATATAATCAATCTAATAAAATTGTAAAAGACAAATTAATTTAAAATTTCGAGTAAAAAAGCACAATCATAATATGTAATACCTAGAATAGCAATATTTCTAAACATGCCATCTTTTTAAGAGATGTGAACTCAAATTTTTTTCCCTTTTTTCTTTTTTTTTTTTCCAAAACATTTGAGTATATATATATATATATAGTATAAGTTATAAACTTGCAAAGATGGATGGAAACTTTATGCCAAATGCGGACTTTATTTTGAAAATATAAAATAAAATAATATGAATTGTATGTCATAAAAAAGGAAAAAAATAAGTTCCTTGTGTGTAAATTTTAATTTCCTAATCTTAATGTGACTTCATGAAAATAGTATGACAAAGTTTAAGTAAAATGGTAATGGCATTTCCTAAAAAATACTAGCATACAATAAACCTTCAAATTTTCACATTTATCCTTTATAACTATACTAAAATTTAGTCTACAGCATAATTCCTACACTACTCTATTATAATCATCTTTATATCATGTAGTTTATTTATAATTGTAGTACCCAAAGAA
This sequence comes from Combretum micranthum, assembly GCA_024138025.1. Lineage (NCBI taxonomy): Eukaryota > Viridiplantae > Streptophyta > Magnoliopsida > Myrtales > Combretaceae > Combretum > Combretum micranthum. The sequence goes on along the minus strand of JAMXBD010000934.1, from coordinate 462,497 downwards.
ACTTCAAGACAGGCGAAGGAGAAGGAATTTGAGCTGGAGGTGCGCAAGACAGGTGGAGAAAGGGGAAGAAGGTTGGGCTGGAGGCGATGGTGAGACATGAGACTAATAGAGTGAGAGAGATGAGATACGATAGTTAGAGGTAGGCACGTAGGTCAAATGGGCCAACCCGGCTCGACCCACTTTGGCCTACGGGTTAAACGGGCAAAAAAAATTTAGCCCACTTTAAAACATGCCAAAATTTTTTGATCCTAATCTAACCCACTTTGGCCCATGAGTTAAATGGGCCAACTCACTTCTTGACTCATTTAACCCATTTGTACATCTTTGTGGGTTATATGGGTCAAATTGATCCATTTATACTAATTGAATAATATATATATATATATAATAAAAAAATTTGAGTTTTATAGGGTTGTAAATATATAAATGATTAATTTCATTATTATTATAATTACTTATATATTAAAATAAATATTTTAAAATAATTATATTGTGTATCATATTTCATTTGAAACAATATAACATACCTAAAAAAAATGTTATGATGCATATATATCAATTTGTCATTCTCTGTTACAATTAATACATAAAATTAAGCTTAAGTGGGCTAGTGGGCCAAGCCACTTAATCCGCGGGCCAGCCCACTTTGTCCCGTAGGTTAAACGAGCTGGTTAAAATTGGCTTATTTTTAAATAGGCTTAAAAATATTGGTCATAACCCGTTTTCAAAGTGAGTTAAACAAGCCGATCTGCAAGCTATAACCCACTTGCCTACCCCTAACCATAGTAGAACTTAGAAGAAGGAATAGAAAATTAGGAACTAGGGTTACTTTAGGATTTTATAAATGTTTTTATTTTATTTTTTAATTTCATTAATGTTTAGGTATTTAGTTGGGTATCCATCGGGTATTTATAGTATCCGAACCCGATCCTATAATCTTATAGGATTTTTATCACATATACAAATCAGACCCCAAAATCCTATAAGGTTTAACCTTATAAGATTTTTACTGGATCAGGGGAGTCAATAACCCTTTTATGGTCGACCAGGTTACATCCCTAGTCTTTCTATAGTAAAACTTTTTAAAGATAGATTATAAATAATAACCTCAAATAAAAGTGGTTGCAAAATAACAAAAAAAAAAAAAGGGAATATTTTTATTTGATTCTTGTATTTAACAATGTTTTATGATATTTAACAGGGTAAATACACCATACCTTAGAACATGCTCCTTTTACATTAGAGTAAAGATTCCAATATAGGTATAGGGTATGAAAACCTCATACCCTACCCCTATGACCCTTAATATTCACTCAAATCTGATGAGTAACCTATACAACATGATTACTCACCTGCCCTCAGTCTATAGTAATCATTAAATTACATATTATATTAACTTAATGATAGCTATTACATCAACTCCTACCGTTTTTCTTAATGGTTAAATATTGATGGAATGTGTATATTTATATTATGCTTTTGGATTTATTCTTTTGCTTTATTTGTTTATTTCTTATTTGTTTTATGAGTAATAATAATTCCTCTCATGAAATGAAGGAATATGGATTCTTTTTATTTATTCTATGTTATATGGAATCTACATTTTTTATAATAGAATTTTTTACAAACCAAATAAGAAAATAACTATTCAACCTTAATACCTATAGAGTACCAATTTCATTTCTTTTAACCAATTGTAACGTGATTAAAGTTTTTTCATTATCTGTATTAATCAAATATATTTAAAAAATTTAAAAATGTCAAAGTTGTATATATTATAATTTTTCCACGGCAAGCAATGTAGAAAAGAAGTCGTTAACTATTACTATAACGTGTTGAGTAGTTATCAATTGTAACGTCCTATATTTTAAGTTGATTGGATATGTTATAGTTTAGGATGTTATATCAACAATTTTTAATATATATGTGAAAAAAATAATTTTCATATATTAAATTTTTACTTCATAGAGAAATACCACAACTAGCATTCAATCATAGCGTTTGGGATCGTGGTCTAATGAGATACAAAGAGCACACTCAGCATTTCCTTATTGCATGTAAAATCCGAAAAGAAACATCAAAATCCTTTCAACTCAACCATAAAAAATGGGAAAAAAAAGAATACATGGCAAGATGCTGTTGGGAGGAAAGGCCAATTTTAACCACCGGAGTCCGGACCCCACTTCTTTTCCTTCACGCAAACTATTTTATTTTGTATCTTTATGGAGCCCATAGATTCCATACATTACATAAGACAAGTAATTCTCTCACTTTCACACGCTTCTACTCACTCTTTAAACACACCAACACAATCTATTTTCAGTCTTGCAGCACAGAACCAGAGAAACCTTTTTTTTCCTCCAATTATTTCCCACTTCAGAAGCTTCTTGTTCCATCATTAAGCAATAATGGGAAATCACAAGTTCAGGCTATCAAATATGATGCCTAATGCTTGGCTTTACAAGCTCAAGGATATTGGCAGAGAAACAAAACATGGCAACACTCCTTCAATCAACAAGAAACATTCATCTAGTACTTGTGCTATTACTACTATATGCTCCTAGTACCATGTCAACAGCATCAGCAGAGACGAAAGCAGTGGTACCCCATACTCATAAACCAAATCTGCAAAGCCATCATTCCCATTCAAGAAAGTCCTACTACTACACCAGGGATCTATGCCCTCACAACCAAAATGACACATGTTACAATCCACAGATCCATATTCCTAGCACACCAAGAAAATCTACGAAACATAAAACACCCCCAAGAAAATCCATCAAATCTTCATCTACTTCAGCTGGAAGATTTAGCTGCCTAGCTTCCACCGACTCTATCTGGTCGAAACCCGAAGCGATGCCAGACCATGACTCCTCTGCTCCTTCCTCTGATAGCTCACTAGACCTACCAAGTACACTAGAGCCCCCAGAAATCCTCGTCCCTGAATTCCGGCTCGACCGCGTTTTACCGACCGATTCCTCATTCAATAAGATTGGTCACGATCCCCATCACCAAGCTGCAATGCAAATAGGGACACCATCATTCACGTGGACCAGAATTCATTCAACAGAAAACTAGACAGCACACTAGACGGTACTGATGACGACACAGTACGTGAATTTGAGCTTCCTTCAATAATAACAAAACCTGCCAAACCCAGCACAGGTAATCCTAGAGTTAGTGTCGAAAAACCCGGGGCTAGGCACGGTGCAGCTAGGAAAAAATCCAAGAGCCCTCGCACGGCTAAAGTAGCATCATCACTAGCATCACATCCAAATGACGATGCCTCCTTATCTGTCGAAATCGCAAAGGAACAAAAAAGGACCAGTACTTCTAGTAAAAAGCTTTCGGCTCGTTCTCCGGGATTCAGGGTCAGGGTTAACTCTCCTAGACTGGTGAATAGGAAACTTCACCAGGATCATCCTAGGAAGAGCCTGTCATCGAGGATTTCGAGCAAAAGACTATCCGAGAGCTTCGCTGTCGTGAAATCCTCCTTCGATCCTCAGAGGGATTTCAAGGAATCCATGGTGGAGATGATTGTGGAGAATAATCTCAAGGGTTCAAAGGACTTGGAAGAGCTCCTGGCATGTTATCTATCGTTAAATTCGGAGGAATATCACGAGGTTATCATCAAGGTTTTCAAGCAAATCTGGTTTGATCTTAGTGATATCAAGGTTAGAGGAATTTAGTGTAAAAGGTTGCAAATGAATAAATGATAGAATTATATACATAATATTGTTAGTGCTGTTCTTTGACATCTGCTAATCTTTTGTTCGGTTATGTTCTTGTTGGAGATTAATTGCTTCAGTAAGTTCATCATTCTTCTCCAGCAAATCCAGAGCAATTTTCTACAGAACATTTTGTCTCTGGACAACTGTGACGCGACATAGAAAACGAACAATCTTAAAAAAAAAATAAAAATAAAAAGACTGAAACATGGTGTGGTCTTTCGCATAAAACATTTTTTAAAAAGTCTTTTCCATGTTTTTATAATAGCCAAAATATTAGAATTTGTAAATGTTATAATAGTTACATCAAGAAAATATATGTCGGTGGATAGTATCATTATTGGAAATGGAAGAAAATTCGAGAAAATAATTTCTGTTTAGTAATTTTTAATTTGAACGCAAAAAGAAAACTATTTTTTATTATTTTTTCTTATGGTTTCGATTACTGGTGATCACTTTTTCTTAATATCATCTTCAATAACTATTAACCGAGACAAGACAATGACACTAGAAATCACTCGAGCATATTATAATAATATTTGACAGCTATAAAACATTAAGGGAAAAAGGAAAATAATATTTATATTTAAAAAAATTATAAAAATACCACTTAAACAAAAAATAATCTCAGTTTTAAGCAATATGATTTTATCTTTTTAAGAGACGAGGTCTTAAAATTATAGAGCTACCACGTCTTTTCAGCTGTATAAACCATTAGCTATCCACTATAGAGAAACGACTTTCATTCATACTACATAATCTAACTATAGTATTTCCAAACCCAATGCATCTAACCACAACAGTATTCCAAAGCCCTTCCCGCCAATGTAAGAAAATACTCACAAAACATAATATAAAAATGGTTGCAATATTGTTTAATTAATTACATCAAGTGTATAAACAATACTACATACCATCATCATAAAATATAAACATAATAAATCTAATCTACTCTTGCATGGTTCGCCTCCCCGTCTACGCTTGGCAAAAGTACAACGAAATGGCGTCGCCTAATGCATCAACCTATGTGATTGTGGCATCCCCACCTCCACCACTAACATTCTACTGGTGAAATGGGAAAGGGTTGGGATTCATTTGGTTAAGTCCTTCCCCTATATCATATAATACTGACGGTCACCTCTTATGTGGAGCTCCGGAGGTATGGACTTTTGCATATAAGATGACTAGCATTGGGGTGTTCGGCAGATAAGCATATGATGGTGATGATGGACCAAACAAATCATAATGAGCATGTGAAGGGCCAGGCTCATCATGATGTACATATGAAGGTGTAGGTTCGTCTCCTATACCTGCACTCTATATTGGCTTCACCCTTGCTCGTGACCCCATTCCTACCCATGGCTCTCTCTGTGTGGTCGGCATCTCTGTATTGGCTAAGGTTGAGGTTGTGGGTCATCTTTACCACCAATGATATCAGGTGCAGGTGCTGGTGCTGGATTATTGATATTAAGTCTCATGAACTCATATACTACACGAATTACATATTGTGTAGTGGTAGAAGTATCCTTAGGTGGCATGTCGGAAACTAGGTATATGAAATCTGCCTACAATTTTAAGTAAACATTTAGCTTAGGAAATAACAAATACAAAATGCATCGACATAAGTTTTGCAGTCATTGAACTTACCATGTATCGTATAATGACCTCTGTATGGTTGATCCAGCTCCTGATGATCGCATAATATCAATCAAAATAATCTCCAGATGTATTGTCGGGGATATTTGGCATGTCTACAATGCGATTGCGCTTGCCATCCCACTATGCAAACCACTTGACATGCTTGCCACCCAATTCCGCTCTAAACCTCCTCATAAGTTGAGCTCATGTAATGCTCTCATATTAGATTTGGGGTCTGGCATCTCTTGGAAACCACCAAACTATCTAAGCACCTTGTTTATATAGTAGTACTTGACAACATGAAAGCATCTCAGGGAACTTGTGCTCGCTATACATCTCTACTAGATCGATAGTACTCAAGTAAGGAATCCCTTATAGCAAAGTACAGGTCTCAAACAATCTATTCAAGAAAAAAAGTAAGCAATACACAAGTGAAAATAATGAAATTGTGCACATAAGACCACACAGGACATACAAAACTAAGGATGTAACCAGGTAGGTTATTATATGATTTTCGACCCACCAATCCGTTAAAAATCTTATAGGGTTGAACCCTATAGGTTTTTAAGATCGGAATTGGATGTATACCCTATAGGGTTATAGGGTCAGGTTTGGATCATGTAACAAAATGGATAGATAACCAACAACCTGGTATTATAATTTTAAAAATAAATAAATAAATAAAAACATTACTATAGGGAAGAGGAGAGGAAAAAAGACATGAATGAGCTATCATCTTTTTTACCTCCTAAGGATGTTTTATTTTTTATGTACACTAGACTAGCTACGGATTTTATAACTTTTTATTAAATTTTATTCAAGTCATGTTTGCTGTAGAGATTAATATTATTTGTTGTCTGTTATATTTTAGTCCCAACATGAGATTTAATTTAACAATATTTTTAAGATATTATATAGTGACAAAAGTAATATATTTATGTGTTTAAATGTTGTATAATGAATATGGTATGCAACATTTTCTATTAATTTCACATGCATCTTTTCATTTTTGAATGTATTGAAAACTTGTGTCAAAAGCACTAACCTTTCTTAAATTTATTATTAAAATTTGAAAATAGGTTGAAAAAAAACTAAGGTTATAAGATTATAGGGTCGAGTTTCAGGTTCTAAATCAAATCCTGTAGAGTGAATTTGGATATAGCATTAAAACCCTTTAAGGTTATAGGGTTGGGTTTGGTATACCTTATAGGATAGCGGGTCAAGTTTCAGCTGTCCAAAACTAGACTTGGTTACATCCCTATACAAAACCATATCTGTTTAAGGACCTATTGGTCTAAGTATCCCCTATACTCAAACAACAAATGTATAGGGTATTGAGTGACATCAAAGTGATGCCGTAGTAACTAATGAGAGGGTACCCTGTGGTAGCTGATGTGATTTGTCGATGCTGGGAGGCGATGTGTGGGAAATGCTCACAGGCCTGGATTTATGGAACAACAACAGGTCCTACTATGTCAGTGTTATCAATGTCTGAAGCCATGCATAGCTATCTATAGAGCCATGCCAAGCAAGTTGCTCCCCATGCATACCATCCCACTCTCTCAAAGTCCTCAAGCAACTAGAGGTACATGACATGAGCCAGATTGGACGATTTATCCCCAACAATAAACCCTCCTAGCAGCAATAGAATGTAGGCCCTGGCATGGCATCAAATGGTAGTATCAACTACATCATCAGGAAGTGCTTTAAAGTATGTATCCAAGCATGACATCTTCAAGTGGCCACCATAAATATCTACATTGGACGCAATTTTAACTCCTAGTATATGGTTGCATAACTTTGGCCAATCTATTTGTGTCGTGGTGGTAACTACATGACAATCCACAAAAAGGTCGGTGCGTACTGCATTATCTTGTAATGTCATTATCCACTTCCTTGTAGGTATGTGAAATGTATGTGTCTCAAGTCACTATCTATCAACTAATGCGGTAATCATGTAATAATCCTGCTAAACAAATCGTATATGTGTAGCACCTATGAAGCCAACCCTGTGATAGATATGGAACAAGTCAATTGTTTAGATGTGAAGGCTTTCTCAAATATCCATCTCATTCTAGAAGCATTTCTCCCTAGACTTGCTCCTTTTTCTTTTAAGTCGAGGGAAGGGGTGCCATGTTGGAATGTTAATACGAGTCTAATTCGCTTTATTTGCTGTAGGTATGAATTAACGCCCATATACCCTTAGTTGATTCTCCCCCTTATGCTACTATCCCACTTGAGCAACACAATTCATATGTAGAGTACCCATTACTATCATTACATGTGAGAGGTATGCCGCTCATTACATGTACTTCTACTTAATCTCAACTTGACTTTTTGTATGTGATTTCCCTTTTGACCATACATTGTAGGTCGCAATACAGTTATAACCTCAAATAAATGTTCCTAATACTCGAAGCATGTAACATGATGGGCACTTGACACGTTGTTCCACCTCTCAAACTTCTTTGTAGCATAAGCTGTTAGCACCTTACCCAAATTTATTGCTTCACTTGCCTCCCATCTTTGCCTGTTGAAGATTGAGTCACAATTGTAAAAGGTTTTTTTTTTTTTTGTTTTTTTATTTTACTAATGCTATCACTGGTAAGGATCGAGCATCTTTAAGAACACAATTGTAACTTTTAGTCATGTTTGTTGTACTAATTCCAAAGCTTACGCCTTCATCATAAGATAAAGTCCACAAACATGGAAGGAAAACATCGCGATGTCTATGGACTACTTTAATTTGATGCAGCAAAGTAAGCATAGAACTTTCTCATCTAGGTTTGGTATGTCGCTTTTGTCACTAATACTTTACTTTCTTTACTCTTGGCCTTTAAGTTGAAATTGCTAGCAACATGCCGGATACACTAGTGCCAAGGCCAGCCTCGAGGTTACACACATTTTCATCTTCAACTGTACTCTTAATGTTAATATGGTGGTTGGATATCAAGCAAATGTTAGAGCAGTCTTTGATAACGAGTCCCAACAATTTTTGAAGGAACCAGCTCCGTGTATCCTCTGACTCTTCATTGACAAGAGCATAGGCCAATGACATGATATGATTTGCTCCATCCATTGCCACTGCAATAAGCAGTTTATGCTTGTACTTACCATACAAGAATGTACCATCAATTGTGACCATGGATCTGTAAAGCATTAGCAAAAATTAGTTAGTTCGGTACAAATAATCTTTTATCAGTACATTCAATCATGTGTCCAGAACATACATACGGTTCTAAAATGCTTCAATGCAAGGAGTGAATGCCCAAAAGACTTTGTTAAGGAAGACGTCTCCTACAGTATTTGATTAATTAGTTCTCCATTCTTCGGCAAAAAAAACAAAAAAAAAAAAATTAGCTCTCTATTCAACCTTTGTTCCTGGATTTATCTCTGCTATCGTATTAAGTAGATGCAGGAGTTCCACATTTGAATCCTCCCAACTTCCATACTGAAAGGATCTAAATTTAATTCTATTTAATTTCCATGTATATGGTTATTTATCTTAATTATTGAATTAAATGAGCATATTGATATATGAGAGTTTTGTGTTTAGTAATAGTCTAAATGTGTTTAAGTTAGTATAATTTGAACATTTCATATGTGTTATTTAGCATATGTAATGAAAATTTCATTGTTTTTTATATTATATATATATATATATATATTAATGTGTGTATAGTATAGTTAATATTTGTGTCTTTTGTACATTAATATGTTAAGTTATGTTTAAATCTATAAAATCAACTTTGGTTTTCTTAAGAATAGTTGACAGAAATTTCTCTTAGTTAAGCCAATATTCATGCCTAAATAAACCCAAATGAGCCTTAAATTAACTCAAATGCAACTTAAATTCATATAAGTCTTAAAAGTCAAAGTTGAGATAAGTTTAAGACCAAAATTTGCTTAATTAGGCTCTCTTTTGGCAGCCCTTTCATTTCATCCGAATTTTCATTTTCTTTCTTTCCTTTTCTCTTCTTCTTTCACTCCAAATTCCAAGCCCTAAACCAAAGATAACATCAAGCTTTGTGAATTAAATTCTCTCCAATACAAGGCATATTCATGTGAGTTAATACAAGTATAGCTTTTGTTTTATTTTCATGTCTTATAGTATATGAGAGATCTAGGATAGAATGAGTTTAATGACATCTAAGTTGCCTGTTCATGCATTGAAATTAGGTTGGATTGTGTTTTGTTATTGTGTAAGTTTGTTTATGTGTTGTGGTAGTTATATGGAGTGTTGGGAAGGAATAAAGATAATTTGGGTAGTTGAAGTGTGATTGGTGTTTTGAGGATTAGAAGTAGAATTTATGTTGTTAGGATAGTGTTTAAAACATATCACAAGCTTTGGAAAGTTTCGATTAAGTTTGGAGAATGTTAAAGTGAATAAATTTTGTAATTAAACAGGGGAAACAAAAACTTTTTCCTATAGTCTTATATTTGAGTGTACGCCGGCATCTGGCACTTCAACGTTGCCGGCGTAGAGGCGGTGTTGGAAGTGAACAGAATCAATTTTTTTAAAGCCGCTTAAACAATATTGGCTTTCACTGGAAAAGTCTGCCAGTGTTTATTTTTCAAAACGTACGCCAGCTATTAGGGTTCCAACGCTGTCGGCTTAGGGGCGGTGTGGAATGAGAATAGAATTTCAATTTTTAACGTCGGGACTAAGGCCGCCAACATAGGATCTAAGGTTGCCGGCGTACACGGATACGCTGCCAGCGTTGGGGGTATTCACGGGCGTGGATCAACCCCGTGTAACTCTCGAAAATTTTTTGGAAATTTGGAGTTGTATTCTACACCGGTTCAAAGTTGCTGGCGTAGAATGAAAGCTGTTGGTGTATCCTTGAATGTTGCCAGTGTTGGCAGTGTTGAATTATAATGTATTACATACCGGTTCAAAGCCATCGGCTTTGAAGGCTGGCATATCCCTTGTACTTTTCATTTTCAAAAATTTTCTTTAGAATTTTCCAAAGCTTAGTATATGATCAATTAAATAATTGTTAAGTGTTCTATGATATAATAAAATTTTTAAATACTCTATTATGACATTGTATTAATTTATTTGAATTTCTTTGATTAATTATATTTGCAACTAGATATTTAGTGCTTAAACTAATTGTGATATTGTGATAACCTCATTGAACAGTGATTGATTCTCGCTCGGCCACCTCCATTAATTCCCGAGCTAGCACAGGTACGCAGTAACTTGCTTGTATGGTTGTTAGGGTAGGTATACTTAAATTTGATATAAGTTCTAAATGACTTAAGTATTGCTTGAATTGCTTGTGTTTTCACCGTTGAATCCGGTCCGAGGAGTGGTAACTTATCATGATGCAATGATATGTTATTGTAGGCACTTAAGCCAATAGTCATGATGCAATAACTAGGCTCGGCGGATAATCGATAAGAAATGTAGTAATTGAGTAACATTTACTTATTCTTGAAAAGTAGTATAATTTAATTTAATGTTTATGGGACCATGTGAATTAATTTATATTATGGATTGAGTTAAATGAAGTTGAGTAACGGCTATATAACCTATATGAAATTATTCTTGTCAGTGTAACGTTATCTAGGAGATATAGGTATTCGGGCTATCTATATCAACCCCCTAAGCGTCGTGAGCATTACTCAGGATCCCCACAATCCCATGGCTTGTCCCGGAGTTTGAATACTCCAATGATGATTTGATCAATGAATACTAAAGAAAAATAATTGAAACATTAGTGTTGCATTGCATTAGTCTAGGTATGTTTGTCACTACGCTTTTGGGTGTTGTTGCTGTGTACTGGCCCTTTGGCTCACTGTTGCTATTTTTCAGGTGAAGATGACTGTTATGATGATATGGGCTATGGGTCAGATTGGAAAAAATTTTGGATGATGGGGTGACTAGGAACCGAATACAAGATAGCAAGGAAGAAAGTTTTTTGAACAAGTTGTTTGGTTTAAATATGTATTTGATATTTTGAATAGAGGCTTGTTAGTTAAGCCTTGTTTGTATAAAAAAGACATAAAGTCTAATTTTCCTATTTTGTAAAAAAACTTATGTAAGTTTTGTTGTGTCATGAGCTTGACCAAGTTGTATTATCTCCTTAAATGTTTATATGAATAAATTACTCAAGTGAGTAATCCTTTTGTAAAAAGTCTTGTATCAAGTTATAGCGATTTTAAACAAACAATTCACATAAAGTTAGATTTAGGACAACTTTACGTATGATATGAAAATATTATACGTGGTTGAGTACTTGACTTACTTAATCATAGGATTAATAGGTCAGGTCTTTACACTTACACTTGCTTAATAGCTTTTCACTTGGCCTCACAAATTCTCTTAATATGAATATTATACCAAAACTCTTTTAAGATAGTCAATTAGAGGTTCTTTACCCCCACATTTAGAGAATTACGAATCTCTATTATAATGCACTTGGATATACTAATGGGATCTAACTGAGAATGATCCCATCCGGTGATTTCATCTAAACATTTGTGGGGTCCTTCATATTTAGTAATATGAAACCACCCATCATGTTTCTTGTAGCTACCTTTGAGTGTCCACTTACAACCTCTATTGTGAGTATCAGTGCACTTAACTGCTCATGACTTGGATCCAAGTCCATCACCCTAAAATTGTAATGGTTCGATATGTGTCATATTTTAACTGCCCGTATAAGATGATTTTTAGTCTCGAACCACATCCCAGCCTTGAATTCATCATTGAAGCTCCAATTTTTAACATTCATTTCTTGCTCATCATCAAATGCAACATATCCAACCTATATTAGTAGTAAAAAAGGGTACGGCTTTAAGCTCCCTACTGCATTAATATCTAAAGGAGACATGAAATGGTGCTAGTCATTACCCCTAGGTTATACATCGGTAACAATTACCTGCTGGGACAAACCTACCATAGAATCATTTCCATCGTCATCATAGTCGTCATTAGATTCACTTACTAATGAGTCTTGCATCACATCAGTATCATGACTACGACTCTAGTCAAGTGCACCCATTTCATAGTTACTTATCTGGGCCTATGGGCTAACTGTTGTCTGAATTAGAGTGGAGTTTGAATTTGCCAATCCTTGGCTACCAACATTTCCATCAATGCCCATCGTGCCCGCAAGTGCCTGTGGCAATTGCAATTCCTTTTCAAATATCTGGACATATACAGCCACTGACCCTTCTATTTACACCAACATCTCTTGTGCAAGATCATCATTGGTTACTAGAATAACATTATAACATAGCTTCCTATCTCCAATAGCTACTCTATGATACAACTCAACCCGATGTGTAGACCTGTTTATCTTAAGTCTACCGCAAATGGTGTTTACTATTTGCTCATCATAGAGCTCTTACAAACACTGACCACAACAACTGGCTACTTATCATAATCAAAACTGTTATTTCCTTCCACAATGTTGCCATGAGCATACAAAATAAACTTAGCCTTATCAATTTCCTTAACTACCCTACCAATTCATAAAACATGGTTTGAATGCACGAAATGTGATCATGAGTTATGAATTTCACTCCCCTAATATCAAGATGTGAGACATATAAACATAAAATAACGAGCCAAATTATGACATTGACATGTTTTGTCTATAGACCCAATTTGATTGATTAGGAAAAAAAGTACTTATATTTAAACTCATATTTCAAAATTGAAAATAAATATCAAGTTCTTTCTTTTGATGAAGGATTTTTGATAGATACGAATTGAAAAAACTATGTCTACCATTCATGATATAAAAATCCATTGAACAACAATCTCTAGCTCCATTTTTTTTCTTTTTTATCGGTAAATTAAATATAAAAAGAAAAAATTATTAATTCTAAATTGTGGTTTCATAATTTGATTCATAAATTCTAAGAGTACATAGTAACATCAAAATTAGAACATCCAATGTCTACATTGCAGCATCAATAAAGCATACAACATACATCAAAATTGCATTGCCACTCCATAATATTACTCATATGAAAAATAACATATAACGTTGCTTTAAAATTTGAAAAAAATCCAACAACGTGCACAACACGGAAAAAAACCTAAATTACAACATCAATAATCGTGAAAAATCAATGGACGAGATCAAGCTTCTTACTTGTAGAGTTTGACACATCCACAATGATTGAACCATAAATCGTTTGAATTTTGCATGAATTGACACCTGGTGATCACGATTAACTAATAACTCATGCCAATTAGATCAAAACCACTGCTGGAATGGATTGAAATTAAGGTTACGATTTTTTTCTGGTGAGTTAGGATTAGGGATTTTTCACGAGCAGAATGGGGGAAGAAGAAGAAGAAGGGGAAAAAATATAGCTTGGTGATCTCATCTCTTCAAGAGACGATGTAGCTCCATAATTTTAAGACCTTGTCTCTTGAAGAAACGAGGTCAGTAACTTATGATCTTGTCTCTTTAAGAAACGAGGTCATGTTGCCTAGAATTGATATTATTTTCATCACAATGGCATTTTTTTAATTTTTTTTTAAAATATAAATATTATTTTCCTTTTTACAAACATTAAGTGCAATATATATATATATATATAAGTAGACCATATAATCATATAAATCTCATAGCTGATATATTTATACTATGTCAATGTTGGAGTACCTTCTTTTTCTTTTTCTTTTTCTTTCTCTCTTTTGTTTCCTTACAAGGAAAAAAAGTTAAGCCTAATTCATTCTATTTCAAAAACAATAATAATGCCACTGGATTTTTTTTTAATCATTATAATAAGAAAAGAGAGAATCAAACTTGGTACCTCTCATTTGAAAGATCAAAGGAGATGCAACGAGGTTATACGACCATTGGAAGTAATGCTACTAAATTAAGGGTTTGTTTGTTTCATCATTTTTTGATCATTTTATCAACTTATTTATGTTATTTTCAAACAAATATTTATATATAAAAAAAAAAAGATACAGAAGAGAAATAGACATTTTTACTCATAAAAAAGATCAAATACAAATATGACACAGAGAAGCTACATATAAGAATTAGATACAGATAAGATACTAAGGAAAATCAGACAATCTAAATAGATAGTAAATGACCATTGGGTAGTTAGAGTACTTAAATGCAAGACAAATTCCATAATAGATTTTAGATCATAAATGGTAAATTTGGATTGTGAGTCTTAAAATATAAAAATGACTTAGGTTTGACTATTTGGGCTGAATGATCAGGTCTAGAGAGTTAAGTTCGTAATAATGGAATGACTAAGGGAATTTGACATGGTGAGCTTAGAATAGAGATTATTAGACCAAATCGATCTGTTTGCTCTCAACTTTTCTTAAAGAGCTTATGCACTTAAATAGGCCGTCTATTGGCTTGAGAGCCCATGTAAGAACCCACCAATAGAGGGACTCATTTCTCCCGTTAATGGACCGTATGATCCAATAAATGTTATTAAGAGTCAAACTTTATAATACCAAGAGTTTCTCCTCATTTGGAGAGAGAGAAATTAACAAAAATGTAGCCATGCTTCTGTAATACCCTCACAAGAGGTCAAACAAAGTTCAAAGTGAAGAACACACCGCTTCTCCTTTAAAATAGCACAGCTGATACTATATAGTTCATCTACTTATCCTATTATGTTCAAGCTTATGGAAACTATCTGTTCTTCATCCCTACCTTCTCATCTTAGTCGTTCATTATGTTTGCTTCCATGTCATTCATCTAAGGTCACGTGTAGTGCAAGACACACATTGTATGAATGTGACCACGTCAATCGAAGCTATCTCATTACATAAATAAGTTAATATTACATTATTGAGTTTAAACTCTATTTTTTTTTTTTAACAATTCTAATGCTCTATAGTTTTGCAAGTGCTATACTTAATTCTTTGTGATTAGATGCTTAGCTTTCTTTTCTACGAACATAAATAACTTTTTCGGATATTTTTTTATCATACGTAGAAATGATTTCTTCCCGATGAATTGAAAAATAAAACCAAAATATATGATAAGCATTCGAAGTGCATGTTAACTTTTTTTTTGCCTCCTCCTATGTTCGACCCTTTATTTTGTACTGCTAAGAAAATTGTATAGATTATGGGTGGGATGGTTTCTTCGGATAAATTCACAACACATAATAATATAATACATATAATGATGACATTAACAATTTGGGAAAAAGTAATTGACGGTGATTTACTTTATGACGGGTGCTTTTTCCTCAGTACTTGCCCTCTAAATATAGTAAGAAACTTTTTTGCTTCTATTCCTAAGATGGATGAGATATGGACGTGTGTTGCATATATGTCAATTTATTCCTAATAAGTCAATTTCAACCCAATCCCAGCACATGCAAGTTTATATCGATAGTTCATCACTCGAATTTGATGACTAAAAGAGTAGAAAAAAATTGATGACCGAAAGGCCAGGTATCACACTTATTGATTATTTTTATTTATTCATTTTTAAACATCATTGGTCGGTTCGTCTCAATCACAAATTGTTCTATAAAAGACGTGGCAGTTATATTATTCCTAATTCACGATAAATACTTTAGTAAACAATAATACTACACTATGCAAATTAATGAATAATATATAAATACTAATGAAAATTTGGATTATTTTTTTCCCAATTCACATCTTGAAATTATCGGTTGAAAGAACACATACATATATCACCCAATAGTGGCCTACTCAATCCTCCTGTACTGACTCCCCTGAAAGCACCAAGTCAAGGGTGCTAAACTTATGCCACAGGCCCCTATGTTAGGTGGATGCAGATGGCGCTAGGACCACCTTGGGGATTATGTTAATATTCTTGCGCTTATGTTTATATGCTTTATTATTATTAGTCAACCCATGTACTTAATTTAATCATAGTAAATAACACAGCATTTTGATTGATGAAATTGAATAAGATTGACAATCTGTGTGGTGTTTTACAACTGTAACACACTTTAGATAATTTAAACTCCGTATTATTTTTCTTTCCCTTTTTTTTCCTTAGTTGTAATTGCATTAAACCTCTTATTCTAATTAGTGGCTCATTTACTTTATTGTATAGAATAAGAAGGAATGAAATTTCAATTCAAAAGGAATATAATAAGGTTGTAATGACTATTATTATGTTCACTTGGAATGAAAAATAAAACAAGTAATTATTGAAGTAAAAGATAGAATATCTATAATGCCCTTATATTTATTATATGAAAGAAAAATTATACCAAGACAACGATTTTTATGATAAAATTGAAAAATAAAATATTGAATGACAATTCATGAGGATGAAGAATAACGTTTCATATCAAGTGATATATGTTAGGTTTAAACTGTGAGGTTGTAAGTAATACATGGAGTAAAACAATCGCTTTGCTAAATTAGTTCTCTAAGTATTGCAATGTTTCAAATTAATGTTTGGTCGTTTTACCTTCGAGGCACGGCAAATGGGGTAAATCGAGAAAAAGGTGCACCTAATAATGTGGGTAGTTTATGATGTGGACAGGTTAGATGGGAAATGTTTGCTTTGAGTATAGATGTAGATATTACTAGTACTGGTTCATTGCTGACGGTCTCAGTCAACTTCACTAGTCCCACGTGGGAATCGCTAAAACCTATTTGGCCATCTTTATTATCCCATGTTACTCAACACGAAATGTCAAAGTCGTTTGGCAAAGCAATTTTGAAACAACTTTGAGAATAGGGTTTTAACTCTATGGCAGGATTTGAGATGTCGCAAGTAAAAAATCACTAAAATTGATCAAGTAATTTTCTTTAAAGTTTTAAGAGAGGTTTTAATAGTAACAATATGTGACATGAATTGATTAAAATATTATTATCGTCAATCCATCCTAACAAATAGCATATTGATGTCATTGAGTGTTATTTTCTTCTAAAGATAATTAGGGATAATATAAAATCATCCTTTGTTTCTTAATATATTGATATAACAGCTTAATGAACTTTTTAAGCAATTTATTAATAAAGATGATCTTACTTGATAATTCACCTGGCATATTATTTTCAATAAGAGATTTCTAGACTAACCATATAGTTGAATACAAAAGTTAAGGTATCTATCTTGTTGGTGTCTATTTCAATAATGTTTGTCATTAGGAAAAAATAAAAAAAAAAGAACATTTATTAGGTATTATATATCATATATATATTATATATATCATGGATAAATACCAATAAAAATTTTCACAAATTATAATAAAATTGATAATTTTTAAACCAATTATATCCCGTATTTTCCATATGCTATATTAAAATTTCTCAAGATATGGGTATCAGTGTAAAAGCTAGGCATATGGGTGTGGCCCATGGGTTGGCCCGTCAACCTGCTTAAAAAGCGGGTTGTAGCAAAAAAATTTGCTTGTTTATCTACTGGGTTAAAGCAAGCCCGAAAAGAAAAGAAAGAAAGAAGAAGAGAAGAAGTTAAAAAACAAGAATAATGTAATAACATATTAATGATTATTTATGTATATTATGGAAAAAAATATATGATACATGAACCACAAATAGGCTGCAACCAGGGTGGGTTTAGAATAGGTCATATAAAACCGAAACCCGATCTAGCTCCCTAGAGAGTCGGCCAAACCTTACAGACGATCCTATGGGGTTTTTTATGCGATACCTAAACCCACTCCTATAGGGTCATAGTCCTAACCCGGCCCGCCGACCTGATTGCATTTTTACTCTTTTTTTTTTTTTTTCATTCTTATTGTGTTGAGGTTCTTGCAAAGTGGGCAAATAAGATAATGTAATATTAACTCCATATTGCATATTCTATATCAATACCCTTGAAAAAGTGTAATATCAAAACAATGTAATATTAAAAGTTGTTGTATATGTATGATGCATACTTTTTTTTTTTCTATTGCAATTTTTTATTTTTATTATTTATGTCTTTTTATTTAATTTTGGAGTAGGATAAGATGCGATTTTTTGCATTTATATTCCTATGTCGAAATATGTAATTAAGTGTAATGCAAATGTAAACACCATTCTAAATAAGAAAATTTTTATTCCTTTAACATATTATCTAATATTTAATTGTTAAAACTAATAATAAGT
Source organism: Combretum micranthum (assembly GCA_024138025.1). NCBI lineage: Eukaryota > Viridiplantae > Streptophyta > Magnoliopsida > Myrtales > Combretaceae > Combretum > Combretum micranthum. The sequence continues at coordinate 444,074 of JAMXBD010000934.1, read as the reverse complement.
TAGTAATGACAATATTACTTGCCTCTTACCATTATATATAAGTTTTTTTTTTTTTTTAAATTCACTTACCTATAACAACTTGGTAATGTGCGAGTTATAACAAATCTTAATGTTTGTTAATTTTTTTTTTTTAATTTTAAAATTTAAAATTGTATTTTTTGTGATAAATTTAGCGGATCGAGTCGACCCACAGCTATGACTTGAGCCCAACCCGTGACCTTGTCGGGTCACAAATATTTTTTATCAAACCTGTCCCATGACCCTATTAGGTTCGACTCTATAGGGTTTTTAGCGGGTTAGGTACACTATAATGACCCACATGGTTGCATCATTAACCACAAGTATTATAACATTTTTTAAAATATATATTTATTGATTTGAACATAATATGATATCTAATATATCATTTTAAAAACTTATTTTTATATACAAGTAATCAAAATAGCAATAAAATTAGTCTTTAATATATACAAAACCTCAAAATATATAAATATTCTAAATTTCACATAAACTAATATTAAAAATTAATTTTGTGCCATAGGCCAGCCAGTTTAACCGTGGGCCAATGCAGGCTGGGCCTGGGCCAAAAAAATATTATCCGACCTATTTAATCTGTAGGTCGGATCGGGCTGCTCGTTTACCCGCTTTGCCCACCTCTAAGTATAATTAAATACAAGAATTAAGACGTGTGTATATATATATATATATATGAAATATATATCTTATAAAAGAATACAAACCACATTTCTTTTTTCAACCATTTGCTTCACTGTATGAGTCTAAATTAAAACTTTTTGTGGCTAGAATTCCGATGCAAGGTTAGTCGTAATAAATTATAACAGTATCTGCCTACTGATAGGTTAGTAGATGTGTTACTATTCCTCGAGACAGCATCTTCTTTGTCCGACGACAAACACATTTTATTAATGTTGCCCAATAGCAGACGTCAGAGATTCTAATTTATATGCATTGCATTGTCTTAGTCTCTTACGTCTAGCTTTAGACTTAGATCCATGCCTGGCCTATTAACTAACTTATTGCCATGACTCTGTGAGGTGTAATAACTCGCCAGGTAATTGACTGCCAACAAGTAAACTATAGATACAAGTCTAATATCTAAATGAAACAAATGAAAATGGAACTGTAAGTTAAACGTTTCATAGTTAAGCCTTGAGTATGTTGCAAGTTGCATATTGCATATTGCTTCTCAATAACGGATGGAAATATGCTATCCCCATGAAACTATTCTATATTTCTGTTATCTTTACCAATTGGCACTTGCTACGTATTATAAAATGATAATTATTATTTAATTTATTCTAGGGATTTTATCACTTCATAATACATGATAAATATTGATTGGTAGAGATAGAAATGAAGATAGTATTTTAGGAAAAACAAACTATGTATAACTAACATAAAGCATGAATATTTCGTTTTTTTATTTGGAAAACGTGTGATTAGCCGCTTTTATGTTGCAAAATATGTATAACTTGACCAATCTTTATTATAACAATCTTAAATAAAGACAACGGACCAATGAAAATAATTAATTTTTTAAAATATATTAATATATAAAATAATAAAATATAATGGTGAAAATGCAAGGCCTTTCGTGTAAGGTTGGCAATTAGTATAGATGGCATCATTAACCATTTTCTTAGATAAGTCGTGCATTCAAGATAAGAGTAGGCCACCGCCATAAGTGTTTCAAATGAGGCATGAATTAAGTGGGTCACACTACATTATAAGTATTAGATAGTATTGGTATTCATCCAACGTTAGTCTTAACCTATCTAAGATAGTATATACAATACAAAACAAAACTAAAGGAGAATAAAAAAACCACTAAATTGACACTACAAGATAAAATTGGATTAGACAACCAAAATTGTTTGAACCTACTCCCTATAATCATTTGTAGTTTGTTGCCACTGCCAATGATCCATTACCTGAGAGGTTGTAACACCACTTGGTTGTATGAACATGTACCATTAAACTTTATAATGTGATAGACATCCAATGTTATATAATTTTTTTTCTTGTCTCAAATTACGTCTAGTTATTCAAAGAGGTTATAGATATTGATGACAACAATAGAAACTATCTCATCTCAATTCTCATTTTAACTAATAACTGGTTATAATCCATTGTACTTATACTAGGGTCCTTTAAACAATCGACATCTTGTGTTACAACTTCTCTTGGATTTGCCATCTTGAACCACTTTGGATGGTCAATACCTATTTCACCCTATTTGATTGGTTCATTACATATAACATGATATTTGAATGAAGCATCAAATTCTACTTTCTTTACCCACATAGATCACAAAAATGTTAGTTAAAGACCTGTATATCAACACACCGTATTGTAAATATGGCATGTCATGCATTCATCTTACCCTACAATTGTGATCCTTAATAATACTATTCCATTCCTTGTACATAATTGAAATTCACCTAAAGATATAAGCTACCTTAGCTAGTATGTGTAAAATACTATGCTTTATTGTAACATGATTTTAGTTGAATGAGTTGACTTGGAAACTAAGCACCCTTCATGATATGCTTAGACTCCCTAGACAAAACTTAGGACATGAACAAAAGTTTAGTGACCAATAACGTTTAGGTCTTTTTGGTATTTTATATGTTTAAAATGAATGAAGGGATATTTTTATTGTTTGTTTATTTGATAGAGGAATGAATAACAAGATATAGAAGGTTTGGTATTTTATATTACTCATAAATAATAATAGAAATTAGGATTATATTGAATTAACAATTAATATAATCTATAACTATCAAGACAATCAGGTTGCTATAGAAAGTCTGATATGACTAATGGTGGCTTCAATAACGCTATGTGAACGGGATCCGATATCATTAATAGATTGCAATAACAAGTGTGTTGATAAGTACAAAAATTTGTGACAACCAACAATATTGATATTGATTGATAAGAACAAAACAATTTAGAAAACTCAATCAACTTGTCTTCTTAAGATTGCATGCATCTATTTATACATGGTTGGTACCAACATGTAATGATTGCTTACAAAAGAAAGTATAAGGAGGAAAAAAAAAAAACAAATAAAATAAAATAAACTACAAATGGATTGTTTAGGATTTTTATCACCTACTTTCTAAATCCAAGTTTTACAAAAATGTTTTTCATTCAATATATATAAACACCTACAAGCATAACTTTTAGGTATAATATTTAAAATCTTTAGGTGCTCAAGCCAACCAAATTGTGAAATGTATTTAAAAGTTCTAGTAAACAATCAGATCTAAGTATGATTAGTAGTTTATCTAGAGCAAAAGTAATATACAGGTCTAAAGTATATACTTATCAACAGTTAATTCTTCTTCTGACAAAACTAGTTATATGATGTTTTTATATCTTGTTAATCCTTCTCATGACTAAGCTCCATAAGGACTCTTGGGAGCACATCCCTTAACCCCCTAAATTATGTTCTTGTTAGTATCAATATGGAAGCCTTGCTTCTTGGTTTCCAAACTAGCTTTTTCCTGTGGGTATGTTCTTAACTTAACTTGTTTAAACCTTTAACTACCTTTGGCCTTTTGATTTTGTAATTAGGGTTTTGATTCCCATCACTTTGTTTACCCACGACCAGTTACTTGAATGCTTCTTAATTTTCATATTTTAGTTTTATCATTTTGGATCATCCCTATATTTTGCTTTCACTATGGTTTGTTTAGCTATTCTACATCTTAAAAGAACATTTCATGTTTTCTTTTATTTTTTTTATTTTTTTTTATTTTTTGGCCATTACAACATGAAATGGAGGATTCAAACCCGGCCCTTAGGGAGGCTAGAATCTGGAGGAAAAGAAAAAAACAAGTACATCAAATGATCAAACAATACCACTTTTTTTTTCCTGTGAGAAATTACAAAAAAATCAAAAGAAGTCCCATACAAAATCAGAGTAATTTTATGAAATCAAAGGAAAAATATGAAATATTAGCTAGAGTAACAAACTATAGATGATTTACTAATTTTAATGGAAGCTTATGAAATTTTAAGAAAAAGGCGGATTTATGGAGAAATTAAGCAAACTAACTAATATCAAAATTGTTATGGAAGCTGAAGCAGAGTTACGAATTATCTTTTTCGAATAGATATCACGAAAATTAAGGCGAATAGCAAATATGAACCAGAGTTGCAATACTTACGAGAAGATTCACGATTTCTTTTCCAACAGTAGAGTTACAAAATTTTATGCAACATGAAGCCCAAACCAAAGTTATGATTTATTTTTCTAGAAGCACATTATGAGATTTAAAGCAAAGCTATGAAATATGAAGTCGGGTAATATATTTTAAAAACCACTACTTATTTCAACATTAGCAAATAAGGTGCCTTATGATTAGTAAAATTGAAAAATTGATGACAAGATCAAAGGATTTTCCCATTAGTAATGTGTATGAAGAGGGTTCAATATTACCATTGTAATATGATATAATTTATTCCTTTTTTTCCCTTTTTTTTATAAACAACCCAATAACCCATCATTACTAGAATATTGTCTCTTTCATTAAAATTACAATAATCAATTAACTTGATAATATCTTAAAATAATAAATTAAGAAAAAAAATTGAGAGACCACAAATGGAGAAAATTGTATTCCCCTGTACAATTGGTCGATAAGATGTTAAATTTAACATTAAATAACAGCCATTGAATTCCATTACTCCCTAGCTGCAAGTAGAGACGAAAGACATGGATATCAACGATAGATCGTCAAAGAGGCCACGTGAATTTTGCACATATACATATATTATATATATTTACCGAAACAAAAGAAAAAAATATATATGTATTATATATATAAATATATATATTGCACATACATAAATATATGTGTAATTTAAGCAGATTCCCTACAGTAATCCGGAGATTGTGGCTTTTGCAATGACATGGTCGTACTCCCCCTTCACATAACACATATGGCTACTAAATCTCGGCGAGTCTTTTGTTGGATTTTGTGATTAATTATGAGAATAGCAAAGCCAAGCCAAGCCAATCAACCACACGGGCAACGGTAGCGTCTGCAGCTTGAATTTGACAATAATTTTCATGAAAGTCGTGTTCAAGTGATTATGCGTATAATATCGATTAATTGTTGCCCAACAATGATATAATAAGATTTTGGTCCTTCAAGTCAGCACTCATGTCGTCTTCATCTACATACAAAAGCTGCATTTTTTTGACCGCTGGCCGTTGAGGTGCTCAATGGGATATTGTTGTTTAACATTGAGTAAATATTAAATTACCCAATTTTTTTAAGGTGATTATTTTTCAAGTGCTTCGGGATTCTTGCGGAACTTTACGAATTATGGTAAAATTATGAATTTTAAGTTGTTTTTAGTACAATTATTAATGTGAATTTAAAAAAGTTGTCCCATTTAGATTTTTATAGACTTCTAACTAAAGTGAAGTCTTATTTCTTAATAATGGGGGGACTTTTTTTTTTTTTTTTTAATCTTTGTGAGAGTTGTGTTAAGTAGTATATGTATCACTTTGTTTATTTCCAACCACAAATAGATATGCTTCTATATAAATAAATGAACATTAAATGATTTTTTTAACAAATGAGTTAAAGAATATTGATTTTGATGCCCATCTTTATATTAAGTTGAAAAATTGAATATCTTAATTTTAAATTTATTTTAATTGCCTTTATATATTTTTTAACTTTTAAAATTATTTTTTAATTAAAAAATAATGACTTGATTCAATGGACCAAAAAACCGGCCTGTGAACCACAGGTGGCTTGGACCGACTCGACCCACCCAATACTCGGACCGATTCTAGGCTTAGTCTCATTTGACTCTTGACCCGACAGGTCCAGGCCGGTTCGGCCTGGTGTCAAGGTTTAAATACAACCATTAATAATGAGGATAAAGTGATAAGATATATTGTATCAAAGTGAATAGTCCAAAAGTTTGATTAAAGGCATGATTGTCTTGGTAACTTGAATATAAATAATTCATTTTCAAATATAGGCACATTCACATTCAATTTAGGAAGTGAAAGTATGATCATTCTAATTAAATCGCATAATCCTTGCGATTTTGTCAATAATATAAATCAATAAAGTTCTATACAAATAAATTTATAATATTTAAATCCTAACCTATCCTTATACTTGCATAACATTTACTATGACTTATTCTTAACCCTAATTGTAGAATTTTACTTAAATTTATGCATAAGTTATGTGTGATTGAGTGTGATATGATGAGAGTACTCCTAGAATGATTAAATCCTCACAAGTAGTTAGCACTAAGGATCAGACTAAATATCACATCACTCGAATAATAATTTTTCTATAAGAGATTTTACTATTATCTCTCTCTCTCTCTCTCTCTCTCTCTCTCTCTCTCTCTCTCTCCTGCTAATAAATTTTATACTATTATTCTATTTCAAATTTGTGAGAGGTGAATCGTTGTAGTTAGGTTAAAGTTTGATTTGCATTTTCAAATATTGGCTCAGCTACGTCAAATTGGAAAGCAAAAAATACAATAATTCTACTTAGGATACCCTTACAATATTTTCTAAGGTATAAATTTAGAGTTAAAGAATACCTTGTATCCTTGGTCTTACAATAAGAACTAAAATGAGAGGAATTTCTAATTTAAATTATAAAATCTATGATTATTTGATTTTAAGGTTTATGATTTATATAGAGACTTATATACGATCCACACCATAACTTCAGGTTCCTTAAACTTAGTTTTTTTAGGGTTAAGACACTTGGAGACAAAGGAAATGTAAGTCTATTGCAATATTGGAGCTAAGGAAATACTTATAGAAATTGGTTAAGCCCTAAAGGCATGGCTAAGTCATTTGACCACTAAGCACATCATCAATCAAATTGGATGGAAAATCAAAGTTACGTGGAGGGTGATACCATTCCTCTAAGCACAAATAGTTCTATCTCATATGCACACAACATACTTAAATGCATCTAGATGAAAAGACTTGAGTGGAAGCATAAGGTGTTTTAGCAATGGAAACTTTCAATACAGAACAACATATCTTAGCATTTGATGGATCACATTTATTGCATTTTTACATTCCAGGTTTTATGACATTTTTGAACCATTTTGTCCTTAGTATGCTTTAGACTAATTAAAAGGTTATTTTCATTTTGCAAGTATAACATTATAATCCTTAACTTTCTTGAATCTATTTTTATCAATCCTTGAATTTTTCCAAATGTTAGATTACTCGGATTGCATTGTAATTGGTGCTTCACTTCACTTATGAATCATTTTATTGTTTATGGAGAGACTCATTGAGCAAAGGAGCTTAAGAGGTAGGTTAATGTGTTGATAGAGTGTATTTATTTTCATAAGAGTATAAGTCCATGTTCAACTCTCACATCATTCTTTTTCTAAAGAAAGGATTAGTGTAAGGCCTCGGATTTACCCCTATATTTAAAATAGGCAAACCCAGTTCCCAACCACATATAATCTGCAGTATTATATGTAAGGTTGTAATCCAGGATCAATTTATATAGTTATTTGCCTCAATGTCTTATAAGAATAAACTTTATTTACTAATAGTATATAATACAACCATATATATATATATATACATACTTAGTACATTACAAGGCTCGTAACAAGCCATTTACAAAATACATCAAAGATAAAAAATCCTATTAACTAATACATAAGTTTTCAAAGCATATTACATGTAATTATTCTATTACAATAAAGGTTCCATCAACGTCAAGGTCGTCTCTACTCCTTCAATCATCTAAGAACTCCTCAAAATCCGATCCAAATCCCATACTCGTATAGAATTCATCATCCATACCTGAAAAGGATAAAATATGAGCCAGAAGCCCAGTACACAAGTAACAAAGACAAATGCGTAATGGCTCACACGATCTTAAACGATAATGCAATGTGACAATCATTCATTTATTAGTAATCTTTAATTAGTCAATATCACTGGAGTATTCAAACTCCGAACAATAAGGATATTTGGGGGGTCCTGAGTAACGATAACGACGCTCAGGGGGTTGATATAAGTAGCTCGGATACTTATATCTCCTAAATGATATATCCATAAAAGAGAAAATAACTTCATCTAGGGTTAATAGCCGTTACACAACTTCACTTATCTTAGTCCATAACATCACTTAGTCCAACTATTCCCATAAACATTTGAACTAAGTCATATTATTTCATTCTAAGCTTAAGCAGACGTTACACCGATACCATTTTCCCGATTAGTTACCCGTCGTACCACTTAGGAAGGTCTTACCAAAAGATAGGGGTGGCCTAAGCGCCTAATCTACCATGCCCCCAATCTAAGCAAGGTGCTACTCCCCGAACAGGATACCGATCTGCCATCTAGGCTAGATACGGATTTAAATAGAATAAAAGACATCCAATTCAAACAAAGGTTTAAGTTTTTCTATATTAAAACTTATTAAAGATATGTCTATCCTAAGCAAAGAACAAACACGTTACTGCATACCTGTACTAGCTCGAGAATCAATGGGAATAACCGAAAGGGGATCACTCACTGTAAAAAGAAGTAATTACAACTCCACACTTAGTTCAAGCTTAATATCAACTATCTCATACTTACCATTCAAGTAAAGTCAAATAAGTTATCACAAGATCTTAAAACAAGCAAAGGAAATTATATAAATAAACTAGTTTTAGCTTAAACTCATAGACAACCAATAATTTGTTAAATCTACAAATAGACTAAATCATGCTTACATTAAAGACCCGATCCTCTAAATCCCGAGACTTAGAGTACCGAATCCCCAACCACTTATAATGTTTTCACATTATATGTAAGGTTGTCCTAAAACTAACAGTTTATGAACATCGTTTGATCAAAACCACTATACTTTGTAAAGAATCTTTTTTTTTAAACAAAACAAGATTGCTAAAAAAGCAATCTATACATACATTTACATCATATACACACCGTTTAGTGCCAATACAAGACACTACAAAAATTACATGTTTTCTCAAAACATAAGAATCCTAAAGGATCTTAAGGTCATTACAAAAAGAAATTGGCTTAACTAATAAGCCTTCTATACATAGCTTTTCCTTAGCAAAAAGTCTTCCAAAAAGCCTAGGGTAATCGGATCCTATTCGTCCCACTCATCCAGCAATCTCTCGAAATCACACTTAGTTCAAGCTTAATATCAACTAATCTCATACTTAACCATTCAAGTAAAGTCAAATAAGTTATCACAAGATCTTAAAACAAGCAAAGGAAATCATATATAAAATATAACTAGTTTTAGCTTAACACTCATAGACAACCAATAATTTGTTAAATCTACAAATAGACTTAAATCATGCTTACATTAAAGACTCGATCCTCTAAATCCCGAGACTTAGAGTACCGAATCCCCAACCACTTATAATGTTTTCACATTATATGTAAGGTTGTCCTAAAACTAACAGTTTATGAACATCGTTTGATCAAAACCACTATACTTTGTAAAGAACTTTTTTTTTAAACAAAACAAGATTGCTAACAAAAGCAATCTATACATACATTTACATCATATACACACCGTTTAGTGCCAATACAAGACACTACAAAAATTACATGTTTTCTCAAAACATAAGAATCCTAAAGGATCTTAAGGTCATTACAAAAAGAAATTGGCTTAACTAATAAGCCTTCTATACATAGCTTTTCCTTAGCAAAAAGTCTTCCAAAAAGCCTAGGGTAATCGGATCCTATTCGTCCCACTCATCCAGCAATCTCTCGAAATCGGACCCATAGCCCAAGTCATCATAAAATTCGTTTCCAATACCTGCAAAGCAGCAAAAGTGAGCTAGAGGCCCAGTACACAATAACCAATGCAAAACACATCATCATAAAATGTAATGCATCATTAGACGGTGATTATCTTTATTACACTTTCTTTCACAAATCAATAAGAGGGTATTCAAACCCCGGTCACGCTTCGGGAATTCAGGGATCCTGAGTAACAGCAGCTGCTCAGGGGGTTGATATAAGCAGTCCGAATAACTTATATCTCCCATATATTCACGAAGATAATAGCTTCATTTAGGGTTTAAAAGCCGTTGTTCCGACTCTACTTAAACTCAGTCCATAACATGAGCCTAGTTCACAAGTTCCCATAAACTTTGAACTAAATCATGGTATTTCCCCCTAAGTTTAAGCAAACGTTACTCAGATACTATTCCCCCCTATCGGCTACCACTTAACAAAAAAGAATCGCTATTGCATCATAGGTACCATTGCATCATGACTTGGTTAAGCGCCTAACTAACATGTCATTGCATCATGACAGGTTTGCTGCTCCTCGGACCAGATGAAAAGCGTAATAGACATCCAATTCATTCAAATGTTAAGTCAATCGATTTAAATCGGATTAGGAATGCCTATTCTAGCAACCATCAAACAAGTTATTGCGTACCCGAACCCCGTTAGTATATAACTAGGATCTCTCGGTGATGAACTAACCGAAGAATCCTTAACTGAAATAGAAATATCACAATAATCAATAAATCAACATTATAGATTTCATTCTCACAATTATACTCATATTATCTCTATATACCATAAATAAATAAAAGAAATTTAAATAATTGAATACAAAGTCATAAATAAGCATTTAAAGGTCCTATTATATCATAAATCGCTTAATATTATACTTAATTGCTCAAATAAAAAACTTTGGAAAATTTTAGAAAAAGTTTTTAAATTTCAAAAGCACAGAGGATAGGCCGGCAGCCAAAACCGGCAGCTTTGAGCCGGTGTTTGATTCTCTAGAAATCAACACTGCCAGCGCTAGAAGTGTTCAAGGGTACGCCGCCTGCCTTTGCATCCTACGTCGGCGGCCTTGAGCCGGCGTAGAATCCAAAACCAAAATTTTCAAAAACGTCCAGAGAGGTCTAAGCTGTCCACTTACCTAGATCCGCGGGCAGCTTTGACACATACGTCGGCGGCCTTGATTCTCGCTGCCAGCTATAATATGAAGGAAAAAACGCCAGCTAACTTTCCAGCGAAAGCCGGCGGCGTTCAGCCAGCCTTAAGAAATTTGAATCCAACGCTGCCTCTAAGCCGGTGGCGTTGAATTGCCAGGTGCAGGAGTACGTTTTAAAAACAGGCTTAAACGAAAAACACAAATCCTCTGTTTTTCTTACTTTGAAAAATTCAATCCTTACACTTTAAAATCATCCTCAGCTACACTATCAACTTCATATACTCACTCCTATCTATACTACTCAATCCTAGCAACTCAAATCAAGAATTCAACACAATTAAACACTTCAAACTCCACTTCAATCCATTCTAAATTACCTACAATCCTCTTCACATCCTCCCAACACTTCAATCTCTTCTACAATGCATAAACAAACTCACACACTCACAAAGCTCATTCCTAGCTCATCTCAATTCATGAATAATCATCTAGACAACATTAAACTCATTCATTCAAAAACTCATACAACACCACAAGAAAGGAAAACAAAACAATAATCACAATTAAATCCACTCACATGTAAATGCTTTGTCTTGGAGAGAACTTGATTTCCAAAGCTTACTATTGCTCTTAGATTAGACTTGGACTTTGGAAATGGAAATGGAAATGAAGAAGAAGAAGAGAAAAGAAAGAAAGAAAAGAAAATTCGGATAAAAATGAGCTGCCCCCAAAAAGTTGTTCAATTAAGCTTAATTTGACTTTAATACATTCCAAATTTGCCCCTTAAAGCATTCATTAACTTAGGATGCATTTGGCATGAATTTGAATCTCATTTGGGCTTAAATAAGCATGAATACTAACTTAACTAACACCTTAATGTATAAAAGACATAACTAAGAATTTTATTACACACACACATTAATACATATAAAACAAAGATATTAATTTCATTATATATATATATATACAAAATAATGTATTTTAGACCACTAACAGCATAACCATTATAATCATCATGCTCATTTAATTCAATACTTAAGATAATTAAGTAAACACATGGAATTTAAATAGAATTTATATCTAGGTCATTTCACTTACTTATATCAATAAATCATTATAATACATTAATTATCATATATCTATCTCATTTTAGTCCAAAAATCCATTTGTTAAAGCAAAAACACATAAAACAAACAAAAACAAGTTTTTAACTTTGTTTGGAAAATGTATCAGTTGGAAAGAAGTGAAATTTAATCACTGATACTTTTATAATTTGGAAAAACTCAAAAAACAAAAGTTGTAGATCTATTTTTAATTTTTCCAACGCAACTTGAATCACCTCAAATGGAGGTTGGATGAAAAAGTTATAGGCAAAATACAAAAAGTCTACGAAACTGGGAAAAATTACAAAACCAACACCGGTGTTCAATGCCGGCGGCATACTTGTTCAAATTTGCCAGCGTTAGAGGTCGAGCATTCTGGTCGCTGAGTGACTCCTCAATACCGCCAAATTCCACATGTACACTGGCAGCGTAAACTTCAACACTGACAGCGTACTTTGCCGGCGTAGACTTTGTAATGAGTTACAAAAATTCTTTTGAACTCCCCTGTTTTTCATGTTAAATTTACACTTCCAAAATTCTCTTAAACTCATGCCAAGTTTCCCAAATCTTGTTATATGATCAATATAACATTCAAACAATATTAACTTTAACTCTAAACATCAAACACTCCACCATCTACATCAATACAATTTTCAACAAGCTCAACTTCACTTAACCCTTACTACACCACTTATACATCATTCCATTTTCATTCTCACACTTCAACTACTAAACATGCATATATTATACTTCATTGGTAGCCAAACCTTCATCAACACATCACCAACACATATATACATATCAAATTCACATTTAACAAACTCTACACTATGAAACTTGCATCAAATGTAACTCAAACTTACCTCAAATCTTTGGGCTTGGTTTTCAAGGCTTTAGAATGATCTTTTGGTGGCCAACTTGCAAGAATTTGGATGTGGATCTTGGTCTTGAAGTTGGGGTGGCTTTGGGAGAAAAATAATGGGTTTTGTGCTTGTTTGGGAGGTTGTTTTGAGGGTGGTCTGATTTTGGACGAAATGGGTATTTTTGGCTTAATGTTTATCCAAAGATTGACTTTTAAGGCAGCCCACAAAAGTCATAAAGTAGCTTTTAATTAAATTAATTAATGTTATTAATTTAAGTAAAATAAAAGCATTTATTTAGCTTTTGGTTTCCAAAAAATCTGCTACACTATATTGAAATATATATATATCTAATATTACTCATTCCATATACAACATCAATATGTAAATTAATATTAAGTATTTATTATACTAATGCAAACATAATTATTCTACACTACTCAAATATATACTAATTCACTATTAATCTATATTAAAACATGTTATTTATTTATTTTAATAAGCAACTATAATCACTTATATATAATATGATATTGGGAATAAAAGCATGGCTATTACATCCTTCCCTCCTTCAAGAAGTTTCGTCCTCGAAACTTAGCTTACCTTACTACTCAAAAGCTCGGGATACAATATTCTCATCTCACTCTCCACTTCCCAAGTAGCTTCTCTATCTTCTTGTCCACTCCATTGCACTTTCACCATTGGAATCACCTTTCTTCTTAACACTTTATCAACTCTACCCAAGATTTTAATCGGCTTCTCACTTGTTGTTAAATTTGGCAAGACTTGTGGCTGATTAACACTGATAATTGCATTCGGATTCGAGACACATTTTCGCAATTGAGAAACATGGAATACATCATGTACTTCGGATAAATGCGGTGGTAGTGCTAATCTGTAAGCTAGAGGACCAATCCTTTCCAACACTTCATAAGGACCGATATATCTCGGGTTTAACTTCCCTTTGACTCCAAACCGAAACACTCCTTTTGTTGGTGATATCCGGAGAAATACGTGCTCACCCACTTCAAACTCGAGAGGTCTTCGTCTCTTATCCGTATAACTTTTGTATCTATCTTGTGCAACTTTCATTCTTTGCTTAACCACTTGAATCTTGTCAATAGCTTGTTGAACCAATTCCGGACCAATTAGTGCTCTTTCTCCTACATCGTCCCAATGTAAAGGTGATCGGCATTTCCTTCCATACAGAGCTTCATATGGTGCCATCTGAATAGAAGACTGATAACCGTTGTTATAGGCGAATTCAATCAATGGCAAGTGATCGTCCCATCGCCCTCCAAAATCTAATACACAAGCTCTTAGCATGTCTTCTAATATCTGGATTTTCTCTCAGATTGCCCATCTGTTTGAGGATGAAAAGCAGTACTGAACTGAAGCTGGGTACCAAGTGCTATGTGTAAGCTCTTCCAAAATCTACTAACAAATCTCGTATCTCGATCAGAAGTGATTGTTCTTGGTATACCGTGAAGCCTTACGATTTCCTTGATATACACATGTGCCATTTTCTCTAAGGAATCCCCGACTCGTAAAGGTATGAAATGAGCCGACTTCGTTAATCTGTCCACAATTACCCATATGACCTCATGCTTTGCAATGGTTCTTGGTAGAGCCGATACAAAATCCATAGTGATATCTTCCCATTTCCACTCGGGAATAGGTAAGGGTTGCAGTTCTCCTCCCGGCCTTTGATGCTCTATCTTAACTTGCTGACAGGTTAGACACTTTGAAACATAATCAGCTACATTTCTCTTTATTCCTTCCCACCAATAACACTTCTTCAAGTCCTTGTACATTTTCGTACTCCCGGGATGAACAGAATATAATGAGGAATGTGCTTCTTTCAGAATATCTTCTCTCAAACCATGTATCCTTGGCACAAAGATCCTATTTCCATGTCTTATTACATCTCTTCATCTAATCTCAACTCTTTTCTCTTTCCTCCTTTTATAGCTAATGTCAACTTCTCACTTTCTGGATCCTCTTTCTGACTTTGTTTAATTCTTTCCAAGATTGTAGGTGTAAAGACAATTGAGCAAGCATCAAATCAACGTTTTCCACTGTCACTTCAATTTCCATCTTTCTCAACTCTTCACGAATTTCCTTCTGACTTATAACCAAGGTTGCAATATCAATTTGCTTCTTCCTACTGAGCGCGTCTGCTACCACATTCGCTTTACCAGGATGATACAAGATCTCTACATCATAGTCCTTTATTAACTCAAGCCATCTCCTCTGTCTCATATTAAGTTCCTTCTGAGTGAATATGTACTTAAGGCTTTTGTGGTCGGTGTATATCTTACATTTTTCTCCAAAAAGATAATGTCGCCACAATTTCAATGCTAGTATCACTGCTGCTAATTCCAAATCGTGAACGGGGTAGTTCTCTTCATGTGGTTTCAATTGTCTTGAGGCATATGCTATAACTTTCCCATCTTGCATGAGTACACAACCTAACCCTTGAATAGATGCATCACTAAACACCACAAACTCTTTCCCACTAACAGGTAAGGCTAGGATTGGAGCAGATACCAATCTCTCTTTAAGTTCTTGAAAACTCTGTTCACAACTGTCATTCCAATCAAATTTAGCATGCTTTCGAGTCAATTTGGTTAAAGGAGATGCTATCTTTGAGAATCCCTCTACAAATCTTCGATAGTATCCTGCTAAACCTAGAAAACTTCTTATCTCAGACACATTAGTTGGCCTTGGCCACTTCAACACAGCTTCAATCTTTTCAGGATCTACCGTTACACCTTCTTAGATATGATATGCCCTAGAAAATTTCCTCAAGCCAGAAACTACATTTATTGAATTTGGCATAAAGTTTCTTTCCTCGAAGTCTTTGCAAGACAAGCTTAAGATGTTCTTTATGTTCCTCATGATTCCGTGAATAGATCAGAATGTCATCAATGAACACAATTACAAATGAATCCAAATAATCCTTGAATATCCGGTTCATTAAGTCCATGAATGCTGCTGGGGCGTTCGTCAACCCAAATGGCATAACAAGGAATTCGAAATGACCATATCTTGTACGAAATGCCGTCTTTGATATGTCTTCAGGCTTGATTCTCAACTGATGGTATCCTGATCTCAAATCAATTTTTGAAAACACTGTAGCTCCTTTCAATTGATCAAATAAATCATCAATCCTTGGCAAAGGGTATTTATTCTTGATTGTGACTTGATTCAACTCTCTATAATCAATACACATTCGCAAACTCCCATCCTTTTTCTTCACAAATAACACAGGTGCGCCCCACGGAGATATACTTGGTCTAATAAAACCGATATCTTGTAATTCTTGCAACTGTAACTTCAATTCCCTTAACTCAGTAGGTGCCATTCTATATGGAGCTTTGGAGATAGGAACTGTTCCAGGTAGAACTTCAATTCTGAACTCAATCTCCCTATCCGGAGGCAAACCGGGTAACTTCTCGGGAAATACATCATTGAACTCATTCACTACTGGCATTAACTTGATATCTCCTTCCTCATTACTCATTGTAGCTACCACTGATCCTTCCCACAATTCCATGGAACTTATACTCCTAGGCCTTTGTCTTTCCAACACATAAGTAAACCTTCCCTCTTTCAAAGAAAAACTTAATTCCGCCTTGCTACAATCAATTGTGACCTTATATCGATTCAGCCAATTCATTCCCAAAATCACATCAAAATCAGATAAAGGTAGCACAATCATGTCTACAGGCATGCTCACACTGGAAATTAAAACATTCACATTTCTACATATACATGGTTGTCTAGTCTCAACCATCAAAGGAGTATTTATACACATCACGCGATCATTCAAGATCTTAGGAACAAGCTTACATTCATTCATGAAATTCTCAGATATGCATGCATGTGTTGCTCCCGTATCAATCAATACATATGCATTTCTATTGGAAACATTCAAAGTACCTGCCAAAGTGTCTACAGAGGGAGTATCTTCAACTTTTTGCAAGGCAAAGACTCGAGCATTCACCTTTCCCTTCTCTAAATTAATTCCACCTTGTTTGTTGGGGCGGTCCTTACAATTAGAATGTGATGACCCCTTTGCTTGCAATAGGCACAAAATATTGGTGGCAACTTTGGATTCTTGCACTCAGAAGATATATGTCCCACTTGTCCACATGTGAAACATGCACCAGGTGTCCACTTACATTCAGATATATCATGGGGTCCATAGCACCGAAAGCACTTTTTTCAAATATAGGAGTTGGAGCTTTGAATGTCTTCTTTCCCAAATATGGTTTCTTTCCTTTTCCTTGGTAGTTTGATCCTCTGCCCATGCCTTGATAACTACTATAAGAAGAAGTCGGTGAAGGCCTTTTTCCTAGAAATGCAGCTCTTTTGGCTCTCCTGACTTGACTATCATTTTGAATCTGTTCTACTAACAAAGCCTTGGCAACAGTATTGGCTAGAGTAATCAATTCAAACTTTCGAACCTCCCCTTGTATCTCCTCATTCAACCCATTTTGAAACTTTTGAATCTTCATTCTTTCGTCTCTATAATCTCCTCCTGCAAAGCGTAGTAGTCGACAAAACTCAGCATAATATTCATCAACTGATTTACTTCCTTGCCTAAGGTTCAACCAATCGGCTATCATTCTTTCTCTTACTGAATTCGGAAAATACTTAGCAAAGAAAGTATTCTTGAAAGTTGTCCAAGAGATAGGCACTTGCAAATTCCCGCTAGCTAATCTCCACCAATTGTAGGCTTCCTTTTTCATCATAAATACAGCCAAATCCACTTTCTTCTCTTCGGGAATCACAGGCAGAAAAAGTCTTCTCTAACTCTTCGATCCAACTTTCGGCTATAGTCGGGTCGTACTTGTTCCATCAAAATCGGGAACCAATTTGCTGAAATCATGTAACTTCATCTGAGTAGCTTGATCATTAGCTGGTAAGTTTTCATTTTGTCTCATTCCTTGCTGATTGCTTTGTTGCATGAATTGTTGTTGCTGTTGATACATCATCACTTGACATTGTTGCATCATAGCCATCATATCCCTAAATATGCCATACATTGATGCCGGGTTGTCCATAGTCTCTTGAGACACCGTGGAAAGGTCGGATTGGAGGAGGCGGGGAAACTGATTCGTGGAGGAACTTGTGAAGCTGAGGCTGATGCTGGTGATGGATTAGCTTCAGTACTAGCAATAGGAGAAGAAGTAGGAGCTGCTATAAAAGATGATTGAGGCGGTGGAGGCATATTCTCTCTATCTGATTGCTGACGAGAAGATCCACTCAACCTATCCATCTTAAATATACATACAACACATTTATAACACACATTTATAAAAATTAAATCATCATTACATACATTACATTCACATTCACATTCACAAGCAATAACAAACAATTAAGCAAGCAAAATAAGCAAGCAATATAGACAAAATAAATAAACAAGCAAGTAAAGAACAAGCAATAAACAAATCAAGCAAACATAAACATTTAAACAAAACTTAACTCTTTTCTAGTCTAACTATTTGTGTCCAGGGTCAAGTCATGTCTAAACCATAACATCTTAAGCAAACAACTATTCAAATTAGGCTCTGATACCAACTGTAAGGCCCCGGATTTACCCTATATTTAAAATAGGCAAACCCAGTTCCCCAACCACATATAATCTGCAGTATTATATGTAAGGTTGTAATCCAGGATCAATTTGTATAGTTATTTGCCTCAAATGTCTTATAAGAATAAACTTTTACTAATAGTATATAATACAACCATATATATATACATACATACATACATTACAAACAAGGCTCGTAAACAAGCCATTTACAAAATATCAAAAGATAACAAAAATCCTATTAACTAATACATAAGTTTTCAAAGCATATATGTACATGTAACTATTCTATTACATAAGGGTTCCATCAACGTCAAGGTCGTCTCTACTCCTTCCAATCATCTAAGAACTCCTCAAAATCCGATCCAAATCCCATACTTGTATAGAATTCATCATCCATACCTGAAAAGGATAAAATATGAGCCAGAGGCCCAGTACACAAGTAACAAAAACAAATGCGTAATGGCTCACACGATCTTAAACTATAATGCAATGTGACAATCATTCATTTATTAGATAATCTTTAATTAGTCAAATATCACTGGAGTATTCAAACTCCGAACAATAAGGATATTTGGGGTCCTGAGTAACGATCACGACGCTCAGGGGGTTGATATAAGTAGCTCGGATACTTATATCTCCTAATGATATATCCATAAAAGAGAAAATAACTTCATCTAGGGTTAACAGCCGTTACACAACTTCACTTATCTTAGTCCATAACATCACTTAGTCCAACTGTTCCCATAAACATTTGAACTAAATCATATTATTTCATTCTAAGCTTAAGCAAATTACACCGATACCATTTTCCCCATCAGTTACCCGCCGTACCACTTAGGAAAGTCTTATCAAAAGACAGGGGTGGCCTAAGCGCCTAATCTACCGTGCCCCCAATCTGAGCAAGGTGCTACTCCCCGAACCGGATACCGATCTGCCATCTAGGCCAGATACGGATTTAAATAGCGTAAAGACATCCAATTCAAACAAAGGTTTAAGTTTTTCTATATTAAAATTTATTAAAGATATGCCTATCCTAAGCAAAGAACAAACACGTTACTGCGTACCTGTACTAGCTCGAGAGTCAATGGGAATAACCGAAAGGGATCACTCACTGTAAAAAGAAGTAATTACAACTCACACTTAGTTCAAGCTTAATATCAACAAATCTCATACTTAACCATTCAAGTAAAGTCAAATAAGTTATCACAAGATCTTAAAACAAGCAAAGGAAATCATATATACAATATAACTAGTTTTAGCTTAACACTCATAGACGACCAATAATTTGTTAAATCTACAAATAGACTTAAATCATGCTTACTTATATCACTAAATCATTATAACACATCAATTATCATATATCTATCTCATTTTAGTCCAAAAATCCATTTGTTAAAGCAAATACACATAAAACAAACAAAAACAAGTTTTTAACTTTGTTTGGAAAATGTATCAGCTGAAAGAAGTGAAATTTAAGCACTGATACTTTTCTAATTTGGAAAAGCTCAAAACACAAAAGTTGTAGATCTATTTTTAATATTTCCAACGCAACTTGAATCACCTTAAATGGAGGTCGGATGAAAAGTTACGGGCAAAATACGAAAAGGATGCGGAATTGGGAAAAATTACAAAACCAACACCGGTGTTCAACGCCGGCGGCATACTTGTTCAAATTTGCCAGCGTTAGAGGTCAAGCATTCTGGTCACCGAGTGACTTCTCAACACCGCCAAATTCCACATGTACGCCGGTAGCGTAAACTTCAATACCGGCAGCGTACTTTGCCGGCGTAGACTCTGTAATGAGTTACAAAAATTCTTTTGAACTCCCCTGTTTTTCATGTTAAATTTACACTTCCAAAATTCTCTTAAACTCATGTCAAGTTTCCCAAATCTTGTTATATGATCAATATAACATTCAAACAATATTAACTTTAACTCTAAACATCAAACACTCCACCATCCACATCAATACAAATTTCAACAAGCTCAACTTCACTTAACCCTTACTACACCACTTATATATCATTCCATTTTCATTCTCACACTTCAACTACTAAACATGCATATATTATACTTCATTTGGTAGACCAAACCTTCATCAACACATCACCAACACATATATACATATCAAATTCACATTTAACAAACTCTACAATATGAAACTTGCATAAAATGTAACTCAAACTTACCTCAAATCTTTGGGCTTGTTTTTCAAGGCTTTAGAATGATCTTTTGGTGCCAACTTGCAAGAATTTGGATGTGGATCTTGGTCTGAAGTTGGGGTGGCTTTAGAGAGAAAATAATGGGTTTTGTGTTTGTTTGGGAGGTTGTTTTGAGGTGGTCTCATTTTGGACGAAAATGGGGTATTTTTGGCTTAATGTTTATCCAAAGAATGGCTTTAAGGCAGCCCACAAAAGTCATAAAGTAGCTTTAATTAAAGTTAATTAATGTTATTAATTTAAGTAAAATAAAAGCATTTATTTAGCTTTTTGGTTTCCAAAAAAATTGCTACACTATACTTGAAATATATATCTATATCTAATATTACTCATTCCATACACAACATCAATATGTAAATTAATATTAAGTATTTATTATACTAATGCAAGCATAATTATTCTACACTACTCAAATATATACATTGAATTTTACTAGCTTAATCTATATGTAAAACATGTTATTTATTTATTTATTTTAATAAGCAAATATAATCACTTATATATAATATGATATTGGGAATAAAAGTATGGCTATTACAATTAGACATGATGGATATGTCATGAAAATAGAGCTATCTCAATTAGATTACTAATGGGTATCGATGTACCATCCATTTAGGTATAATATATAAAAAATTACATTAAAAGAGATCATAATATTTAATAGTAAGTTCATTTGAGGTCACAACGTTTAGAGAAGTAAGTCAACTAAGATCACTATTGACCAGGTCAATAGAAAAATATTTAAAAATCTGGTATGTTGTCACATGTGTCAATTGTAACCTCAATTGACCCAATTCTCTAAGCATTATGATCTTAAGTGAACTTACTTAAACGTTGTAATCTCTTTTTAATTACTCGGAACATTATAACCTTAAATGAACTTACCCTTAAACACTGTGATCTTCTGGTGTAATTCACCTTACACACACACACACACATATAATTTAGCTAGATAATACTGTAGTTATATATATAGATTGTGCTTCGAACTATCAAACTTTAATGACTTTTAGGCCTACAGGCCATGGACAATTATGGGAATTTTACATGATTTGCTATAAGACTTTCAGTAAAAAAATTTTTCAATTTAGAAATTCATGATCATTTTCCAAATATTAAAATTGGTCAAGGATTGCTAAACAACTTCCTGAAAAATGGTCCTTGGTAAGAAAATAAAATTAGGTAGACAGTCCTCTCTCTCTCTCCTTTCTCTCTCTGCTTTTAGTAACCCTAAAGGATGTATTTCTTCTCTCCTTATTAGTTGTACATAACATAATTTATAGGGTAAATTATAATAAGAAGTTATCGATGTTTAGAGTAATTTTATTTAAAAATCAATGCTTGAATAGTTCAATAGAGGTATAAATGTTTGACATAATGCATCAAATAAGTTATCAATATTTTATCAAGTTCATTTGAGGTATCCACATTTGGATAATTTTCCAATCAAATCTCTTAATTTTCCATCAAATTCAATTATTACTTATTTGACTCATTTGTCAGATGTTGATACTTTAAATGAACTTACTCAAACGTTGATACCTTTTTTTATGTAATTTACTCTATGATTATATATAATATAATAAAATTAATTTAAAAGATATATTGTAAGTCTATATCATATATTTCATGTTTATATATATTTTATTGAATATGTAAAAATAAAAACTATAATTTAAACTTACTTATTATAGTCAATGATCCCGTAGTCTATTGACATCTTCCATGATCTCTCAAGTAAGAAGTACTAGGTCTAATTCCCTCCCTTCCACATTGTATTGGAAAAAAAAAATTATTTATGTATATATTCATATTTTTAAAGAAAGATTTGCAATAGAATTTGAAAAGAAAGAAAATGGTGATAAGAGATAATATTTTCCACTAAAATAAAAAAAATTACAATAGAAAAACTTTTGTCACAAATTGATGTCTAATCCATTGCAAACTCCATTGGAAAAATTGCATATAAATTGCAAAATCATTCACAATTTACACCATAAAAAATCTGTCACAAATCAATCGCTAATTCAATTTTTTAGAGACAGATTTTTCCCGTTGCAAAATTTATGTCTCTAAAGGCTAGTAATAGAATAGAGCAAAATGAAGATCAATTTCTTTGTTTAGGTATATCATGTAATATAACGAATTGACATGATATTTATAAAAAATGTCTTTAGTAATATTATGAATAATAAATATGTAAGAAGATAAAAAAATAATTGTAATAGTAATCATTAATAAAGATGGAGTAGAATTATGATTTTGCCTTCTCAAGGGCAAAATCAAATTTCCCCGCAAAGTCAAAATCGTTGATTTTTTAGAATCATGATTTTGACATGAACATAGGAATTGGAAATGAAATCCAAGATTCATTTGTGCATACTAAATGTGATATGAGTTTGCTAAAGAAAAGGCTTTTGTACTTTGCCAATACAAATCTTTAGGTCGATCTTTATAAATGGACACATTAATCTCAATAAGGCAAATTTGCCTCTATAAGACAATAATCTTTTATGCCAAACCAATTCCATTTGATTGAAGTTCCTTAACTCATACCTTTAATCATTTTGCGAAAAAAGCTAGAATCTCAATTTTCTTCTTTTTGATATTTTCCACAATTTGAAATGTAATTATTAAAAAAGCCAAATAGTGCAATGACTCTTCAAATTGTCAAGAAAGAGCATCAATTACAACATTTTCCTGACACAACTTATACATAATAATATAATCGTATTCCAACAATTTTTTTAAATATTTCTATTGCTTTGGTGTTTGAATCACTTGTGAAAGTAAACTTTCAAACTTTTATGGTCTATTTTAACAATAAAATGCATCTTTAAGAGATATTGTCTCCATTTACGGATTGCTTCCATTGCTGCATGCAACTATCAAACATAAGTTGAGGTTTTTTTAAAGATTTTGGGGAAGCTGTTTACTAAAATATGCAATAAGATGGTTATCTTGTAGTAAAATTGCAACTATCCCAGTATTTGATGCATTCATTTTACCACAAATTGTTGAGTTAGTCATTCTATTTAAAAGCATCCTTTCTAAGTAAGTTAGTTAAAGGACTTGCAATATTTGCATATCCTTCAATAAAGCATTAATAATAGCCCGATACACCAAGAAATGCCTCAAGTTGATTAATATTTTTTTGGTACCACCCATTGTTGAATCACTGCAAATTTCTATGGTTCTATTTCATCCCACGATCGTCTACTATATGGCCAAGATACTCCATAGTGGTTTGATCAACTTGCGCATTTTCTTTTCTTTTAAAAATAACGTATTCCCATCTAAGATTGTTAATAAATTTCCTACATGTGCAATATGTGATATCCTTTAAATAAAAAGTGGTGGAACTCTAATTATCGAGCGATCTTTTGGTGTAGTGACTTCGAGGTCATAAGAAATCAAAAGTTAAGCATGCTCAATAGAGAGCACTTCCAGGATAGGTAAACTTCTAGAAAGTAGCTAGCACTAATTATAAAATTGTACGACATATCGATAAAGCAAACAATACCTCGATGGGTAAAGTTACAGGTGGTATCAAGGTAGTTTACCAATCGAAAGTAAGGGAGCTAAGTGATGTGTAAGGTAAAGTGCATCTGAGTGTGGTACCTCTTGAGCCTGTATAGAGCACCTCTAGTATCTTTCTTGCCTGTGTGATTTTGGATATGTGTAACAAAACTAATAAAAACATCATTTCTATAGGTAGGGAGGAATGTGATATCCATCAATTATAAGATGGTAGAACTCTAATCATTGAGACATCTTTTGGTATAATGGCTTGGAGTTCGTTAAAAATGTAAAGTTAAGTGTGCTTTGTGGAAAGTACTCCTAGGATAGATGACCTCCTGGGAAGCAATTAATACAAATGACAAAATTGTGTGACATTTTGATAGGCAAAATTTTGGGTCATTACACAATATGCAACTCTAAAGTTGCACTATAAACCAATATGTCATAATAAAAAAAAAAAACAAAAATTGGCAAAGAATGACATAAAAATTTCGTTCATATAATGAAAATGTGGTTAGAGCATTACTTGATCCTAATGGTATCACTACAATTTCATAATACCCTTTGTGAGTCCAAAAAGTCATTTTCTCTACATCATTAGAAGTATTCTAATTTGATAATACCCAGCACGTATCAAGCTTATAATATATAGTAGTCCCCTTGAATTCATCCAATAATTTATCTATAGTTGATATAAGAAATTTATCCTTAATTGTTGCTTCATTTAATGTGCAATAGTCAATATAAGCTATTTTATATTGAAGAGGATGGACGATTTCTATATCAAATAATTCCTTACTCCAACATTTCTTCCACTTGATTTTCAATTTCACCTTTTTGAAAATGAGGATGCTTATTGGCTTAACATTTAGAAATGTCATTGACATTTATTTGACTTACTCAAAGTTTCTTGAATTGCCATCAAGGAATTCTTCAAAATATCCATATTACAGACTTGTGAATGATTTCTTGTTTTTGGAGCCATTATGATAACAAGAGTGCCAAGTATGTTTAGGATTATTCAATAAGCCTAACATAATTTGGTCTACTACTTATCATACTATAAAAGGAGTCAAATTCTCTAGAACTTCTTTTTCCTCGCCTCTGCTCACTACTACTTCGATAAGTGAAAGCTCTCACTAGTTTTATGTTATCAATTGTTATCTCTATTTCAACCAATCTTATCATGAACATTTTACATCTGGTAGTCCTTTGTCCAACTCGATACTTGTGTAGATCTTTTTTTAGCTATAACAACATAGCTTATAATAAACAGTATTGTCAGAGTTGGACTGGGATTTGACTCGAACATGCTAGGAGGTCAAAGATCGACAGGTTAAACCTGGTTCAATCAAGGTTAATAAAAAATAAAAATATAAATTATATTTAGTTATAAAAGACAAACAAATATAATAAAGTATACAATTAAAGCCATAATTAATTACACAAATCATACTTTGATAAACATAGATCAATGTGTCTAGTTTATTACCATCAAAGACCAGTATAATGTCCATAGATCAATGTGTTCATAATACTGACTTATTTTTGATCTATTCAAATAATGAAAATGAAGAAAATTTGAAAAGCAAGCCTGGTTGTCTTGTCTTGTTAAAGAAGTGTATAGTAGAAAAATTATTCTATATATTCATGTGGTAAGATTATGTTTATATGCAAGAAGAAACGTAGAAAAACTTTGTCAAGAAACAATGTCATTGCCATATGCCATCACCTCACCTTTACCATACATATTAGTTGTCACTTCACTATTAAGCGAATCCTTTGTTTTTTCTATTATATTTATATATACTTTTTAAATGTATATAAATTACAAACTTATTTGAGTTTCTAAATTGGATACATTTCTATATATCAACATCACTATACATATTCAGCCATTAAAAAAAATCACTATACATAAAACATAAGACTAAACCTTAACATTTAAGCCCAATTGGCAAAAAAAAAAAGTAGAAAAAAATCGCTTCAAAACCAACTGGACCCTAAAACCAAACATGATACTAATCTAAAAAAACTCACACCACTTTCTTCTACATCTTCTACTCTCTCATTCTCATCATCCCATCATCATCATCTATCAACGTATGCATCATCAAAGTGGGATCTCTAACTACTTAGTAGCCCACTTCCTCCGCCAATACACTTCGCCAAAGTCCCCACCATTTGACATCATGATGCTAGAGTGCAGCGCCATTGTAGATGATTGTATGGAATGGTGAAGTTAGCCGGAGAAGCCTTTGAAGGGAGTGGGATGATTCTACACCTAAATAACTATTACATATAGGAGTATACTAAGTTACTTAATCTCACATTAATTCGTTGTTGTTCTTTCAACTAAGGACTGAGGAGAGAACTTAGGTTCTTTGGATTTGGTTATTTTTATTTGCTACTTTGTTTCTTATTTTTAATTTTAATTTTCAAAGGTGGTACATTCGAAACCAGCTGACCTGGCCGATTCAATTGATTCATGGTTGAACCAACCATTCAAGTTAAAAATGGGTTTAATGTAAATTGGCCCATTTCTAAGGCTGGTTTTAGTTAAATCGAGTCAAACTGGCCGAGCTGGTCCAGGTTTTACAACATTAGTAATAAATATAAATGATTATGAGACATTGAATAAATAAAATAAAGATAGCTTCATATAAGATTGATGTGATACCATGTTTATTTAATGTTGTGAGCCTATAAATTATAATATGGTGTGTGCCATACAAATTACTTGTGATAATATGCTATCATCTAAATGCCAATTGATGTGATGCTGGGAAAGGAACAAACATAATATTTTAGTCAATAGTTACCAAAATGTAATTGAGACAAAAATAATCCTAATTTTAACCAATTTAAACTTATTCATATAATTATATTGACCTCGTCTCTTTAAGAGAGTAGATCCATCTCAAAATGGCAATGTCTAGGCGTCATTCTTTTTCAATCACCTCTAATCATGACATAGGTCATAAATGAAGTTTGTACGAAAAATCTTTTTACTACTTTGGACCTTTTTTTTTTTTTTTTTTTTTTGCTGCTTAATAAAGTCAATAGTTAGGTCATGATATGGTGAGTCATAAATGAAGTTTGTACAAAAACTTTTTGCTGCTTCATAAATGGTTGACATCTTCTTTCTACTATCATGTACAAAAAAAAAAAAAAAAAGCGTTGGATTCCTATTTATGGACTTCCTTTCTCGAAGAGACGAGGTTGGTATAATTATATAGACATAGTCTCTTGAAGAGATAGAGTTCAACTACGAATGAATATGTCTCTTTAAGAGGTAGGGTTCGACTATTAATGGTGTGAGATACCCTAATAAATAAACAAAATTAAAATAAGAGTATAATTGTAAATGAATAGTTAAATTAAGGGAAAAATGTCTTTTTCCTTAGGAAAATTAGTGTAATGTTTTACATATGATAATTTATATGTTGTTTTCCTTTTTCTTTGTTTTTAAGAAGAAGACACATATGACAATTTCTACCTTTTCTTCTTCTCTAACATCTTACACATGGGACTATCAAGAAGATAATTTTAGTTAAGTCATGTATGCATAAGAGAGATTCTTGGCAACAAAAGGCTGTGTTTTAACAAATTTGTACCATCAACAGCCAGAAATGCTAAGGAGGTTTAAGGGTAGAGAAGAGTAGCGAAGAATTGAGTGATTAAAGAAGTTATGAGTGTGAATGATACTTTGTTTATAAACTAAAGTTAGGGACAATTCTTAATAGGGTAAATTATATTAGAGAGTATTAATATTTAGGAGTAAGTTCATCTAAAGTATCAACGTTTCAAGTAGTTAAAAAGAGGTATCAATATTTTATAAAGTGAATTAAACGAGCTATCAACGTTTTGCAAAGTTCATTCAAGGTATCAACGTTTTGATTAGTTTTCAATTAGGTTTCCTAAATTTTTGTTTATGGTTAATTATTTATATCTTATTTGACTCACTTTGCAAAAACATTGATACCTCTTTTTAACCTCTTTAGACGTTGATATCTTAAATAAATCTATCTCTAAATGTTGACTCGTTTTATGAATCACTTGAAACGTTGATATCTTAGATGAACTTACCCTCAAACGCTGATACCTTTGAATATAATTTAGCCATTCTTCATAGAAGTAATTGAATTTGGACAAAATGAGATTGGTTTTAGTGAATTCAAGAACAATTTGCAAGAGTGTTAACAACATTCATCATTTCTTTTCCAATTGACATGCAACAATCTTGAAGACTCACAAGGGTTTTGCACTAAGTAAAAATCTCTTCTTCCTTTTCTTCACCATTTCCAATAAAAATGATTACTGGGATATCATTTTCTCATAGTTTTAGCTATCATTGTAATCGGTATAGGAAGTAACGACATTTGATAGAGATCTCAATAAACTCTAAAGGAAAAATTCAAAAGTGGAATAGACGAAGGACTAATTGGATTCATAGCAACGTAACTTAAGTTTCCATGCAAGCCTTAATCTTTTGTTTGCAAGATTGATTGAAATGGTAAATGGGCATATGAATAGGGTTGGGTTTGAGTTTAATTGAGTTTTTGGTGTTTAATTGAATTTTTAGATTTGTACAAGTTACCTTACATTATTTTTTTCGGCACGACTTCTTACACATCTTGTGTAAAAGGTTGTGTACAATGATAATAATATCCTGTTTTTCAACACAACCTCATACATAACTCGTGTTGAAAACTTGTGTACAACCCTGTTTTTTGAAAACCTGATTTATCTTTCTCATAAACGCTTGAAAATTTTTTAAATTACTTTTTTAAGACTTATTACTATTTTAAAAACCTGATACCTTGTTATTTCCAAGTTATTTATTATTTTCCTTATTTTATTACAATTTAAACCTTTAAAATATATATATATATATGCAAACATCTTATACAAACGTATACATTAATGGTAGAGTAAGAGTGAAAATTATAAGGAATGTTACCTAAGGATGAGTTTGGAAGTGTAAACAAGTCTAAATACATTTTATGTATTGTAATTGATGTGCGTTTTATTCTTGACTGAGTTAAATTAATTCCTATAATCTTTATCCTACAATGTGGTCAACGCTAGGCAAGTGCACTTATCGATTGTAATATAAGACTAGATTATAGAGTCGTATTCCTTGGGGCCATCAGCAAGTATTACTACTCGCCCTCTTAATTATTATCTAGCAATCAATTAATTGGATCTTTTATAAATTAAACCTATAATTAATAACTAACCTATACTAATTATAAAACTTCACCAATATACTATATAGAACAAGACTTTAACACATTGATAATCAATATACAAAATAGGGTTACCCCATCAAATTAACATGATTTAACAAGAATTTATCATATTAATTACTTATCTGCTGGAATTCTCAACTTATGGTCATTACTCTCGTAATAAACCAATTCTAATTCCAATTTACATCCACTAGAATTTATCTTGATTGAATGGATAATTTAGAATTGCATTAAAGTACTAATTTAATCCTTAAATTCCTTGAGAACATGCAGCAAACTTCCTAATAATATCTCTATTAACAGGAGTAGTTTGTTCTAGTAACTTAAATCTACCCAATAGAATTGTTTCTCAACATATTCTATAAAGATCTGATGTAGGATTATGTCATGCATTACATTTTCCTAACTTTTATGAAAACCTATCGCTAGAAATTCGTAATTAATTAGATTACCAACACTTAAACACATATTTCATGTTAAGATGACTTTGCAAACCTAAACTCGCTACTCACGCATGATAAGATTTGAACACAAATCTAGTAACAACATGATGAGAACAGAAAATAAGATGAGAAAAATAGAGAAAAGAAGAAATCCCTTTTGAATTACAACGAAGTAGATGTTTTACATGATACAAACACTTGATTCCATAAGTCTATCTCGAGTTTTCTTCTAGAATCGTTCACAATACTCCATTAGATTTTTGATAGTTACAATAAAACTCACGAACAACAACTCTGAAAAAATGTATGTATATCCTCTTTTCTAAATGTCTTTCTGCTATTTAAATACTCAGATCTACCTTTTCAAACAATACAACACTTGGGAAAAATTGTACTTCTTTGCCTGAACTAATACAACCATGGTTGTCGAATTTGAGTTTCCACCTAGAATCGCCAAGGGGTCTGTAGAAACGGAACGTAGAATCGAAACGTAGAATCGTAAGATTCTATAACCGACATCAATTTGTTTGCAAATATTGTAAATACTTACTTTACTAATAAAATCATCAAATAAAACATGAAAAAAGAAATTTAGCATCAAGCTTAGTTACAATTCACAAGTCAATAAAACTTATGCACTTAACAGTACAAATATCAAACATAAGTCGTTATGGTAATACTTAATAGTAATACTAATACATTAATTCATAATATAAATACTTGAAACAACATTCACAATGCAAAATGCAATCCAACATAAATTATTATAGCGAAGTACAGAACTAAAACAAATCATCAAAGCTACCATCAGCTCTCCCATCTCCATCCTCATCATAATCGTCTTCCTGATCATCATAATATCAACATCATGATTACTACCAATAGTGTCTATATCCTCTAAATTACCCATTTGTGCTTGATCTTCAACAACATCAATATCTTGAATCTCCAAATCATCTTGACTCTTACTTCCATGACTCTCTAAATCTATAAGTGCACCAACATCCTCTATCTTCATCATCTTTTTCCCTTCCCTCAGCACTTAGAATATTCAACAAATCCTCACTTGATGAATTAAACATATCTTCTTCCTCAACAATCCATTCATCATCAGATGAGAGATCATCCACTGAAAAGTCAACACTACAATTATTTTTTCTATCACTCTTCTCTTTTAATTTCAAATTATGCATCACAAACACTAGATCATTCATCTTTTGCTGGTGCAACCTATTTCTTCTTTTTGTATGAACCTGAAATTGAAAGGGTTACATATAAGAGTAATGGTATCAATAATAGATAGAATGAAAGACACAATAGAAAAATTATTTGCATCATACCATTTCAAATGCACTCCAATTACGCTCACAACCAGAAGAACTACAAGTCAAACTCAATACACGAATAGCAAACTTTTGTAGTTCTGGGCATTCATCTCCATATGAATCCCACCATTTTGCTGGAGATTTTTTATCTCTTGCTAACCTTGCAGCCTCAATACCAAATAATCCTTTAGCATCCTTAAAATGTTCAAGTTGCATATCAATCTTGCACCTTTCATCTGCATTAGAGACCATGTGATGTAGGCAATCATATAGTCCTATTTTAACCTGAGCATCAACTTTGAAGGTAGGACTATAATGGAAATGAGGATTCAAGTAATAGGCTGCAGCATGCAATGGTCTGTGAAGTTGAAGCTCCCATCTCTTATCAATGATCTTCAACACATGTTCATAACTACATCAAATAAAATGGATATGATCATATGGCACATTTTAGAAAATTAAACTTTAAAATACAAATTGAAAAGAAGTATAGACTATATAGTTAATAAGTTAAAATATTACCTCTTCTTTATGTTGTTAAAATTTGTTTTGATTTTTCTTTGGCATTATCCATTTCTGGATAAATGAAGCCAACAGCTGGATCATCTGAATCCACCAATCTAAGTACTTTAATAAGAGGAAAAGCAGCTTTAAGGCAAGTAGTAATATTCTTCCAAAATCTACTATCCAAAATTAGCTGTTGAATCCGCTTTCCATCTTGTGTTTTTGCATACTTAGTGGACTTCCACATATTGGAAGTGAACATACTCATCAATGCACCCTTTTGATCATTAAGGCAACCCAAAGTCAAATAAGAAGTTGCAAAGCGAGTTGCACTAGGCCTAACCAAGTCCCTTTTTTTTGTGAAATGCCGTAGCATTGAGATGAGTATAGTTCTAGAGTAAATATATGTGGTGATTCTCCTCCCTTTTGCAATTGTTGTACGATGGATATTCAATTCCTTCTCAAAGTCCTCTAGAATCAAATCAATACAATGTGTTGCACAAGGTGTCCAATATAAACTTTTTCTTTTCTCCATCAATCTTTCTCCAGCTGCTTTATAATTTGCAACATTATCAGTAACTACTTGAACAACATTCTCCTCACCAACTTTCTCCACAATATTGTCTAACATATCAAAGACCTTATCAGCTGTCTTGGAGATATCAGAAGTATCTAAAGAAGTTAAGAAGATTGTTCCTTTAGGGCTATTTACTAAGAAATTGCATATGGAACACCTCTTTTTATCAGTCTACCCATCTGACATAATGGAGCAACCCGTTTTCTTCCATTCTGCTTTATAATCCTCAAGTAATTCCATTGTTCGAGATACTTCTTTCTTCAAATATGCTACCCTTAGCTCATGATAGGAAGGAGGTTGAAGCCCACAACCATATCGACCAATCACCTCAAGCATCTTTGCGAACTCTGGATTTTTGGCACAATTAAATGGAATTGCACTAGTGTAAAAAAACCGAGCAATTTGTTGGCAATAGTCTTCTCTCAATTCTTTCTTCATGAATTGGTTCATGGTTGTTTGGTTTTGCTTTGTTCCACCACTTTTCTTTTTGAAGAAGGTATCAATGGCATTCCTTCCTTTTTCCCTATAAGGCAGCTGTAATACCTCATCATCATTAGATTCGTCAATTCCATAAATTTGCTTTCTTTTCTTTTCTGCCGCTTCTACTTCTTTTACCAATAGTGTCATCATTTGCTTTTTAACATCATCAGGTACACATACAAGGCTCTACATCTCTGCGTGTACAAGCCAAATGATTCTTAAATCTAAAAATGCCACCACTAACAACTTTGTCACAATACTTGCATTTTACTCTTTTTCCATTGTTATCAACATCAATTCCATGCTGCCAACCAACATCAGATCTATTTCCTGGAGCATTTTTCCTTTTAGCACTCTCTTTAGATGATTTGGAAGTTGACATTTCTAGTTCAACTCAATCACTACTTATGTCCCTGTAAAGGAAAAAAATATAAAATTAAAATCAAGGGGCAAGCTCAAATAATTTCAAACTTAATTTATTGATTTAACAGTGGAAAAAAATAGCATACATAGTTGAGAATAGAAGAATCAGCAATGGATAACCCCCATGCCTATAACAAGAAACCACGTACTGATTAAGGAATTAAATTGCGCCCACTACAACCATATATTCACATTTAGCTCATTGACTTATAAATAATACGAAAGTAATAAAAGTCCTATAATCACCCATAAAATAATCATTATCTTATTTACATCAAGAGTTTCTACTCCTAAATCTAGAACTATAATAATTCAATCTAGTCGGTCATAGGTGAAAATAGGCTGGCTAGATCTCTTCACATATAGTCGATCACTTTCAAACTCTAGTTGAATATTTTTCCCAATTATAGATTCAGTCAATGTAGTCAATAAATTTGGGTAATATCCTCATTATTTGCTAAACACTAAACCTGATTCATTTAAGGATTATAAATATCGTAATGAATTAAAATTCCCTTAATAAAAGCAAAAGTAAGTTTAAGATGCAAGAGTAACACACATTTTCAGGAAACAAAACAGCTTTTCTAAGTGTTAATTTGCTAGTGCAATATATGTGTATACACCATATGTGACATATAATATACAAAAAAATGATTTAAGTTCATGAACCACGTTCGTGAATATCAAAAGCATCAGCGGTGAACTATATAAAAGATTAAGGTGGCTTTAGTGTTTTCGAAAGGGAAGATTTCATTAATTAATTTCTTTTAATTAAAAAAGTTAAATTCAAGTGTGCTCTAAATTTATTTAAGACCCTTGATTATATTAATAAGGCTAATATTTTCTAAGAAAATTGCTTGAAATATTTCAAATCAAATCTGTTGCTTAAGATTGGAAAAATAAAAATTAAAACAGGATCGTTGGTTTCATTTGTATGTATTCAGATTTCCACAGCTTGAATAATCAGTAAATTGTAAGTGCTTTGGATATTAGATTTTATATTGAAAACTAAAGCTTGATTTTCTTAGATATTGCATTGATGTGTAAGGACCATGTTAGTCTTTCTTAGATACCGGTGTGTAAGTTTTCCTTCTTGTCTCGAATACCCTCATGTTTTCCATTGGCACGTTAACCAAATCAAGATGCAACTTTTTTGAGGTTAATTCTTTAGATTAATTATAACTTATAAGAATGTGTCAGTAACACGTAAAACCTTTAAAGAATCA
Source organism: Combretum micranthum (assembly GCA_024138025.1). Classification (NCBI taxonomy): domain Eukaryota; kingdom Viridiplantae; phylum Streptophyta; class Magnoliopsida; order Myrtales; family Combretaceae; genus Combretum; species Combretum micranthum. The sequence goes on along the minus strand of JAMXBD010000934.1, from coordinate 409,547 downwards.
TTGGAAATTTGGTCGAGAGATGGTGGATTTAAGCTAACTAAGCTTTTGACAGAATCCTTGACCCAAGCCCTGGCAAAGACAGCAGCTATGATCGAGAAGATCGTCCAAACCAAGCTTGGATTTTAGAATCTGTAGATGTATGCAGTATGCACGACGACGGCAAAACTAATATCACAAGATGGCAACAAGGAGGAGGAGTGAATTCAAGAACGGCAAAACCACCACGCCAGAACAAAGGGAAATTGGAAAAGAACTTATCAGTCACTACGCCAGAACAAGGAGGAGGAGTGAAGAGTCGACGATGTGAATCGAGCTAAGCAAAACTCTAGAAGGACCAGAACGATTACCAGCACAGCATGATGGCAACACCAGTTGATTGATGATGGCTTGGCTATGGGCTCAACAAAAAAAAATGAGTCGATGAGTGATGATAGTGATTAACGAATGAAGTCTAATGATGCAATTATTTGAAGAAACACAGCTGACAAGACTAACTAGAGAGAATTTTGCAAGCCGAACACAGTCTGAGGGAACAAATAATGCATAGAAACATCATGTGTCCAAGTCCATCTATGGTTTCCAAAGAATGGTCGTTTCAGCAATCATGGATGTCACAACATATGGATCCATGTTGGACGTCGGCCTTCTGTCTTCGAAATAGCCTGAAAAAACAAGAGCAAAAAAAAAAAAAAGAAGGGTTAAAAGTAGAGCATAAAGTTAACGATGGAAGATGGAACAAAACACATCCCAAATTTAGAAAGGCTAAACTATAACCAATCACCTTTTTTCCAGCTCTCTCCGTTTCGCAACCAACACGAACCGAAGCTCCCCTGTTTGCAACACCCTGAAGATCAAAAAGGGACAAATACTTAGACAAAATTATTATAGTTTTCTGCATCTTAGTAAATGGGTGGTAATTCCAATCTCAAAAATTGGAAGGAACAAATTAATGTATTAAAAATATAAGCATAAGCATGCACATCTACTGGTATGGACTATCAAAACCATTGATATCTTGCAAGAGTAACAAACAAATTAGTGACTTGAATAAAATATATATTTTGGACCAATTCAATATCATATATTAATAAAACTGATAAAACAAAACAAGAAGACTCAAAAAAGAACTTAAGGCCACTTACCAACGGAATTTAAGTCTAACACTGTGCTTGATGAAGACAACGGATAGCGCGATTCTGGGTTTCGCAAGTTGGATGGGAGTGAATAGGTTGAACTCGGTCAGGTATGGAAGAGACTGTAAATGGCAGACAAGGAAAAAGGCTTACCAATATTGGATTTTGATGGTGGTGAACTCTAAATCTTCCTTTAACCCTCAATTCAAACCCAGAAAATTTCAAAATCAACAAAAAGGACTTTGAAACCTTAGTTCTGATGCGCGGTGAACTGATGAAGCCATGAAGGTCTAACTTTGATGCACGACGCTACGACGAACTGATGAAGAACTCGATGACAAATTGACAATGAACAGTAGTCGATGAAGGTCGAACTCGAAGACGAACAAGGAAAATGAAAACCTAAAATGTCCTTTGTGGCTTTGTGCTTTTCCTTTACCTTTACTTTACCTTGACCTTTAAAGTTTAAAGAGCTGAGACAGACAAAGGACAGAGGATGTCCTTTACGTTGACCAATGACCATTACAAATTTACAATTCAAATGTGAAATGTGGACAGGAAGCAGACTCGATAAAAATTGGGTGCATTCGAGCGTTTCAAACGATTTTACGTTTTAAATCGCGATTCTTCTACGATTTTACCACAGATCCGATTTTTCACACGAGTTGAATCAAAATAGACTCACAAACTCGTAAAACCGTAAAAACGTACATGTAGAAACGCGAGTTTGACAACCATGAATACAACACTTAAGTGAAAAGTTGCAAATAGTATCAAATGGCAGAAAACAGTTCACGGGCGAGCACAAGATAGTGATACTGATAGTGAATGAATCTATTCAAATACCCTTAATGTTTACCATTATTCTTAATTTCATGAGCGAGAGAAGGAGCTGGATTCTTGCTGTATTTCATTTTTCTCCTTTCTTTCCTTCAATTACGGGCAACCAATTGCCCGTGATTTGTGTTGATTTTCCAAAATCTTCAATCACGGGTGACTAATGCCATGTGATTTGGTCTGAGGTTCGTTCTTCTTAAGTCATGGGCGACCAAATGCTTGTGGTTCTTGCTATAACCATATTTTTCTTCCTATTTTCCCCTTGCTTTGCATCCAAATTGCTCCAAAATGTGTTATTTTGATTAAAAGTTACCTAAATTGAAAATATTACTAATTTAAGTATCAATTCCTTAATAAAATTATATTTAAAGTCCTAAATTATACTTAAATAGCCATTAAAAATCATAGATAATTCATGTCTATCAGTAATATAAGTTAAAGTGGTCTAGCAGTTAAATTGAATTGAGTCAACAATCCAAGCACATGTATACCATATTTGTTGCTTGTGCTTCTTAGGTTAGAATCTTAAAATTCTCTAATTGAATATCCATCCATAAACTTTGTGCATTGTGTGTGCTTCGTTGTGTATGGTGGGCTGAAGGTATCAGTCATGCTAACGCGGTGCCCAATAATCCTTACGTGATCTTGTCCCTAGTAGAGTCGTACTTAGAGATGATTACAAGTAGATTTAGAGACTCTTGGGCTCATGGCCTCATGGATGTTAGGAAGTACCAAACATCATATATATGTATTACATTGGGTTATCCCTTTGTTGTCTGTCCAGCTTAAAATAAAGATAGTAAGATGTTAATTGTTGCATTATTACTTAGTTTATATGTGAATGTGTTCTTGTTGAGTCACGTGTATGTTTGTGGTATACTTTGTTGAGCTTTGCCTCACTCTTTTCTTCTTTAGGTGATGAACATATAAACAAATTGTATCACTAGTTGCAACCAGTTAGCAGGTTTAGAGAATGTCACTAGTATTGAGGATTTTCCAATTGAGAAGTAAAGGAGATATAATAGGTTATGCGTAGTTAGTTTGAGTAGTGTCAATATTTATTTCTTATAATATAGATGGGTTTTTCTTAAACCATCTGTTAGATTAGTTTATATAGATTATAAGATGGTATTCATGTGATCGTTTATGAATCCATGTATGTATTTTGAAACCATTTGAAGTCATCAATGCCCTAGTGATATTTTGGAGTTAATTATGGTGTTTATAGATAATAGAAAGATTTGAGCATTTGTGTGTCCATATTAAATATGGATTCGTGATAAATTATAAATGATCTAAGATTCAGGCGTTACAATGCGTTTTCAAGAGATGGGTTCAAGTTATCTATAGCTGGAATTATTCATCCTATTGACATTTGTATAATTATTTATTAAAATATATTTTTTCCTTTACCTATGTGATGCCATCAATTCTCTTCCGGGTTTATAATAATATTTTCCTAAAACCATGATGTTTATTTATTTATTTTATGATTTCTAAGTATTCAAAGTGTATTTACTATTTCTTTTTTTTTTTTTTCTTTTGGCCACTGAAGTATATTTACTATTTGAATTACATTTTTCATCGAATTCTTATTTTTTATTTCATAAGTAGGTATAAGAGAGAATTTGTCTTATTTTTCTAACATTCCATAGTGTTATTTTTACAGCTTTGCTTTCATATTCTTTTCAGAATCTAATTTAAATTTTCAAAATTTAGCTCAAAATTTTTCCGTAGTTGTTTTTCAAATTCTTTTTGCAAGTATGTTTGCGTAGGGATAAGTAATGATTGGGTTAATTGCAATAAGTCATCAACCGAATAGATTAACTGTCCCTTTAGTGCCATATGAAATCCTACATAAATCACCTATTGGTTTAAAAAAAAACAAATAAAAACAAATACAAAAATCAAAATTAAGTCGCACATTATTTAAGAAAACAACAATGCACGATTCCCTTGGATATATTTGTATTATGTTTTATTTGAATATATAAATATATAGTTATTATTTTTAAAATTTGATTAGATTATTAAGAATTTTTTAGTTTTATAAAATATTAAAAAGCGGAGCCTTTAATATACATGGATGATAAGACATTTATATTGAATGCATTGTCACTTAGGGCAAATTATACACCATCACAAGTCTATTTTGAACCTGGAATCCATTCGATCTGTCACTCGTGGTTTTTAAATCAAGAACCAATCCGGGAAAGGTGAGTAGAATTGATCAAAGACCCACCGATTTTATTGAGTCTAGCTAGTCCAACCCCTCTAAAACTAATTGACGAAGTAGTTTGGGAAATAACAATTTAAAAACTAGTTAGAGAACCAGTTGAATTGACGATTCAAGTGGTTCTGTGCCGTAAAAAAAAAATGTACATGAAAAAATTAAAAGAAAAAATAATTATAAATAAGAAACAAATACTTTAACTTTTTCATATGAGCAATGAAAATTTATTTACTGTTCATGACTTAAGTGTATTTTTACTAATAATATAAATGATAAATATATTTGAAATCATATGTTATTGAATTTATATAGATTTCTAATCAAAATAAGCTCTTCTTTGTTAATAATGCAAGCCTTGTTTTTATAGTTGTCGGACTTCTTTATATCTTGAATATTTTATGGTCTTATATTGCTAATGTTATAATTAAAAGTGAAAGTGTTTGTATAAATAAATGCACAAATCCAAAATTTTTTAACTAATGAGTTAAAAATAATTATCATTAAGCCGAATTTTATTTCTCTAAAAGCAGTTAGGCATTTTTTAATTTAAATTAAGTAAAATTATTTAACTTTCCATTTTAGAATCAAGAAAATGATTAGGCATGTGGGGAATGACTATTCTATTCCCTTTTCTTTTGTGTGAAGTTGCTATTGTGGTGTTTAATTGCTTTAAACACCAAATAGAAATCACACATGAACTGTTATTATGTAAAATAATAAATAGCAATTCATATCCCATCTTATGCTATAATTTATTTTATAGTCTTTCATAAATATATTTACCTTGAAAATTGTATAGACTCATATCAAATTATTACAATTGCAATAACTATTTTATTTTTATGATAGGGATAAAATAGATATTTGTCTATTATCCAACATAATTACTTAATTTTTTTTAATGTTAATCAAACATGATAATGGTCATGCTATAATTGTAACTATAGAGATCTAGCGGCACCTTTCTTTTGGAATGCAAGACCATTATAAATCATAATGTAGTGTGAAGCTATATAAGTTATTGATTGCGTATTACCACCATCTAAAATTTAAGGTGTAATGCAATGGCATTAACTGTTTTTGAGGTTCTTTCTTTCTTTCTTTCTTTCTTTCATTAATAAACAGAGCCACGATTTATTTATGTCAAGGTGATTTCTTTGAGATCATACTACATTAATCTCTTAAATCACATTTCCTTATTGATATATGAGGTTGCTCTTTATTTTCAATTCACTTATAATTTTTCATTTCTACTATTCGATATCATGTATGGTATTACTAAACATCGTCATAGTCTTAAAACCGAACCAAACTAGAATCGGAATTGCCTGTTCCGAATCTTGAAATTGAGGAATTGGAACCGGGATTGAAACCGTCTCCCATGGTTATGGTTCCGGTCTAGTTTCATGAAACCTCTGGTTCTCGATTTCGATTTTGGAACCGCAGAACTGTCTTTTTTAAAAAAATAAAAATAAAAAATAAATGCTAAAGTCAAAATAATTATTTGATCTAAAACTACTAAATTATTTAATCAAAATTGTTAAAAATTTATTTAGAATGCACATTTATATGTATACAAACACATTCAATATCAATTATAATTAGTATTACGATACTATAAAATACTCTAGAAGATAAAAATAAAATTATAATGTAAAAAATAGTCTCACATTATTAAGAAAATGAATTTTGCTTTTAGGAGAAATTTATTTAAACTAATTATATATTATTTTAAGCTATGTTTCTTTGTGGTGTTGATAATAACATATTAAATATTATGAATAAGTAATAAATTTTATTATTTATATAAAATAATTTAAATATTAATAATTATATATTTAATATTATTTTTATTTTTATTTTCTAATAGAATCGAGTGGAATCATCGGTTCTACTGGTTCTATGCCAAAGAGCCGCCTAAGCACCGTGAAACCAGCGGTTTCATAGCCGGTTCTCGAACCAAGCAACCGATTTGGTTCTAGTTCTAGAACTACTGGTAACGCTTTCGATTCTAGTTCGGAACCAAACCATGCCTATATCTAGGTGTCATAACAATTTTTTTCTTATTTTTCTTGCATCATTGTTGTGATTGGTTCGGATTCCATGAGCTCATGGTTTCCACAAATTTAATAACCGTAGTAAAAGAACTTCTCTAACGTACTTGACACTTGGACTTGGACTTGGACTTGGACAACCACATAAGCATATACACGAAACTTTCCACATAAATTTCACAAACCATTACCGTCTACAACACAAGGCCTCGTCACATCTCTCTCAATTACATGAGCCTTAATTCACCTTATTCAAGCAAAGCATCGTCAATTCGTCTTTGTATACACTCAAACCATTACAATACAATTACTTTACCATATCATACAACTCAATTCACCATATAAAAGTGCCTCTTCTCACTTCCTTTTGCTAGAAGAAGTCCCAGCAACGCCACAGGTTGGATTTGTTTTGCCCGAAAAACCATAAGGTTCTTGATATCCGATGTTCTCTATTGCCCCAACAGTCTTGAACAAGCGCCTCTTATTTATTTCCTCGACGAGAGACCGATGAAGTTGGTTGCTTCGAACATCGATTAACGATCGATTTCTTGTCATCTTATGTTGTTGCCGGCTTGAGCAAGCATGTGATGGCATGTTTGGCTGTTGACAATTTCTCAAAATTTTCCTGTTTTCTTGGGGACAAAACCTTGTAGATTGATGGAAATTTGCATTCCATATAGGCTGGACTTGAGGGAATATGTCGCAATCATCCTCTTCACCGCCTGAGCAGTAGTTCAAATTTGCATACTTACAAGAATTGACAGAGCTTGGAGAGGTTGCATCATCATATATAATTCCTTCATAATCTGCATAAGTTGTATATTTCACTCATAAAGCTACATGTTGAAAATTTCTAAATATACGGATTCCATAAAGACCTGATCATAAACTTTCGAAACATGATATGCTATTAACGAGCAGTAAAACATAGATCAATAGTGTTATTTTATACCACATGTCACACCATTTGCGGGTCTATCTTTATAGATTAAGCATACAATAGAACTTGAATATAATCAAATTTTACCATTTTTTAAGGTCACTGTAATTCTAGTTTCAGATTTAGTAGTGCTAATGAGAACACATACCTTGAAGCCAATTCTGGCAAGAATTGATGCTACTTTGAATCCTCAGATGGTTGTCATTATACGAAGTATTGAGCATGTGAAGAGACGCTTGAGATGACGAACGTGATGAGGAAATGTAAACTGGATGGTTCCTTACATCGTCATCTTCATCCTGGTAGTTGAAGCTGTATTGACGCATGTTTCCTGGCATCTTGCCATTCTTCCAATTTGGCACCAACGAACATATCTCGTCCTCGATCATCTGCGCGATCTCTGTTGGCTTCCAATCAGTAATTTCTAGTTCCTTCACCATCTCTTCAGCTACTTCACTGGCTGAATCATTCACAATGTCAAAAGCAAAGTACACATTCCTAGCATCACCTGTAAAATCAATAAAGAATTTTGAAACCGAACTGTCAGACATTAGTTAAGCAAAACCTATTGCATAATAAGGTTTTGAAATGAAACATAACATAAGCATGCTCACCTTCCTTGTCAGAAATTTGAACTTTGAGATAAACCGCATCGTCTTCAGGATTGATCGTCCCCGTGATGTTCATCTCCGTGTTTCTTTTAACACGAACGGGCTCTTCATTAGGCACCATTGGAATCAGAGGCATAACCTTGTCAAGTGGAGTTGTGCTAGCAATAGGATTCTTCCATGGTACCCTCGAAGTAACCTGTGCATCTCCTAAATTATCATCATTATCCAAAGCAAGAAATGGATCCACAAGTAAATCCCGAGCAGGCAATCTCTTAGACACATTTTGTAAGCATTTTCCAACGAATTCCTGGGCTTCCTCATCTTGAATCCGGTAAAAGGCTTCAGGTAGCTTCCCCTAACAAAGTCAAGGAAGCCTTTTTAATTTTTCCATCAAACATGATCTATTGGATTCGTGATGATTGTGAAGCCCCAAGTCAAATGCTTACCGAGGTAACCTTTTTATAAATTTGGGCAGGATTCGAGCACTCGCTGTAAGGGTATTCTGAAGTGAGCATCTCCAACATGCACATGCCAAAAGAATATATGTCGACCAGCTCATCGTATTCCTCTTCATAGAGTTCTGGAGCCATAAATTCTGGAGTACCTGCACAATTTAGTAATACAAAAAGTGAGGTTTTGCTTTTGTTTTTGTTGATTCTTTGAGCAACCAATTTCATCTATAATGCCACCTAGCTCTTATATCTTAAATTTTTTGTATTGATACTCTTCTGGGGCTAAAACCTAAACCGAAAGCAAACTATGCATTCATCTAGATCAAATTAGCCAGATTAGAGAGAAGAAGAAAGGGAGGTTGCCTATGACGCTGTGAGCGTGTTGTGAACCGCGGAGTATAGCTGCGAGTCCCAGATCACCAATCTTGACTTGTGCCAAATGACCATTGACAAAGATGTTGGCACACTTGAGGTCCCTATGTATGACAGGGGGATCATGGCTGTGTAGGTACTCAAGTCCTCTTAGTATTTGTCGTGCCCAGTTCTTCACTGCTCCAATATTCACTCTTTGATACTTCGTCCTGTACCTGTGTTGCAAACACCACGACCATGTGAACTTTGTGGCAACAAATTTACAGTGTGATCATAGATAAAGACTCCAACCTATGAACATTGTCAATTGCAAAATCACATCTATCCACAAAATTTATTTCAAATTTGTTTATCAGGCAATTTTCAAGTATACTCCAATTCATTTGGTAAATGCGGGTAAACTCCTTATCTTTTTAAAAAGGATAAATTTCAAATTTGACAACTGAACTTTTTATAAAATTTCAGTTAGTAACTAAACTTTAAAGTGGTTAATTTAACACCCAATTAAACTTTTTATAGTTAGTTTACTACATTTTTAACATTATTTGTTTTGTCTAACAATCACAGGAGAGGCAGTATATGATTAAATTTCTACTGATACTTTTAACACTGTTTAGCACTAATGGACTATCTATTCTATATTAGAAAACAAAGCAAACGGTGATAACTTTGATTGAGTATTAAGTTAACCACTTCAAAGTTCATGTATCAAATTGAATTTTTGTACAAAGTTTAAGTACTAAATTTGACATTCTCCTGTTAAAAAATATACACATACCCTAGATGGTCGCTAGAACCGCAAAATCATTAATATGCTATGTCCTTCTAATGATGACTTTGAGTTTTAACAATGCTCCAGATAATGTTTATCTTATCTTGTATTAAATTAGCGAAAAAAAAAAAAAAAGCCATCCATCTCTAACAACTTCCATATAAATTGGATACATAGGAAAATGAAACTCATTATACAGGCTGGGGCAATCTGCTGGGTGCAATTTTCCATATGTTTCAAATATCCAATGGAAAAAGCTGCTAGAGATGGATGGTTCTCACCGAGAATATAAATTTCACCCGGTTAAATTAGTGTTCCAATCATAGTTGATGATATTGGAGTGGATATTACTCTCTGAGGGTGCCTGAAGTGAATAGCTCAGTGATGAAGTTGAAGGTCATGCGGTCCGAGTCGATCCATGAGGAATGAAACTTGATAATGGAGTCATGATTCAGGTTCTTGAGTAGGTGAACTTCAGAGTACAATCGTTGCATTTCTTCTGGTGAACGGAAAACATCATTGAGCTTGACCTGACTCCATGCAACTTCCATACCAAGAACCTCATCAAATGCTCTGTACACTGTCTTCATCGCCCCTTTTCCTAGAACTTCCTTGAACTGCATTGAGAAACTTTGTCATAATCATTGCTCCCTGACTTAATAATAAAATTATAAGAAAATTCGGACAAATTCGTCTTAGATTTCCTTTATTAGCAGAACTCCATTGTTCATGGGGATCCAGGTACAAATTTACTAGATTCAATTTTTAATCAAGATGAACAGAAAATGTGTAGTCGAACAAAAGATTAATTGATGGAGTATATTTGTTCATGGGCTTGGATTATGTTCCCCTGGCTTGATGTCTTATGTAATTGGTAATTAGCATTGGCAATTTGTGTTAACAGGTTGAGTTCATGTCTTTATATGTTGTGCCCAATATAGTATCTGAATTTTAAAATTGGTTAATTTGATATCTGAAACAACTTTTAATGCATGCTAACAGTATTTCGATCTGGTTCTTTTAAATACTAGATTGATCAGTTTTAAATTTTTTAGGTACTAAATTAATTAATTTCAAATTTTTCATATTTTAAATTAATCAATTTTAAAATTCAGACATAATTTTTGGACATTAACGATCTATATAAATTTTTTCACCCACCATACGGTGAACGCCGATTAAATTGAAATTTCAACTGTCAATGTCACAGCCTTTAACATCATTAGCAGAGAGCTAGTAAATGTGGCTAAAGTTAAATTAAGCTGAAATTAAGATATCAAACAATGCTACCATCCTTAATGATGTACGGAGAATGATGAACTAAATTTTATTAATTGGATCTGTAATTATTTATTTATTTTTTCCCTATTGTTCACTCTTATGTATTTGCACGGAAATGCAGCATTACTGATAAAAAAATTATAAAAAAAAAGAAAAAAACAAAAGGAAAAAGTGATTATTGAAATTTTAAAGCCAATTAACTTTGTTGGATGGTTCCAACTTCCAAGCTTCCTTTAGGCAAGTTCAATCTATTGGCTAACTTTATTCAAATGAACTCTCTCACAAATGAGCTCCTTAGTCGTTTAGACATCATCTACACAAACTCTATGTTGTCTTATTAAAATCCCCTTATTTTACGCACAAATCTACAGATACTTATTTCGTAAGTCCTATCTAGCTAATGGTTCATGCTTAGGCTATATAAATTTCCTTACTTTAATGCATATTTTGGCATCTTTGCCTTTTAAGTAAGATTCGGTTAGTGTTAATTTATGTGTTCATGCATCTCTCTCTCTCTCTCTCTCTCTCTCTGTTATATTCATTTGCATGGCAAACATGAGTTTTACTTTAATCCATATGGTTTTTCTTTTTAATTATTATTATTGTTGTTGTTGTTGTTGTTGTTTTTTTCAATATATTAAGTAGATAGTCTTTAGAGGATAGGTAGCTAAAGCAAATTTGCAAAGGGGTTTTGGCTTTGTGCAATTGAATTAAGATTGTATATACCCATGAGCTTTAACAACGGTTGGCTGGCTACCTAAGCAGTTGAAGAAGAGGAGAAAAAAAGGTAAACCCACAGTTGCATCTAGTAAATTGGGTCATAACCACAACAAGAACAAGAGAAATACTCTGATGCATGGTCCTGGTGATTATCTTAAGTTTTCAGTACATCTATTTAGCCTTTAAACCTCCTAATTAATAAAGAGTAAACTACATCTATTTTATGAAACGTTGATACCTTATGTTTATCAAATCTTAATTCCACTTTTCAATAATTCAAAATACTAATATCTTAAACAAACTTATCATCAATATTGATACCTTATGTGTAATTTATCTAATCAATCAAATAGTTCAAACATATGGCTTAAGGGAAACTATTAGACGATTAATCACCGAAGCCTAGAGACTTGTATGTGGCATGAATAAGAGCTAAAATATATAATTCCATGACATAACACATCATATTAAGTCAATTTAGAATTAACCATATAAAATGATTTAGTTAGAATCATCTTTATTTATTTATCTTGGATTCTTCTCAATTTGCAAACCAACTTGATTTTTAAAATATCTTATGATACTATTATAATGTGGTATTCCTTTTTATAATATCAATAATTGATTATATGTGGTTGGATCTCTCAAGAAAGTGGATTAAATATATATTAAAAAGTAAATGAAAATGGCCCTTTCCAAATTTATCACATGCATAACTACTATCCAATTGACGTTTGGCTATTAGCATTATTAATTTTTCCATAAAAATTAAGATAAGATAAGCGATGATACTAATGACAACTTGGGTGTTAAATATGATGTATGGTATATTTAGATAGTAAATTTGAAATTGATATGAAATGGAGGTATAAAAAATGGATATTATTCCTTCATTGTTGATATTATAAAAACATCCTTGAATAGAATCAAAGTAAAATATAATGGCAATTTTCTTTTTGTTTTTCCATTACTTGAAAAGATTACGGTAATAATAATAATAATATAATAAAAGAAAATTTATATTTGCTGAAACTATTCACATTATAATATCTACAGTTACAAAACGCATTATTTCACTTAATAGTCTCAAACATTATGGCAACTAAAGATATTCAGTAGTGGTGGAAATAGTGGTTGTCGGCTAATGATGGAAAATAGTCTGTATGTTTTATTATATTTTGCTCATTTTAGTATTATATTTTTATTATTTTTAAATAAATATTTATAAAAAATATATATTAATAAAAAATTTATAATTAATAAAATAATACAAATAAGTTTAAAATGCAAATTTAATATAAATACAATAAAAAAAAATAACAATCCAAACGGACCCTATTAACAATAAATAGATGTCAACAGAAAAATGGAAAATTCGTATTCATTTTAATTTGCAGCCACTACCGACAGTTTCCCATCTTTTCTTTACCTTTTTATATCCATCCACTAATAAATACTGGTAACCACTAATTATATTAGTTAGGTTATAGCCTATGCTTTATAAAAATAAATAAATAATACTCGGGAAAAAAAAAAAAAAAAAGAGTTTTCAACTGTTGGGACAATCATACGTGTAGGGAAAATGATTTCAGCTTTTAGCAACTAGGCAAATAGGCATATAAATACATAAATAATGCATTAAAATAAAAGAAAAGGTTGGAGAACACGACCTGTCTCACAGCTATTGGCTAGAGAAAGATAGGATTATCATTGGATTAAGGAACTAAAAAAGCATGCATAAATACGTCATCCCATTGGATCACTTTTTTATTTCACAAAATTTTTAGTGACATACAGGAACCTGATCCTGTTCAACTATTTTATATTCAATTATTTACAAGGTCGTCGACTAACAACAGCAATTATTAATTAAACAATATCGTCCCTTTGATATAGAAGGACAAGATTATTCAAGTCAGCCAGATTACAAAATTTTTTACTGTCTTTTCAATGATTCAAAAGTTTATTTAAATTTATCTATTTACACTATGCCTCATAAATTAATCGTTTCAGGGGTCGTATATATATTTTGACCTCACATGATTAAAATGCCTATTGAGCGAAGAATCTAGATAGTGTGCTTAATAATTTAGAAAGAACAGTAATTAAATAATAATTTACGTAGGATAGGTGGACCCATTATATTATGACTCATTAAAATAGTCAACTGTATTTATTTATTTATTTATTTTGGTTTTAAAATAATGTAGTAAAAAGTAAACAAAGATTCAGACCCAAAAGAGAGAAATTTTAGGACCCTAAGTCCTGAATCCTTGCGAATTCACTTTTATATAATCGTAAGAATTAAATAAAAGCTCCAAAAAGAATAATTCATACAAACCAGAAACTGAACTATGTTAATATGGTAAAGATTCACCGTGTCGTATGAAAGTTCTTGGCGACGGGGAATAGCATATATAAAATTTTGAATTATGTCAAAATTAAGATTAAACCCAAACAAGAGAGCAAAAGAATGACGTAATAATAATAATTTGATTTAAAATTCTCTATGATAAGTATCAAATTAGGAGAGTCCAAGGTTTTTGAAGTAACTTACACGACTATAACGTCCGGATGGATCAGTCTCCGCATATCCAACCCACGATTTCCCTCCATCCAAGCACCGTTCGGGCCGCGCAGCTGCCGGCCTTTGCATGGTCGACCGGTACCAAAGCTGCTTCCTCCGAGCTTCTTTTTATTTATTATACTAATAACACTAAAATAACCAATACAAGAACAATATATATAGATAGATATATGTATAGAAGAACTCTTTATGGGAACTTTGTGAGAAACAGAAGCTTGATGTTAGATGATCCGAGGTTTTCCTTCGTGATTTTCGTACGAGAATACACCAAACAGTAACCAGAACAGCCTCGAGAGTAATCAACACCCAGCATAATTTTTGCCATCTCCACAACTCCACGTGAGAACTCGTAGTACTTAGCAATCATTTGTCTTCTTAATGGGAAAAACCAAATATACCCAAAATAATACTTGGAATATATAATAATGATGCAATAGAAATAAAAAGAATAGAGATATTTTTTTTCTTTTCTTTTGAAGGATGAGAATAAAAACACTTTCTAATGGGTGGTACTGTTTGTATGTAGTGGGCACACTATAAGAGAGGAATATTTTGTGTCGACCAATCAAAGACTTTTTTTGTGCATATAATTAATACGTACCATGTAAATTTTTTTTTTTTTTCTGGGAAGGAGATTTATTTCAGAGACGTGAATGATATATTGAGGAATTGAGGAAAAAACTTGGATAATAATTCTGAATTTAAAATCATCTGTGGCCACGTTTTGAAGTACCATTATTTGTGGATGTCAAGGAAAACTTGAAAGATGTTTTGATCAATATATATGACAAATGACTATGATATAGGGTTAGATATCAAAGGTTTGAGAGGTAAGAGATTGTGAAAATGTGGGCTCAAACTTAGAGAGAGCGAGAGGATTGGGAGAGAGGATGATGGATTTGATGTGCACTTAAGACAAAAGGCAAAAAGGATAGGAAAGAGAGAAGGATGGAGAAGCCTCTTTGAATTTTAAAGGAAACAAGTGCTTGAGGATAAATCCATAACGGGGTTGGTATGGTCCACGGATAACGGAGATATGGTGGATTTGACGGATTCCAACACTTTCTCTCTCTCATCTATATATATATATTCCAAGCGAATTGCAATTAAACATATTGTGTTTGTATGAATCTTTTTTTTTTTTTTCATTTCACTTTTACATTATATAAGTAAGAATTAATATCACAAAAAATACTTGAATTTCTGCAAAATGTGTAATTATATCCAATTAAACTTTCTATTGTTTATTTTACTACCTTCATCAACTCTGTTAATTATGTTATCCTGATGGGGCATTTTGATGAATGAGCAAGTAACATATGTTAATCTCAATTAAAAGCATTGCCAATGCTGACTTTTCTTTAATATATGTAAAATAATAAAAAAAATTAAAAAAATAAGAAAAAGAAATTAAATGAAAGAACGAAGAAGGAGAGAAAGCAATGTCAAACTAAATTATCTTATATGTGATGTTGATGAGCAAATATTATGTAAAAATTTATAAACACACTTAAATAAAGATTGATAAAATAAAAAAATAATATATATATATATATATATATAAAGTATATGTGTTTGTGTGTTTTGCTTTGATTTATGCTCACAAATTTGCACTGGCAAGAACAATGTGATCGAGCTTAAAAATCCAAGGTGCGAAGAAACAAATCCAAGGCATGACAAAAGCTTAACAAGGCATGAGCCTTTGGACCAGCACAACAAGCCATGAACCTTTTTTTATTATTATGAAGGCGGCAAAATACCCATTACATCACATAGTTACGAGAGAAAATATTCCTCTATCTTGCATACAAATGTAAAAAACAGAAGTTGGAGGTCTATCAACCACATGAAAACCAATATGTTGGTTCAGATAAAGTTGGCTAGGAGATCTGCACTTCTGTTTCCTTCTCTATAAGAGTGTTGTATCTTGATGATCCAATCTCTATTACATAGATCGTCAATAGGTCTCAATAAATTCCAGTAACGCTGGTCTTCAAAATTTTTGTTGGCTATCCATTCAACCACTGTTTTATTATCCATCTCTAGGATTACCTTTCTGTATCCCAGATCCCAATCTAAGGTTAATCCATAATAGGCTCCCCACAATTCAGCAAGAATCGAAGAGCATGATCCTAGATTTGCCATAAAGCCTTTAATCCAAAAACCAGAATGATCTCTTATCAAACCACCTGCAGCAACTAATTGTGTGGTAGATTTTGCAGCACCATCTGTATTGGTCTTTATATAATCTACCGGGGGTACCTCCCAACAAATTAAATGTTCAGATCGGTGAAAATGATTATTAGAGAGTCTAATCATTTCCTTATAGGCTTGAGAAGCATCTTTGGCTCGAGCAATGGTTTGGATTACTAAAGATTGTTCATCGATATATTCATCTACAAAAATTTGCTTGTTCCGTCTATTCCATAGCATCCCAGCCAATTCTAAAGATTGTTGACTAGGTAGAACTATGACAAGTAGATTCGTCTTTCAAGTTCATTGAAATCCACTCATCAAAACTGGGGTTAAAGAACTTCTGCCGGTTTGGGATAGGAACCAATCTACACCAGAAATCAAAGGCTTTCTCACATCCTCTTAGAACATGGTCCAGGTCCTCCTCTGCTTGCCTATATAATTGACATATTCCAAAGTCAGATAAGTGTCTTCTTTTGCACTCAATATTTGTTAATAATGCTTTATGCAATATCGGCCAAATAAAAAATCATATGCATTTCGGACCTCTCCAATGCCACGCTAACTTCCATTTGTCTTCTTTTACATTCCAAGTAGCTCCACATTTAAGTTCATATGCTGATTTCAATGAAAATTCACCTGAAGGAGAAGGTCCCAAATTACTCGATCATCACCAGTTGTAGGATTTGGTGGTCTTATTGCCACTATCAAGAGGAGAGTAGAATTGTCGAGTCTTTGTAAGAGCTGCTAATCCTAACTTTCTGATTCTGTAATATAGTCGGCGACTCGTTTTTTATGGAAATCTTCAGGAAGGTTCTGACAGAGATTGTAAAGGAGAGGTATATTCAGTGAGAGCCATTTATCTATCCAAAAGAGGATCATCCTACTATTACCTACTGTCCAGAAAGCACCGTGTTTCACATGCACCCAGATTTTCCTAAGATTCCACCATAGATGGGAAGCTTTGCGCAAGTAATTTTCTGTTGGAATGGGGTTTGTGCAAAGTTAGTATTTAGTTCGCATGACTTTCACCCATAATGAATCTAGCTTTGTCATTAGACCCCAGGCTGTTTTCATCAGGAAGGAATCGTTTAAGGATTTCATCTCCTTTATTCCTAAACCACCATTTTCCTTTAGCTGACAAATCTTACTCCATTCATCTAAACTTTGCTTTTTGTGTTGCATTGATGATCCCCATATGAATTGTCTTCTTATTTTGTCCAGTTGGTTGCACACTCCTTTTGGAATAACAGTTGTCTACATAGTGTAAATGGGGATAGAAGATAGGGAAGATTGGCACGAAATTACCTGACCAGCAAAAGAAAATCAATGAGGACTCCAACTGTTAGCTCGTTGCTGAACTTTTTCCAAAACTTTTCGATACGTTTCTTTGGACACTCTTTTGTGAAGGATCGGAACCCCCAAGTAATTCCCCAAATCAGATGTTCTCTTAAAACCCATCATATTGCTGAGATTAGAAGCTGTTTCTTCTTTTACGTTTGGCGAGAAGAAAATATGAGTTTTCTCCTTGCTAACAGATTGTCCAGAGTAGGAGCAAAACTCATCAAGGACTTGAGAGATCAGAGTAGCTTGAGAAACGTCTACTTTCAAAAATAACACTAGGTTGTCCGCAAAGAAGAGATGTGACACATGTGTCTCATTTCCAATCCGAAAGGGTTTCCATATACTAGTATCAACTGCTTTACGTATGGTTTAGGATAATCTCTCCATACAAAGAATGAAGATGTATGGAGAGATAGGATCTCCTTGTTGAACTCCCCTTTTTGGAGTGAAAGAAGCACTTGGTAATCCATTCCAATTAATTTGCAGAGAGCAAGTGTCGAAAAAGCTCATGATACATTAGAGAGAAGGGGGGTATACCAGCATCGTAAAGAGTATCCTTGATGAATTTCCAGCTAATCTTGTCATATGCTTTCTCTAAATCAATCTTGATTGCCATCCATCCTTTCTTGGTTTTATTGGTTCTCATTGAGTGAATTATTTCTTACGCCACAACAATATTGTCAATAATGTTGCGACCATGAACAAAGCTCGTTTGGGAATCATCAACCAAGCAAGGCATAATTGTCTTCATTCTATTAGAAATTATTTTCATAATCACCTTATAGCACACATTGCATAACTGATTGGGCAGAAGTTATTGAAATATTCTGGTTTTTCAGTCTTGGGAATTAAGCAAATGATAGCTCTATTAATACCAGCGTCAATTATTCCACTCTCGAAGGTCTCCTTCACCATTTTGCACAAGGATTCACCTACAATGTTCCAGTTCCTTTAGTAGAAATATGCATTAAGTCCATCAATTCCTAGAGCTTTGTTAGGATTCATATCGAAAACCGCTTTTCTAATTTCCATGTCAGTTACTGGTTTATGTAGCATTTCTTGTTTAAATGGGAATTGGGGAAAGAGACCTTGGATAGGATAAGGTTGACCATTTGAACTATCCTAGAGAAAATTCTTTGGAAGAAAGCCATTGCTTCTAATCGAAGAACCATATTATCAAACACCATTACCCATTGCTCAATCTAAGTTTTTCTACTTTGTTCTTCTTTGTCCTGTAATTAGCTCTGCATGGAAGAAGGATGAGTTTCGGTCTCCAAAGTTAAGCCAATTGAAGTTCATCCTTTGTTGCCAGAGCAGGTCTTCTTGGGTTAAAACCATTTCAAGTTTTCACATAGATTAGCCTCCAAACTTCTCAATCTCGGCATTGATCTTGTCTCTAGGGCCTTTTGGATTTAGTTGATTCTAGCTAAGAGTTTCCTTTTTCTGCGAAAGATGTTGCCAAATTCATTGTGATTCCATAAATTGGCATTATAGGAAAATTCTGAGTTATTGTCTTAAAGCTTTCCATTTAAATTCCAACATTTGTTTAAGAAGGATTCCCATGAATGATGTGTAACCCAGGCATTTAGGAATCGAAATCTTTTGGCGTAGTTATCTTGGTTCACTTGAGTGTGTAGCTTAACCAAAAGAGGATTATGATTTGATATAATTTTAGGAAGGTTGTTGATTGAAGTACCAGCAAAATGATCAGTCCACTTCCTATTCACCAGCCTCTATCTAGTCTAGCATGACAAAGGCCTCTTGACCAGGTAAAACGAACAAGTATACCCTAAGTCGATCATTCCAGTTTCCTCTATCCAATTCTTGAAGTTTTTATAGGGAACAGATCCTCCATGACATTGCTCAACTTTTCATAAGAGTGGATAAAAGCATTGAAATCACCAATTACGAGCCAGGGTAAGTTAACTTCTTCCGCTATTTCATGAAGCTTTCCCCATAAATGTTTTTTGATTGATGGGGAAGGGCTGCCATACTACTATTAAAAGAAACTGACCTGCATCATCAAAGTTTACTTTGCATGAATAAATTGCCAGTCATTCAGTAAATTGGATGCACACACATTTCCTCCATAAAAGCCATATACCCCCTGAAAATCAGCTTCAATTCTGTGTGAGTTTAAAACCCAATTTTCGAATGGCTTTAGTGGCTGGTCGCCACTAATTCTAGTTTCCAACAGAGCCATAATCTTCACTGAATTAAGAGAGCATAAAGACTTTGTTATACGAATGAAATTCTTATTTGTTGCACCTTGACAGTTCCACACAAGTAAGTTCATTGACATGATTAAAATGGAGTATATAATTGTAAATACTTAAGCATCAGCAACAGCTGCTTCATCCAAGAGTGGATCCGAGCTTGAGGAATTCCCATCATCATCAGTAAGTAATGATAAAATCTCAAAAAGTTCCTTCTTCTGACTTGGATTCGAAATAAGAGGCTTTTTTGTTCCAGTTGTCTTAATCTGCAGTTTGCCTTGTACACCTACTAATTTCAACTTATCAGGTGGTCGACCACCTTGATTTGATCTTTGCAGGACAGAAAAGGAGGAAGGATGGCTGGTAGCATGGAGTCTTGTATCCAAGTTCTGACTCTTAGATGGGTAATCAATGACTACCACGGTGTGTAAGTCCTCTCTGGATGCTTCCTTCATAATAGGCTCCTTGTGCTTATTCTTATGTGTAGGATTGATCAAAGATTGATTTACTTCAAGGTCTTATTCTTTAAAGTAGAAAGTGCTTCATTGGGATTTAAATTTTCTTTGGTGGTTAAGGAGCTCTGGTTTTTTACCTTTTGTTCTGGTTCATCTCCATTCAATTTAAATGCCTGGTTAGTTCTTATCATTGTCTTGTCTGAGGTTCCATTTCCTAAAACCATATTATCAGTGCTATTGCTCTTTGAAATCTCCTGTCTAATATCTGCTGAATTTAATGCCTCAGATTGACCAATTTCCAATATGTTTTCCTTCATGTCTGCAAGGATATTATATCTAGTATTAGAGTTTTTCTTAAATGGCTTCTTTGAATTTTGATCCTTTCCATTTTCATTTTCACGTAATTGCTTCCTCCTTCCTTTCTTGGTAGCATGAATCTAGGGTCCTAAACCTAAATTATCAGCAGCATCAGTTTTGTCTTTCCGGTCATCGGAATTCAATGTCGAATTCTCAATCCCAGTTTTAAGATGACTGTGATCACTTCCTTTAGATTCAGAAAGATGGCATGTGTCGCTAATATGTCCATAACAACTACATCTATAGCAAATGAATGACAGGTCTTCATATTCCACCATTTGAATTTTTTCATCAACACGGATCTTAGATACCAGAGGTTTATTTAGATCTAGTTCTATTGCCAAGCGAGCATACTTCCCTCTCCTAGCATCCGATGTATTGTAATCAATTTTAATGAATTTACCAATCATGGATGCAATCACCCTTAGAACTCCTTTTTTTATAATAGTGAATAGGCAGTCCTGGTAATCTGATCCATGTCGCTATTGCAGAAATATTGTCATCTTTTGTTGTAAATCCAGGGGACCAAGGTTATACCGTAAGATAATGGCCGAAAATAGTCCACGGTCCTTGTAATAATGCTGTCATATGATCCTCTGTCGATCCCAGTCTCATCATATAATATCCTTTCTCCAGATCCACAACCTTAATGTTGCGTTTAGGTTTCCAGAGACTCATTATCCTATTATATAAGGCATTGTACCCAATATATTTGGCTAAAAGACGCACAGTGACAGTTCTTCCCATTGATTTTTCAAGTTTCTCCCTGACGTGACTTGAAAAACGCACAGAAGGCATATCCTTATTTGTTTCAAAGGTTATATCTTCCACCTCTACATCGAAATCCAAAGAGTCATCCTCTTCCATTGCATCGCTCGTCTTATTCAATAATATCTCCTTGAAGGAGAAATCTTCAGTTTTTCGTTCCGAAATAAAGATCTTATTTTTAACCTTTTTTGTTTGTCTTTCTTCATCGTCTGACAATGGAGGCGGTGGTATTTTTTCCAAAGGTTCAGAGAGCATCATCGTCTTATGTGGTCGGAATCTCACCTGTTCCAAGCTAGTGAACCTTTAATCTGATCGTTGCATGCATGTAATATCACAATCTATAAGATGTTATCTCTAATAGATATTTGATTTTTTAAAGACTATAAATACGTCTTCCTTTGGAGATTCAAACAACTTTTTGAAAGCTTTCATTTATAAACAAACAAATCAAGAATTGTCCCTTTATTTTTGTTCTCTTGTTCATTATCTTGTGAATGAAATGTTTTATTTCCTGAGTGTTGTGTTATGTATTGTTCTTTGTGAGCTTGTGTTGCTGAATTAATAAAGTCATTGTGTAGTCCTCGGTGAAAGGCATTTGTGGATCGTGGAGAGTAAGAAACAGGACAAACTCCATATTAAATATGGGCTTAAATTTTCTATTCCTATCTCTTTAATATTCCATATTATTTTCTATTATTATGTTACCCACTGCTATTAAAACTCAAATTTGATATATTGCATAAAAATTAATTGTTTGTACATTTTAGGTCAAATACTCAATTCATCCCTCTTAAGTATTTTATTAATGCATTTTCAAGAAAGAAATAAGGAAGATCAAATGAAAAATAAAGAAATGCATACAAAAAGCTTCTAAGTCACAAGTTTTCTTCCTCGTATATGTCAGTTCGATGAAACAATAAGAACAAGAGCACCCACACTCATAAGAGGAAGAACAAGAACTAGAATAGTAAGTGTAAGTAGCATGAATAAGAACAAGAATGCCCACATTCATTTTCCCTATAAAAAATATGTACACTTCACACTCTCATAAAACCTCTAGAGATGGTTTAATTTAGAATATGGGTCACCTTAACCAAGCTTGGCCTATAAGCAAATTAGGCGAACCATTTGGAATAGAACACTATCCACACTAGTTGCAACTTGAAGCACCACTCAAACATCTATTACATTAGCTCCATCTACTAACGACTCCTCGAGTGTCCAATCAGTCTACCTTAATGTCTCCCTGGCATACCTTTCTTGACTCGAATCAACACGTATGAAAGTGGATTAATGAGTTCTCTCTATATCTTCTATAACAGTTACTAATTGTCCACTCGCTCACTCATCCATGATCCCATGATGCACTCAACTGCTAAGGATCGGCTAACTATAAATAACTTTCCTCCCTCTTTTGGAACAAGAATGTCACAAACACTACTCTTTGCACATATAACCTGTCTACTTATCAACACTATTGGTAACTTACGCATTGGAATAGCCGCATCAGGTCCATGCCTGACGTGCCACTAACCTAATTCTTATTTTGCAAGTTTGTTATCACTAGAGTCCACATTCAATTTTCCTATGCCTAGCCTCTATCGGATTCAAACAAGCAACAATCTCTATTAAAGAATCAAAGCATCTCTCTTTTTCTATAAAAACCCACACTTTTTCTAACCTTCTTCACAAGTAGAACTAGCACAGGTTATCTAATCCACCTCCACCTCCACAAAAACAAACACAACACCACTCCCTCACAAACCTTCATTATTAACTAAACCAAAACCTAACCGACGCACCATGACACCTTCCATAGTCTAAAACATTACAACAACACCAATTCACTTACAAAATAGAATAGAAAAACAGTACCAATACCATCACTATTTCATATCGAACATGTAAAGACTCAAACTTTGAGTGAGAAGATTGAAACTATAGTGATTTTATGAAGAAAAATGTAAAAAAGTTGACATGGGTTAATCCAAAACAAATTATTGCTAATGAAAGGAGTTTTCTGACCCATTAATGATCATTTTGGACCATTTTTTTGGGCTATGATCATAGTTTTATAAGGCTGATGTGTTGATGATTATAGAAAATAGAGAATGGATATTCTTCTTCTTCTTTTTTTTTTTCTCCTTCTTTCTTTAAATTTTTTCATTGTATTTTATTTTATTTCCTTATTATATTTATAGATTTAAGAAAAAGCCAACATGGACAGTGATATTAATTAAAATTGGCACATGTCACTTAATCATTTATCAAAATGTCTAGTAAGGATAGTAGAACTATCAGAGTTAATACATGTAGTATAAGGTACCACAAAAATTTAGTTAGGCATTAGTCGATTGCACATTTTTGCAAAAAACTCTATGTACCTTTTGTGACATAAGCCATATAGGTAATTTTGCACATACTTTTTCCATATCTGATGAAATATTGTAGAGGTTAATCTAAAAATTACAAAATTTCTATTATGACCTTGTAGATGTGTGTGTGTGTGTGTGTATTATTCTTCATTAAATATAGCTTGATCAGTAAATAAAATGAGATGAAGAAGAGAAGATTGAAATTGAGTAACAACTCCATACAACAACATTATAAGTTCAATGAAGCTAAATAGTAAGTTCTATCAAAGTACTATCTCTTTAACAAAGTCAATAAGTTGATGGATTCAAAGTTAATGTAATGCCCAAGAGAAGAGTGGACAATCTATAGAATTTAGTCGCCAATAGCCATCATTAAATATTAATTACATCAAAATGAAAACCACATGGTTTGTACATAAAATTAGGATTGTAATCAAATCGAGTAAAGACGTATAGTGCTAAAATTTAGACTCAAGCACAACTTAAAATTTATAAAATCAAACTCAATTCAGCTCGATCAAGCATAAAATTTTCTGCTTGAACTTAACTCCAAATGACATTATACAACTTGAGCTCAACACAACTAAAATTTAGGGTCAATTAAAAAAAAAAATATTTTTAATTTATTTATAATAATATTATATCCAAACTTAATTGAACTCAATTACAGAGATACGACTAGAGCTTGATCGGGCTCATGAATCATCGAGTTAAACATTATGAAGATTGGACTTAACTTGATAAAATATTTAAATAGCTCAGCTCAACTCTATTCAAGTAAACTCGAATAATTTGTGAATTGCCCGAATTCATTTGCACCTTATAAAACTGTTGAAAAAGTTACAAGTTATCAGTTTAATTTTAGAAAACTATATGATGCCTACCCATCTAAAATATCTTTCCATCTCAAATTCACATGCAATTATTTTAATGGTAACTAATTCCAATGACCTTGAAATTTCTTTTACTTAAGATTTTTTAAAAGTTTTTATAGATATAAAAATCACGATATTATAAAATTGAATCACTGGTTTTGATATATTGAACTATAAAAAAATCAAATCAATGTTGTCCAACCTAGACCGGACCAATTGGTTCATTCAATTAATCCAGAATTGGACATAAAAGTGGGTCGATCCACTCATTTGGCTCGAATTTGTATCAACCCAATTGACCTAGTTGACCAGGGCAATCGGACTAAGTCAAACGGTCAATCTGGACTAGTTGACTCAATCCTAAAAAGAAAAAAGAAGAAGAAAAAACTTGCTAGAATTTTAATATATATAATACATATTTATAAATTTATAAAAATATAATTATATTAAACTTTGTTCTCTTTTTAAGGCATATACCTTATACGGATTTAATAGCTAATTGATGAATGTGATCTAAATTTAGATCTATTTGAGTGGTGTTACATAAATTTTTCTTTTATAATTAAAATTTGCCTTGTATTTTCACTTTTTATAGGTACCGATTCAACCCTTCGATCTCTGACCTTAGCATTCTTAGGTCAAACTCCGATCTAGTTCCGACTACACTAGTAAAAATAGTAAACTTATAAGTATATAATGACATGGCATGTAAATAAGATGTTGGGATGATAGTAGGTCATGTGTATGTAGTTTCAATTTTTGACAATCTAGTATCTTATATTTAGATTTTAACAAATTAGTATTTATACTTTCAAAATATGTGTGATTTAGTGTCTTTATTAAATAATATTTGACAAATATTTATTGTGATGATAGATAATGGTAGACATTTGTTTAAAAATTGCCAAAATCAAATATGAGATGCTAATTGTAAAAATAATTACAAAAAAAAAAAAAATGAAAGTGTATGCACTGACCTGCTAGTATTATGTTATAAAACAAACGTTCGTTAAAAATTATTTAATATAAATATTGAATTGCATATACATTGAAAGTATAAATACTATAAAATATAGATATAAGATGTTAAATTACTAAAAAATAAAAAAAGAGATGCTTAACCTGTTACTAACCTAAATGTTTTTCTTTTTCTTTCTTTCTTTTTTTTTTAATTTTTGAAAAAGGCTGATTTGGCAAAAGATAAGATTCGGGATAATGAAGTGCCGGCGTTAGACAACGTTAATGTCAATGTCGTTTTGGATTGGGATACAATCCACCAGTCAGAGAACATGGTAAGAATTCGGATTCGATGTATTCAAAATGAGTACGATATAGGGGAAATAAGAATTGAAAGATACATGCCTTTTTCGATTAATGGTAAGTTTTTTTTTTTTTTTTCCCTCTTTGCTAATAATATACTTTATAATGGATTATCAAACCTATTATGCCATTCTCAGAACAATAATTATATTATACCGGATATAGGGTATTCAAGGTTGAAATTAATACTTACTGTATATAATTACAGTTTGACATTGAGTGCAGCTAGTGTTGAAATCTTTGTATTATTGACGTGACCTTATATGTATGTTATTTTAACCGTTGCGAATGGTGGTTAAATTTTGATAAATATATAATTAAATATTTAGATTTTAAAATTAATTAATTTAATATTTTAAAAAAAATTTCATTTATGCTGATCAATATTGCATAAATACTATTAGCAATACAAAAGTTTTTTTAAATATTAAATTAATTAAGTTAAAATTTTAATATTAAATTAATTAATTTTAAAATTTAGATATTTAATTATATATTTTACTAGATACAATTTGCCACGGCAACCTTATTATTATGACCATTTATGATTGAGTAACATACAATTTTCGTTGGATAATCCCACATGACGACGTAATGATTGCTAGTCGCCTATAGTGGAAGACTTCTGCAAGGAATTATTGATTTGGCCATAGAGAGAAGACTTCCTAGATATCATCTCTTACGTTTTTTTTTTTTTTTTTTTTGTGTGTGTGTACTGAAACAATTTTAATAATTATTTTCATAGGATTTATTATTATTATTATTATTATTATTATTATTATTTAAGTCGATCCTCCCGGTTCTTCTTATCCATGGTGAAATTTAGCTAGATAACACAATATAAACTTGAATCCCGGAGTTACGATGAACTATGAAAAAGAAGCTGGCTTCATCAAGAATGCCAAAATGCATCCAACCGAATCAAAGATGTTAAAATTTTGAGTTCATCTTATAATACTTCGATGCCATATTTAATTATAAAACATGAATAAAGTATAGCTAATTACAAAAAGGTTAATGACAAAAATGTTACTTGAACATTCACAAATATTCAGTTAAATACCTGAAGTTTCGTTTTAAACAATTTGATATCTGAATAAAATTTTTACAATTTTTTTAATACCTAAGCTTGATTTTGACAAATTTAATATCTGAACAAAAATTTTTTGGTATCTGAACAAAATTTTTTTAGAATTCTTTTTCATACCAAATTCAATAAGGTATGAAAAATGTCCAAAAATTTTATTATGTATTAAAATTGTCAAAACCAAACTTACATACCTTATTAGTTTTTTGCGAAAATTCATGTATCAAATTGATAAAACAAAACTTTAGATATCTAATTAAATTTTACGAAAATTTAAGTACCATTTTTTATATTAACCCATTACAAAATATAGTAAAGTTCATGTAATTGGTTGTAATAATAGACAATATTGGGTAGCATAAATTTAGACAATTAAATTTTAATCTACCATATGAAATTCAATCTCCTAAAATTTGATACTGAATTGAAATTGAAACCTTTTGTCTACTCGTCTCTTCCACCAAGACAAGTATTCGTTATGTTTTATTTTGGTGGTCCAAAAAACATCATATTTAAAATCTATTGATAATTACATAAAAGGTCTTTCACTAAACCCTAATATTTAAGGGCGGCTACAAGGGCCCTAGTTATCGCCTCTCCTTTTCAATTCTTTTCCATCTTTCACCACCTTAAAAGCACAAATCGGTCTTTGTTGTTTTCAATGTCTACGGGTTTCTATCTTTTCGTTAAATTGAAATTCATATTTGTCTTTTTTTCAACAATTTTCATTGTCACCGATTTACTAATCCACTATCATATGTCTATTTCAACATTCATGAAGAATATGAAAAAAGCATGACAATCGAGATTTTAGATTAACAACAGCTTCTTGAATAATCGGTTCAATTTTAATTTCAATTTTATGTATTTATTCTTTTTTTTTTTCTTTTTATCATCATTTCTTATGTGGGATTATGTCATTCCTATCATGGAATATTTTCTACTCGCTAGTAGGCATAGATCTTATTCATGTCAATATATTATCCCCTGAGTGTAATAGTTCAACTTTTGAAAGAATATGCTAGTTTATCCTATTGAGTTTTAACACCCCAACCCTTAGTCTATGGATCATTCATTTATGGATCTTTTTGTATCAAAAGATTCGATTGATGTAATATTTTTATGTAGAATAAAATTCAACTTATACTAGGAAAAAGAGAAAAAAAATCTCTTCCTGCTAATTAAAATACAACACATCACTCATGTACAATAATTCAGCTGTCGCAATATTGGGTATACTTTCTGGACACACCTCACGCTGGAAAGAAAGAAGACCAGTAGAATACGTGGAAACAACTAAAAACATATTATTCACTTTATCTGGCTAGAGCCTACGTTGATACATATGGGCACTTAACCACTTAAAATTTAAAAATATAAATTCATTACCTATAAACTTTTTAGTTTATTCATAGTAGTTAAATGAGGTAGTTTATTGTAAAAACAAGTATAGTTGAAAAACCTAATTGTAAAATTTGATTAAATTTAGGTAATCAGTTGTAAAAATTACAATTGATATTTTTAAATTTCAAATAATTAGTTATAAAAATAAACAAAGTTTAGCTACTAAATGTGATGATGACCCTTTTTAAGACTTTTCTACAAATGAGGACAAGTATTTTGTTTTGATTGACTAAAAAGAGATAACAAGACTAAGTACTAATTGACATTTTGTTTTATATCATATGTAGTAATGATAACATAAAATGTTTTAATTGAGTACTAAATTTAACAAAATAAAAGTTCAAGTGATAAAATAATTTTTTGACCAAGATTTATCTACTGTTTGCAACAATTGCAAACATCGTTGCAAGATGCTGCTACCAAGACTAGAAAAGCGTCCATATGATAAGAAAATCCTAGGATGCCATCCATATCAAATTCTATGTAGTTTAAGGAACATGACGGTTATATATATATATCTATATTTATATTATTAAGCAAATACTTCAGAACATTGGACTCCACTTTTCAAGTATAATTTTACCCTAAATATATTAATCTAAGCAATAAAATTATGTATTATATAATAATGTAGCTTAAACGAATCATAAACTTTTTAGTAATTTCACTTTTTTCACTGTTCACAGTTTTTTCATAATTTTTGTTAATAATCATGTCTACTTTCTAAATTCATTAGCATAAAATATCAAACAAAGTTACCAAATTACATGTCCATTTAGTTTCTCCACAGTTATTTCCATAATTTTTGTTATTTATCGCGTCTACTTTCTATATCCATTACTAAAATATTATATACAATTACCAAATTACACATCTATTTTGATCTAATACAACCTCATTGTCGTGACGATTCCTGTATTGGCTAGATATCAATAAATTTTCGTAAAAAGAATCTAGACAAACATGTGAATGAAAATCATGCCTATGATGGTGTGCTAAAAGAAAATGGAAGCATCTATGGCAGCAAAAGCATTAGGTGTTGACAAAGGATGTGAATATAAGAAGCACAATATTTGAGAAGAAAGAGGTCGAAAGACATCAAGAAAGCATATCAAGAAATGATGAAGTCAAGAGACTACAAGAGGAAGAAGAGGTAAGAGGGGATTATGTGCTTTATTAAATTGTGTTTTTCTAGGTTCATGGAGCAGAGTTTTAAAAGGTGATAATAAAAGAAGAAAGAAAATTAAGATAATACTATGTATGTATATTTATGTACACTTTAAAGTTTTTATCATTGCATAAGTTTGATGGTAAATCCAATCTATTATTTGTTACCGAATATAATAAATTTTAATATTTTGTTTAATTTTTAATTTAATATATTAATTTTCTACGTAATAGTTTGAGATTTTAGCTTGACTTGGTTAGGCGATATATTTTCCACATTAAACGAATGTGAGAGATAATTTTCACAATTAATGGGAAATTTTTTATGTGACACAATTGGATGGCCAATTTGTATGCAAGAGTGGGCATCCATTGTATTTTTATTGTTGTCTTTTTCTTATATATCTAATATTTCTTCTCCTTTCAATTTTCTTTTCTCTCGAATGTGGTGTTACATATATTCTTTATTAATGGGAAAAGACGAAAAAAATTGAGATATTATAATGCTTTAATTGGGGATTAGATATTTTCTATTATATTAAGAGAATACTTCTATTAATTGGACTCTAAAAATAAATTATATGGTTTTTATCTATGATACTTCTAAAAACATTTCTTGATACTCTTAATGAGTAAATATTTTTTTTATTGTTAATTGAAAATTTACCCAATTCTTAAAATGACCCATTTTCTCTATGGTTAAACTATTATAATAATATGTTTTAATATATATATTAAACGACAATATTTGTAATTAATAACATGTTTCAATTATGATTGGTAGCAACTCCATTGATTTATTTAAGAGGGTATTTCTCTTAAGTGAATTCTAAAAATAAATCATATGGTTTTTATTCATGATACTTTTAAAACAATATTTCTTATATTTCTTTAATTTATTATTAGAATAACTATTACATTTTTTTCTTAATGTTAGCTAAAAATTTACCCATTTATAAAACAAACCCTTGTTTCTATAGTGACATTAACATATGTATTGAATGACAATACCATACCATTAATTTATGATATCAAATTTATAATAAATAATATATTTCAATTATCATTAATATCAATTAATAACTTATGGAAGCATTTACCTTTTTAAGTATCTTTTTATTAATTAATATTTTAATTTCCATTAATATTAATTTTCACCAATAATTTAAAATTTGAATATTTATAAGAACCATTACATTTGCCATTAATAATAAGTTCCAATCACATTAATATCAATCCCCATTAATAAGTTTCAATCACATTATTATTTTCCTTATATAAATAGACTAATAGTGTAACTCATCTATAAATCAATGCTGATAAATTAAATCCACATCTTATTTGTTTTTCAAGTCATGTGTTTTTCCATCTTAACAAGAATGAACAATAATGTTTTTGTTGTGCTTCGGTATTAAATGTAATCAATAATACATTATTATTGAGCATACCAATTTAGAATTCATAAAAATATTATCATATGTTCTTTTTAAAATGGTAGCTCCACCTATTAACATAAAAATTTTATATAGTTCAATTCATATCTCAATTTTTAAAAGCTATACATGTGAAATCATAAATCTATACATAATTGAATGCATTAATTATATTTACATTTTTTAATTCTTTTATTTTTCCTAATAGATTTTGACTTAATCCGTAAGTCCTACAAGGTAGACAAAAATAAATATTAAGTAGTATTAAAATTTATTGAATTATAACCTTGATATTTTTAATTTTAAATTTTTGTAATAATTTTGTGTTGACTTTTTTGTGTAAATGTTATTATGGGCTATAAAAAAAAGTGCACATTTTACAAAAGTTATATTTTCAAAAATGTTATATGACACTAAAAAAGCATTGACAATAGAATAAATATAAATATCTGCATTAAGATTTGTAAAATAGCACTTGTAGATTTATTACTAAAACCTAAAAAATTGACAAACTCAAATACAAACCGATTAAGACAAAACAAGTATATTTTATTTTATTTTTTAAAACACAAGTTTAATTTTAATTATGATTACATTTTATATACATAATTCCTCTATTAATATCTAATTTATTGTTTTCGTAGATAAAAACAAATTCTTTAATAAAGAAAATTAAATTTTATTACATATTTATAATGTCTTGTTATATTATACATTACTTCTTTTTAATTTACGTCATTAAAAAAGTTTATAAATATTCTTTTTAATTTTCATGGTTTAATAATTCTTTTGCGTTTTACATTTCATCAAATCACTATTTTTATGTTTTGCACACGTATTGTGGTTCGTCATCTACTAACGGTGTGTGTGTATATATCTCCTAAAAAATGAGAGTTATACTAAGATGCTTGAAGTTGTAGGGGTGAAATATAAATATATTCAAAATATAAACATAAATGCTCGAAGAATTAGTTGGTTTTTTGATAATATCAAAATGATTAAAATTCTACTTTAAGATAATGTAGAGAATATTAGCTTTGTAGGCTCCAAATTCTACCCTGAACAATCTTAACACTTAAAAGGACAAAAAAAAAAAAAAAAAAAATCATGTACTCAATAGTCCGATTTGTGAACATCCAAAGCCCATAATGATTCTAGAAAGCCCCTTCATCCACCCATCTTTAGATACTATAAACTCCACTTAGCTTCTTATCAGGGTTACAAGAACAAAAGCCTCTTACAATTAGGCCTGATGGTCCGAAGGAAAACTATATATTAATAGAAAAAGTTTTTTTTTTTTGTTTAAGTTTTCCTAAAAAGTAGTTTTTTTATGTTTAACTAATTTTGTAAAAAAAAAAATTCTGTTTATTTCTTCTAAATAGTTGGATAATTGAAATATCATGATAAATAATATAAAATATATTCTATAATGAGAAATAAACCTATTAAATAAAAAAATTAAAAAGTTAATAATAAATGTAATTGGTAGTAAATAATTTGTACACAAAGCTCAATTGATGCATAAATGATTATGTTTTTATAATATGGAAGTTGTTTTCTAAAAAAATAAGGTATGAAGGGTATCTATTTTCTAAATCAAAGTTAATATTTTCTAATAATTGTCTCACTTTTGTTTAAACAAACAAGATAAATAAAAAGAAATTTTTCAAAAAAATATTTTCATAAAAACAAGACCTTAAGCTACTTTTGTATAAAATATCAAGAAGTAAGAACTTGAAATATTTAATCTTTTTTAGTCATCACATATTTTACAAGCTTGCTATCCCAAAAACTACAGGGTATCACAAAACTAAAATCTTAGAGATAAAAGATTAGCATATGCACATGGCCTCTTATGTTATCTCAAGATTGTTTATAGATCAATGAAGACATTGAAGACATTTATTATATACATCCAAAAACATTTATATTTCCTTGAAAAAAAAAATTACTAGGAGAGTCAAATAGCATATTTACCATGGACTATACAAATCTGCTTTCCTAAACTCAATTTCCGATCATGGTGAAATTTGTTTGTGACTTTATAAATCATAATTCATGGCATGCTATTGAGGTTTTACAAACGCAGAACTTGTCCGTATGATTCGTTGAAGATATTTTACAAATTCATTTTCAGCGAATATATTACTTCTTCTTTTTTATATAATTTTTTGGTGGAGTACTTTTGACATTTTAATTAAGGAAGATATTAAGAGTTGTCTTGCTTATTATTATGACACCAAAAAGCTTCCGCGGTCCGTGGATAGGAACCATCCAATAATAATCTAACTATTAAAATAAATATGGTAATTGGAATATTGACTATTTTAGTGATTTAATTACGTTAGGTATGACATGAGCCGTTGGATAGTGACAAAACCGTCCCGTTAAAATTAGTGATGGTATCATAGAATTTCTCTACTATGTAATGAGAAAAGAGAGAGAACACTTGTTTAATACCACAACATTAACCATAATCAAATCTATAGTCAAAGAACTGCCTGGTCCTACTTCTATTTGCCCAATAAGATATTACTACTTTTCTTATACCAAGGCTTTTACCCCTCGGCCCTATGTTGTTAAAAAACCGGCTAATCCTACTTCCCTCTACACAAGGAACTCTTTCTTCCTAAACCTTCATCATCAAAATCAACTTCAATCATCAATTACCTCTTTTCACTAAGGGTATGTTTTATTTTATGGCGTGTAGATAACACACGGATGTTTTCAAATAGTTAGTTCATTAAGAAATAAATACTAATGAAAAACAAAATATTTTTACTCATAAACAAATCAAATAAAATAGATACAGATCAGATACAGATAAGATATAGATACAGATGAAAAAAAAAAAAAACCCATCCATGCACCCCCACGCGCCAACCCTTCCCCCTCCTTTTCCAGAGACCACTCAAATTTTCCATTAAGAGAGGCCACCATGCCCATGATGAAGATAGCTTGCCCTAGTGATAAAAAAGTACTAGAAGTGGGCATGGTAAAAGAGTTGAGGCACATAAGGAAGAGTTCGCAAGCACACAGGCGGTACAAGACACAAGATAAGTAAAGGAAAAAATAAAGGCACAAGTACGCATAAGCCCAACATGCAAGCACATGACATGTGAGACACACTAAATAAGTAAGAGCACATACGGCTCGTAAGACGCGAATTAATACATGGGCTTTTTATTAAATGAGATAAAAAGAATAGTAATTTAAGTAAGTTTATATTGCTGCAAATTATATTTTTAATTAATATAATTTATTTTTATAAAGAAGTTCACCATGCATGCAGTATGTGAAGTACACACAATAAGTGAGCTAGCATGCTATGACATGCAAGAACACGAATTAATACGTGAGTCTTTAAAAAAAGATAAAAAATAGCAATTGAAGTAATTTTATATTGTTGTCAATTATATTTAGTTAATATAATTGATTTTTAATCAATTTAATTAACACGATTTAATTTTGTAATTAATAAAATTTATTATTATAATAATTCCAATTATTTTAACAAATTAACTTGAAAATTTTTTAACAATTAAAGAAATGATATTATTAAATAATTTTAATTGCATTTTTTAAATATTATGTCACTAAATTGAAAAAAAAAACAATTTAGTGAATTGGACATGCATAAATAACATAATGTATTAGGATCAGCTAAAAAATTCATTTTTATTAATCATTATGAAAACTTAATACGATGATAACGTGCCAAAAGGAAAAAAAAATATTATCATTAAGCTCACCCCTCTGTCTCGATCCTCAACCATCATATTCTAAAATCCCTTAGTCCCCACCCATTATTTCGTCTATGCATATGCTTGCGACTACAAGTGATTCACCACATGATATACTATATTATATAGCAAAAGAGGAACTCAAAGAACTTGTCTGCTGAAGATATCTTTATAATGGATGTAATATTACAGCACCAACCAGTAAATATCAACTACTTGTTTGTGCAATGCTTCTGATGGGTGCTTAGGAGAAAGGAGTCTCACCTAGCATATGAAAGGTTGATCATCGTCCTTCTTAAAATGTATAGATTCAACCTTTTTGGTTATGTGAAAACAGAAGTAAAGAGTGAATTCAAGAACGATATACAAAAGAAGTTGCATTTTATATTTCATCATGAACATAATTAATACTATAGACATGGTGATCGAGGACAATCACAACATGATTAGGCAGAGGAAGATGATATAAGGGCCACCCTGAACCTCACCCTCGAAGAATACCTACCTTGTCATGATCCAATAGAGGAGGAAGGCCATGATTGAGTACAACATCAACAAAAGCACGATAGGTTTGGCATGGCTTAAATAATGAATCGTATGGAGTAAATCAGCAAGACCCAACAAGAGCAAAGGCAAAGGATTAGTGAAAATCATCAAATTTTCCACGACATGAGTTCCTAGTTTGACTAAATTGTCAAATTTCACCAATACTTTTTTCTAATGGGCAAGTTACTAATCGAGAGTTCATTTACTTCCTCCACCACTACCATATCATTCCCTTGGTGGTGGTAATGGTCAAGGCCAACAAGGTAGTCAATCATCTCATTTACCATTTTTCTTGAAATGAATTAATTATGTATTTTTTTTAAATGCCAATGTAATTAATAATGTAGTTGCATATTATTAGTGGAATAATAAATTATGGTTCATTTTATCGTTTAGCTTCAATTTATATTAAATTTAAAATCTATTTGTTATATTTACATTGTAAATTTTTTAAAACTAATTTGAATAATTTTCATAATTTAAATTCTAATAGCCACTAGAAAAAAAAAATGTGAGTCAGAAATAATTAAAAAAAAATATACAAGCTATGAGAAACCAGACAAGATCAAAGACACACAACACGACACGGCACGTGACACAACACGCGACAAAACAGGCATAATTGGGTCGGCATGGCGATAGATGTGAGGGAAAAAAAAGTATGCGAAGCACAATACTCAAGCACAAATGAATTGGGTATGCGAAAGCATACAACATACAAAACATGCAAAATTATATATACAGAGGGCACGACATGACATGACACAACACAATTACTATGC
Organism: Combretum micranthum; assembly: GCA_024138025.1. Taxonomy (NCBI): domain Eukaryota; kingdom Viridiplantae; phylum Streptophyta; class Magnoliopsida; order Myrtales; family Combretaceae; genus Combretum; species Combretum micranthum. Next base: position 373,490 of record JAMXBD010000934.1, on the reverse strand, counting down.
CTAACCACAAGCTACCCAACACCTCTAAAATAACCAGCCAAAACCACCAAAGTAGTTGTTAAAAGTAGGAAGAAAAGGGTATATATCAAAAGCAAAAGAGTAGTGAAAGGAAAACTGAATTTCGAGAAAGAATTAGTTGATGTGAAAGTTGAGGAAGTTTGAGGATGTTACTTACATGGCCTCTGGTAGCTAGCCTCAAATAACTCCCACACTTGCCATAATTGGTCTTATCTAGAACCGCCAAAAATTGGGCCAATTCCTCATAGCAGAAGAGCTTCAAAGAAATACAAAATATATCCACATATATCGACTTCATATCGTTTTTTTCATGAAAACAAACTTATACGGATCGTCTTCGTTGTTCTTTGATCCTTCATATTGTTTCTATATTGATCCAAGGAGTTTATCTGGTGGACTATCGCTTTGGTGGACTAAATTTTTCCAGATGCAAATACTGCAATTCTCTGATAATATAGGGGATACCTGGATCTTAAGTCAGGAGGGAGAAAAGAGCTGCATAACTTGGATTTGTTGGATCCCAGATACAAACAATAGAATGCCCATTTAGAATAAATCGACGTCCATTGCTACATACATAGAAGATGTGTGACCGGTCGTTGGTGATCTCGATGAATAAAAGACTTTCTAGACATGGTTTGTGATTGCTAGGTGCTCAATATAGGATTCTAAGGTTAGCAGTTGAAATTGTCAAGTGGTCGTGAGGCCTGTTAGCTTATATAGTATTGCTTACAAATTATTTCTAAAATATTAGCTAATAAGCTATATCCAATGTTGGACGCTATTGTCTCCCCTTTCAAAAGTTTCTTCGTCCCTGATAGCATAATTATTGTACACGAGATTTTTCATAGTCTCAAATTTGAGAATTCCTCTTCAAAGTTAAGTTATGTAGTAAAATTGACATGGTTAAAGCAACTGACAGGGTTAAAGGGCCTTGTTTGGAATTCATTCTAAAAGAATTAGTTTTTATTAAAAATGGATTATGTGAGTTACGGATTGTTTTGTATAGTATCATATCATACAATCCGCTAATCAATAGCAAAAGAGGAGGAAGAAAAAATCTTGCAAGAGGTTTATGACAAGAAGATTCAGTGTCTCCTTATCAATTCTTTTTAGTTGCTAATACTCTCTCTTTAGATGCAAAAGGACGGAACAAAAATTTAAAATTAATCAACATAAAGGGGTATGGTGTGGAGCTCATTAACTTGCTTTTGTGTTGATTTTTTTTTTTTTTTTGTCCTTTTTGTGTTGATGATTCACTCTTTTCATTAGAGCACAAGTGAATTATATAAGAAAACTAAAGAAAGCTTTTTTTTTTATTTTTTCATTTGTCCTGAAAAAGCCTTTGGCCAATTGATTGATTTTGAAAAATCCTCAATTTCTTTTGGTACGAATACTTTCCAATCTATGGAAAAGATTGTTCTAATGTATATTATTATTATTATTATTATTATTATTATTATTATTATAGAAGATAAACCGAATAATATTTGGGTCTTCCCAGTAATTGGAAAAGACGAAAAAGAGAGGCACTGGACTCTAGGGATGAGCTCGGATTGGTTTGGTTTGATTTGTTCTCCATCCCAAACCAAACCATTAAGTGACAATTTGGTTCGGATTAGAAATTTCCTAAACCTTATAACGGTTTAATTTAGTTTGGATTACAGATTAGGTTATAATTCTAATTAAAAATTTTCTGTTCTAGTTTTTTTATATATGTGTAGATACTTAATATATATATATATATATTATTTTACAAAGTTTACATTATAAACCATGATAAATACTTTATCAATTCATCATACTTTTAATCTATAGCTCTCTATAAAATCAGTTTTCCACCAATAAAATACATTTACTAACCAATGCATAATAAGTCATAATTTATAATTTTTAATAAAACTATCATGTTAATTATCTACCGATAAATTTAGCTAAAATAAAAAATCATCTATCAATAAAATTCATCATCGAATAAAATGATCTACTAACAAATACATTAAACAATTAATACACAATAAGAGTTTATAACTAAATAAATAAATTTTATATTTTATAAAGTTAAAAACTATTAGAAAAAATAATAGTTCATCATTAATAGAAAAAATATATATCATAAGCCTAAAAACAATTAAAAAAAACAAGCTGATTTTAATCAATATCTACCAAATAATAAATATCAAATGAAATCATATGAATAGATATCACCTTTAATCAATCATCATAAAAAATCTATAATTATAACTTACAAGTAAAATATTATTATATTTTTTAAAACAATTTGATTCGCTTTTACGGATTGGTTTGGTTTACCTTCCAAACTAAACCATAGATTTACGGATTAGTTCGAATTAAAAATTTTTCAAACCAATTTGTTAAAGGAAAAACACATTTTCGGTTTGGATTGGTTCAATTACGGATTAGTTCTATTTGGTTGGTTTTTTTTTTTTTTTTTGTCCACCCCTGCATGGACTCTGTTAAATCTAAAATTGCATTAAAGGTTGAGGGCTGGAATTCCAATTTCTCAAGGAAAGAGGTCTTAATTAAGGGAGAATTCTATGGTTCCATGACGATTATAACAGAACAAATCCCATCACATCAATAAATTGTCTAGATTTTTTCTAATTGTAATCAAACCTCTTAAATTTTTTTATACTAATTTCTTTTATAATCAATTTAATTTTAATAATACTAACGCTACAATCCATTGATGAAACTAGTCTCCTTAATTAAGTTGCTAGCTTATGTAGTATCTTCCTTACACTAGTTTATAGCTTTAGGGTTGGAAATTACTACAAATTATTCTAATTTGAAAAAACAATTTTTTTGGGAAAAGAAAATTAATATTCTTATTTTTAAAGAAAATTACAAAAATACTACTGAGATGAAAATAATCCCAAATTTAGACAATTTTCGTTTTTTTTTAATCTTGTCTCTTGAACAAACGAGTTTCTTTCTCTCTCTATTTCTAAGCAGATCAGAGAAAGTTCATTTAATGATAAAGGTACCCAAAATGCATAACACAATTACTTCCATTTCCTTCATGTTTTAGACCTTTTAAACTTTCACATCTGTTCACTCTTCTCTCTACCATATTAGAGCTTTTATCTCTCTAAAGGTACACTCATCTTCCCCTTCTAGTAGTTTTTTTCCTCTCCTTTACTGATATAACTATCCCACTTTCTTGACCGACATAAGTTTTTTCCCATTTTAAACCTTTAAAAACTATCCTCTCTCATAAAATTCCACTTACGATTACCCAAAAAAAAAAAAGATTCGAAGATTCAATCTTTGCTCTAAATTTTTCTTACCACCTACTATTATGTGGGTAATTCCAAATAAGCTTAAAAATTAGCTTCCAGTTCATTTTTCACTTTGCTAAATTTTGAAAGCAGAATCATCTCGCTTTGGTGGACATGTGTGCCAAGTGTGGAAACATGGACAAAGCAAAGTATACATTAATCTCATCTATTCAACAGATAAAGTTAAAAAAAAAAAAATTACTAAACTCATCTCTTGAACAAATGAAATCAACCACTTATAATATCATCCAAAAGACAAATTTAACTTACCTAAATATGAAATTATTTTCATCTCAATAATATTTTTTTAATTTTTTTAAATAAGAATATTAATTTCCTTTTCACCAATTTTTTTCCTTTTCTTCCTTTAATATCTCACATTTCAAACTATACAAGCGAAATAAAATCTGTATCCTTCACATCTGTATTAATATAGACTAAGGGTCTATAACACAATCAAAGCGTGGAATTTTAACAAGTACATGACGTAGCTCAAATAAAGGATTTTTTTTTTTTTCGTTTTCTTTTTTACTGATTACTTGTGTCTGAAAAACCAAGTTCTATTCATTGTATGAAAATGATTTTTTCATCCTATATTCTTCGACACTATATTGCCACTTAAAGTGAATATTTGCATCTCTTTACTAGAGAAAGAACAAGAATTTAGGTTTGAACGCTCCTCTCCGAACTAGAAAACTTCTCAAGTGCCGAATTTGGAAGAAAACTAGAAGAAAAACTGGAGTAAAAAGGTGTTTCAAGGGAAGGAGACTATCCAGCATGAACCGCATCGGCAATGCCAATAGAATAAATACATCCCTTTTCTGTAAAGAGCAGTGAAACAAAGGGAATGAGAGAAGATTAGGACCAAACCGCAATATGCTCACCCCATATATGCACAACAACAATCTATTTAGCAAAGCTATCGAGATCTTAGTAAGAAACACTAATCAGTATGTCCTGCAAAATGCCTCTGAATCTCATGCTATCATGAAACTCATGCAGCTTCCATGGTAGCTTCTGGAAGCAACTAAGACCAAAAGCACAACTAGGGCTGGTTTGTTAGCATTTACCACTCAACTGAATTCACACTATCTAACAATAACTATAAGTCACCCCTTTCCTGTGGATTCAGACAGAGGTGGGAAATCATCTTCGTCTTTCAATCGGTAAGACTGTAAGGAAGTCCTGCGTTCCCATAACAAAGGCAAATAATGAACCAGTTTCTCAAGGACCACCACCATTGCAAAATTCATAAATAAGTCCCTGGTAAGAGAAAAATTTACCTATCTTTTATGGTTCCTGTATCAGTTTTCGGTCTTATTTCAGGCATTGACATGTTTGCACTAGAGCCAGGAGTTGGTATAGAGACTGAAACCGCTTGCCTCCTGCTCTCTGGTAATTGTGTCAGATGATGTCCAAAAGAACCAAACTCAAAGTGCTTCTCAGATGAATGATTTGATCCACTGGCATAATTGTGAGAAGATTTTCTCCCAGGTGAGCCAGAACCTTGAAATTCTGAAGGGCCAGGCCTTCCACGTGTCTGCGTGAACTCCCTGGCTCTATCAGTGAAGCTTTCAAACGGTGTCACGCTGCGGGCATTATTGCGAGGAGACCTGACAGATCCATGATTCGGCCCCCTGCCTGTTGGATGTCTATCCCTGTAATGATTCTGCAAAATTAAAGAGAGCATGCATTTATCACAAAGTCAAGTGATAACAAATGCATTAAGTTTTAAGGGCCTCAATGAACTAAAAAGTATGCGATATGTTCCAAAATAATGCAATTGCCACTTGACTCATGCAGAAACTGTCAACAGGATTAGAGTAAGTTACCGCATTGGGAAAGTATGTTCCAGTTCCCCGTGGTTTTGCTTCTTCAATGGTAAAAGGCACACCAGTTATAACTGGTGAATTAATTGGGTAGAATGCCCTAATGATGCCATTGGCATTGATCTGCGAAAGAACATTCCGCTTGTGCTGCACTGACCTTTCCCATGGATTCTTGCCTGAGAATGGAGGAACATATGGCAGGGAAATTGCAGGGGCTTGTGAACCCAAGGCATTCTCATAAAACCATCTACCATACTGCAAGCAATTTTTATGGCTCTCATAGTCTCCACTTAAATCAAACAGCGAGTTTGCATGTTCATGACTTCCAGCATTGGAAGATAAGGGCCGCATGGTGTTAGAACAACCATTGTAAGCTTCCTCTGAAGAACAGGACAATGGACTTGATGAGGATGGCCGGCTTTTTGACCCAACAGGAGAAGGGACATCATGGACACTCAGTAAACGGTTTTCATCATGGTTATGCTCCACAAATATGCAGGTGTCCTGGGAGTGGATTTGCACGGTCCGAGTCATCTCATTGCCAGAGCTTCCAATATGCTCTTGGTTTGCATCCCCATTCCTTACTTCCCCAGTAGACAATTGGGAGAAATAAGGAGGAACAAAATCTGGGGAAGGGCACTCCGTGCTGCTCATCAGTGATGGTCTAGAAGCACCATTTGAACTAATGGAACTCCTGGAGGTAGGAAGATCATTTGACTCACCATGAAGGTTGAGTGATACAGAAAAGTTGTCAGCTAAATCTTCTGCATCAGACGTCGTTGAGGGGATCAATTTGGCTGAGTTTCTGGTAGCTTCATTGATCAATTCATTCTTAGACTTTTTACTAGTTGAGATCCCAGCATTTTGATATTCACCCTGCATTGTCATCCCATGATGAACTTGCTCTCCTGTTAAGCAATTCAAAGCAGCAAATTCAGTGTCATGATCAGGATGATCTTCTTGACACGAGTCCGAGGGTGAATAGGATGTATCAGCCCCAAAACCATTATATCCATAGATTGGAATGGGGTCTTGAACATCAGGCCTTTGTCCACTTCCATGCCTATCCAGGGTGTTTGAGAATATTTCACGAAGTTCATATTCTATGTCAACTGATTGACTGGATAAAATCTTCCGAAGTTTCTGAACCCCATAACAAAATGCTCTCCTTATACGAAAGAAGTTTCCTGCACCAAATGAAGTAGGAACCAAAGGTAACCATCTAAATATAATGCTACAAGCAACTATAAACCCAAATAAATCTTTTTCATTCCTTTTTTGTTTTTTCCCTCTGTTTGTTCTTGTCTGAGTAAACCTTCATTTCTCCACCTATACTACTATACAGCGTATCAAAACACTATGATTCCAAAGCTCTACAAGGATCCAATAATTACCTACAAATTTTTGCTAGCAGGTACGTATTACAGGCATGGCTCTTATATAATCATGGGTGGAAGGAAACAAAGCAAAACCATTTAGCACCGATCAACTCTAATGATATGCAACAACAGGCATTGAAACTAAGTACAACAGCTGAAATAACTTGGTCCGAACTCATTTCCCCTTGAGCATGCAATTGCTGTGCGGTTACATGTTACCCTAAATTTTTTCACAGTGAGGGGGAAAAATCATTCTAAAAGGTTATAAAGAGAACAGAAAACTACCCAAAAACAGCCTATACACTTCACAAAAATGCTTCCCTTTTATAATGAAACAAACGCCAAAGGAACAAATACATTTTAGTGATGGACCACTTAAATAATTAACTTATATCATCAAAGACTTCCACATTCCTCTAATTAAACCATCAAAGATACAATACAAGGGAACATCGGCAGATCTTTCTACCTCAAAAAGAAATATCAAGGCATGGCATCTCTCCTTCATAATATTAAGAGAGAGGGGGAGGTTGGGGGGGGGTGGGGGGTGGGGGGGAGGGAATATTTGGTGACAGAGACGAAAGGATGTTGCTACCTTTGCTTACACTACGACCAAGGTTGTTGTTCTCTTTCAAAGGATCAAGTATATTGAAGTTCTTGGGAGTAAATGAACGTGTATTGGTCCCAAAACCTCCTGAAGGGACTGAGAACATTTCCGTGCACTCCTTTAAAAAGTCATTACTGAGCAATAGTTCACCATCACCCTGTTCTGGTGCCTCAACTGAAAAAGGAAATAAAAATGTTATAAGGACACTGTGGACAAGCTATGCTAAAAAAGTTTAAAAAAAACTTTGCCCACCAACAATTTCTGGCAGTGAGGCTATAACAACAGGACCGTTCAAACTGACACAGTACTTTTCCCAGTCGAATTTGCTATAGTAGTCCAAAAATTTGTACAAGACCTGCCATGATAACACATGATCTTTCAGTACATAAATAGTATCATAAAATAAACATATATGAGATGATAAAATGTATTTGCTTAAAAGGCTCACCGCTAGAGGACCATTCAACGATGAATGGAACAAGTGGAAGATATATAAAACAAGCGTCTCCAGGGCATATGTGGAAATTAAACCATGAGGAGCACCAAGTATACGGCTCTCATAATAACACCAAGCCTTGATTAGTATAATGCTACGTTTAAATAGGTGATCTTTTCCTATGAGGCGATCTACCTGCATATATAAGATCCATCAGGACAACTAGGTACAATCATGATGCATTGTCTCTGTATAAAATGGAGGCGCATATTACTTCAGATAAACATATGGATTGACACTGTAAGATATGAGGTAAAAAATTAAGGTTGATTTGTAGCATTTAATAACCATGTACCAAGACATTCATGATATGCAAGCTGCTCCACAAAAGCCATGCGAAGACAGACAATGGTGTGCTGCTGCAAATTAACTATGCTAGAATCTGTAGTAAAAATGACCTCAAAAGAGCCACAATACAACCACCCGCAGTCATTATTGCCTATCTTCAACCAATGGAAAAAAAAAAAAAAAAAAAAAACCGATCTAATCAAATTCACTAATCTGAATATATTACATGTTATGAATAAGAGGTATTAATTTTTATAATCATTTACACCAATGGAGGTTAAACTTATAATTATACCACAAAAGAGCCCAGGTAAAAAGATCTTGACCATTACCCATATGGTACAACATAAAACTTTCAGTAAATTGTTTTTCTAATTCAAACAAGCACCCTTCAGATTTAAAAGCAAGAGTGCAGTGGAAGAGTGTAGATTGAAAAATAAGCAAATAATTTAAGTAGAGACGAGAAGAAAAATAGAGACAAAAGAGACCAAAGATACTATCATACTAAAACAGAAAAGCAGTAGGTGTAAAAGTAAATCAATTTAAAATGATTCAATACAATTCAAAAACTTGGCTTGAGTGCCAGCACTAACAACTTGAATAATGCAGGCTACCTGCTCAAGAAAGCATAATGTACAAAGCCCACCAAGCTGATTGAAAGATATATCCACCACAATGTTCTGAATTAGGCACTTCACAAGTTTGACCTACAAAACCACCAATAAGAACCATGCATGGAATCTTTCGAGAAAAACTAATGTATAGATCAGTGGTAATTTTGAGTACATATAGTAAAAGATTCCTTTCCTCAAATAATGGAGGGATGAAAATTTTCAGTTACAAAAGAAAACATGCCAACCAAATGGCCCAAAGATTGGGTATCTAATATCACATATGGAATATTAAGAGCTATCCCAAAAAGATATTGATAAAGAGATTTCAATTTATAGAATGAAATTCGTTGCGTATGCAAAGTAGCTTATTGTCAAATCTACTATGATTAAGATATGATGAGATCCTTTTTTAATTAAATAGTGCATCGTTATGATTCACCAAAAGGAAATCATTTATAAAAGACACATATACAAAACTGCAAAAAGACACACTGAAAAAGCATATTCAAGAAGAGTCAAAGGCACCACCAAAATGTAACAAAGTGTTCAATTACCTTTACTAGAGGTCTAAAGCAGATAACGGTGTTATCTTTTTAATTTTAATCAAGTACAATGTCCTTATTTAATTGACTTCTTTCCATCAGAACCACCTAGAATGCAGCCATCAACAAGGATAGGAAAAGGTAACCCCATATCACACAATCCAATCCCATGCTTGCATGTTACCATCCTGAATAGCTCATGCTTGCACCAACAGAAACCAGTCACAGCCAATGGACAATCTCAAGCCAGGGCCATCCAACATGTATATCTATAGTAAACATTTACTGTAGAAAAATAATTGAAATTTGGCAGGACCAAGAAATTTTCCTGAAGGCACAAGCAATGCTTTTGTGTTATGAAGAAGAAATGAAGTTAGGTGCATACTCATTGTAGACGCTCTTGTACAAGATCAATCCTTATATGTACATATAAATGGAAACAACTTTTGGCATAAAGTACAAGTACAGAATCTATAGCTTTCCTAGAGAAATTCTATCTCTCCCTCCACATACCTAAAGTATTTCGGGACACAAGCAAAAACTCTCCTCCTCTTTTTCTGACATCAAGTCATCTTTGCACGAGTAAAGTCACTGGTGGAATCGGAATAATAGGCTGGTTGCATAAAAAATCAACATTTGCCAGTCACACAATATACAAATATATAGTTGGATGGTTTTTCATTTCTCCAACAAGAAGTTTGACCACAAATATGAAGCACGGTTAACTATAAATAAGAATGACAGGAGTTTTCTTCATTTAAGGGAATCTCCAAGGTAACCATCAAAGCAACAATTGTCAAGATGTCAAACCCACTTAAATAATGGATGTCTCATCAGGCTTTCCAATGCTACAGCATCAAGCTTCAGCATCCTAAAAGTTTCATCCTCCACTCTGTTAACTAACCTCAAGCCAGAAAACATTATCTATAGTAACTTCCTCACCAGATCAGACTTTTAACCAATACACTAAGTGTCCCATCTGAAGAAAGCTGATCCCATGGACAAAGTCCCTAACAAAACTAATCACTTCATGCTCCCTGTAGTAATAGCACCTAAAAGGCCTTGATTGCATTGGCCAATGTAGGTGCCAAAAATAACTTGGATTGAAGTGCAAAAGCGAAATTTTTTAAGAGAAGACAAGACCTACAATGCCACTATTCCTGATTCAAGAGCCAAAACAGTAGCAAATTGATACAACCTCAAGGTACACGGCCTTTGACACATGTCTACAAGAGGAAATTAACCATGTCCACTTAATGTTTACTGTTTTTTACTTGTGTGTTTTACATACATGTTTGTTTGCTATTGTCATGTACGGTGATGTAGTTTTGTTGGTGTTAGCAGGTTGGTTGGTTGGTTAGCAATGGTTTTAGCTAGCGAGTTTGTTATATTGTGTGTATTCAATAAAGTTCTAGAAAGCTCTGAAGAGTTCTAGATCTATTGGCTAGTCAAGTATTGCCTATAAATAGGGCTTTAGCAGTAGTTAGTAATTTTAGTTGAAAAGTCTGTGCTGTAAGAACCCTCAAATAATCAAAGTGCCCGTGCTTCAAAGTAACTTAGTTTGTGGTTTCTCCTTTTTACTCAAAATAATAATATCAGTCATTTTTATTATAAAATTGAAGCCATTCTCTATCAATTGGTGCTGTCTATGGAAAATATTGCAAGAGATGAAACAAATGGAGACATATTTTTGAAGAGTTGAGTTTTAGAATGACCAAAGTGCCAATGTGAGTTCTCACATTTAGAAACAGTGTAATCAATCATTCACTTCAAAAAAATACCATGACTTTGCCCTAACTGAACCCCAAGCTTTACCAACTGCCCCGTCTGCGGCTCTTGGAGGTTCTTACCTTATGGCTTGACGTCGTTGAATAAAATGATGGTAACAATTACGAAATCACTTCAAGATCTTGCCCAAGAAACACAACAAATTGCACAGCAATCTTCACAAATGGAACAAAGCATATTGACAAAATTTAGGTTCCAGATTTTTCATTTACTTTATATTACCACAAAGGATGCTTCATGAACTATGGCTTGATTATAAGGAGATACAATGGAGCAGTTCAAAGGCAATACTAAGGGACTAATCCTATGAAGAAACATAATTCAACACTACTGAAATCTGCTATTGATGACAAGAAGTTCAACCATTTATACTACCCTCAATCACCAAGACAGTGGAGGTCTGTCTAGAAATAATGTATTAGCTGGTGCTTGAAGGTACCATGAAAATTGATATGCAAGTGAAAGGACATACTATGATCAGTGTAGATGCGGCATATTCTGAAGGAAATGTGCAGCCTAAAAAGAAGAGATGATTGAGGAGGAGATTAGAGATACTGTGTATGGCATCCCATCACATACCTTTAACAAATTCACTAACATTAGTATTCTATTACAAATGAAATATATGAACAATAGCCCATTGAAGGACAACAAATGACTTTTCTAATTTATATGTGCAATTCAAGGGTTCTGATCTGAAAATTTCTCAGGGTTTTCAAGTTACGGCCTTCTGTATAAAAGTCCTCATTATAAGGTCTGGCATGTGAGACACGTGCATTTTTTATGTTATTGACCGGTGAATTGGCAGCCTGATGGCAATCCTTTTTTCCTTTTTAATCTAAAAAAAACAACATGCCAACCTTTGATGGGTCATATTGTCCACAAATTTAACAGTGTTAGTGAAAGTAGTAACTAGGGCAATGCGATGAAGCACGGGTATGAATTTTGCTCAGTTATAGTTGATGTTTAGGACATTGACCTATTTTATATACATCAACCCATGATTATATTATTAAAAAAAAAACAAAAAAGGAAAAAAAAGAGTCAGATTAATCATGGAAAATGATCTCAACTTTTTACTGCTCATATTAGTTGAGAAGCTAAATTACATATTTTATAACTTTAAGGGAAACTTCAATCAAATTTTAATTTTTAAAGGCATCAGTGAGCATGTCCATTCATAACAAAAACCATGTATAGCCAATGAAGTTTCCAAGGCTTCTGTGCATTTGACTCTGCTAAAATAATAAGGATGGATGAGTTCGTATTAAAGCATAACTTTTGGTTTGATAGAAACTTCATATCTAGATTCATCGAAACAAAAGTAAAAAATCTGTTCCAGGCTATTTATTCTTAATATGGTTAAGAAAGGGATTTCACCAACAACCTCTAATGAACAAGCTAGAAATTTTCAGGGACTATGGAAGGTCAACACAACTCCTAATCACTCCTCAGAAGTTGTATGACCATATCCACCATGCTTTCTTCTAGCAAACCTAATCTACCAATGTTGCAATGCAAGGGACAAAGAAAGAAGTTGAGATTTCCAAATGTGATCCATCAACAAAGCAGGCATAGAACGAACCATGAAGGAAGACCTTTAACATTTAAGGCTTCAAATTATGGCAGCAAAGGATCTTGAATGAAAGGCAACACTGGGAAGGTCCATTTAGCCAACACATACTATAAATATGTTCATATGATGGAAGAGACTTAACTCCTTTACCCTCTGTAATGAACTAGGGAATAATTCAACATGCAATATAAGCAATGTATAGCTTTTAAAATTTCCTGACGGAGCATCTTTTTCCACTTCAAAGATTCTTCTTCCCTTGCATTTTTTTCTTTTTTCAACTATACTTCCAAAAACTGGATGAAGAACCGATCCTTCCACTCTAACAATTCCTAGACTGTCTTTCCTCTTTCAACTTTCATCCCTAAAGAGAATAATGATAGACACCCCAATCTGACAATTCAATAAATGCATCCACAGGATAGGATTACACATTTTTGGGTCAAATGTAGAGGCATCACAATAAAGGTACCCCCACCCAGTATTCACAGACCATATAATTGCCAAAAAAAGCAGTTCAGATTAAGCAGAAACAGTGTGAAAGCACTGAGTCCACACCAGAAGAAGCATTTTATAATCATGTTTGATCAAGCATCATTTAATCATTCAAAATAATCACATTGTAACAAATAGAATTAAGGGTTTATTACAAACATATCCCTTTCTTGGGTGATGATGCTTTTAAAGGACAGCAACTGCAAAAGCATATCCTTTGTTATAGGTCTTTCTAACTTTTATAACTTCTCTTATACTTTGTCTAAGATACATAACTTATGTTTTAAGTTTTTCAACTTAATAACATATATTTTGTTTTGTGTCAGTTATATAACCTGTATGCAAGAAAAATTTCACTTCTATAATTTATATAACCAGTTATTCATCACTTTATCCAAGCTTAGATTTGGTTATACAATTAGGGTTAAAACACCTTCTATAACTAAACATGCATATTATCTAACTTCACTAGCAAACAATTAATAAGTTTAAAATGGAACGTAATACAAGTTGTGTGATTGACAAAGCTACAAACATGAGTTGAAAAAGCACAAAATGCTTAAACACAAGTTACATAACCAATTTGAAGCATAGCACATACACAGGTTATAAAAGGTACCAAGGCACTAAAAAACAGGTTACGTAACTAATGTAGAATATATTAAAGGTTATAGAAGTGGAGGAAAAAAACAAAGATAGGTTTAATTATTGTAGTTTGCCTAAGACAAAATAATATCATTTTATCCAAACCAAGTGTGGCATTACTATAACTGCAGCACAAAGTAAAGCACATATCCATGTTATGGAATTTTTGTCCAATTTACAAAAAATTTCCACTTTGCACCATAAAGTTGAATGCAGAGCCCTGCTTGTCAAATGAACTGAAGAAAATCAAACATCTCAATGAAGAGCCCTGCAACAAATAGACTCCATTTTCATCAAAATCCAACTTCTCAATGGAGGAGATATACCATGCAGACAACACAAAGCAATCAACAACATTTCACACAAATAGAAATGACAGTCCACCTAATGTGGCTTAACTTTCTTGTTGATTTCCACTAAAGCACATATAGTGTCAACAATAATACAGTCTGTCTAATTGCCACTTGGAAATGGTTTTGCCACAATGCAAGTAAACATCTAATGTCAAAATGGAAAAATGATTAGAAATTCTCAAGCATCAAATTATAGTAACTACAGCAGAGAGATTCTGAACTTAAAGTCTTAAAGACACAGCATAAGAACCTCAGCACGAATTAACTGGACGTCCTTCACTACAAACTCAGCTGCTGGATTCTGATCTTCCCTCTCTAGAACAGCAAAGACATCATTGGCCAATGCTTCCTCCACATTTATACCAACCATGGCAGTTAAATCAATATCTCCATCTGGAAGATATGTCTTTAAAGGAACTGAACCAAATGGAAATACCTGTGTGAAGCACAAGTTCAGAAACAAATGAACAGATTTCTAAAGTAAATCTAACCAGGTAAAATCAAACTAAAGATAATAACTTACAGCACATTCACAACCAAGGTATACAAAGAACAAGACACTAAGTAGAAGCATGTAATGACATACAGATAATACATCACACCAAAACTGGAAATCAGCTAAAAACAAGATTTCGATCATCTCACCAACCTTTCATCTTTCCCTCCACAACTGCTAATTAAATGGTGAAATGATAGAATAGTTAAGACCCACCCATCTCTAAATTCTAAACATTAATTGACAAAACATTAAATTGTTATGCAAGAAAGGTGGAACAATAAGTAATGCACCTCCTTGCTTAGAAATAGGAGACCTGTAAAATCAATTTGTTTTTCTTTCTTCTTCTAGAGTAACAAAGGGGCATGGCCCCAACTAATCCGGCTACCTCCAGCCACATGAACTGAAGTAATGGAATTGTTGCAAAAGTAAGGGGCTTTGGCTTTAGCCACTAAGCCAACCCGTTCATAAGACTGGAATTGGGAAAACATTTCTCAGCTCTATCCTTACCATGCAAAAATTATTCTCAGGCTATTACATTTAATATAATTACTCCTTACTTACAGAACCTGCCAACCTGCACCATATCGAATTCAATATCAACCAATTTCTAAACTTTCCAACACACAATCACTTCCACTCAAACTCATCAAAACAATCAAAAATCCAAAATACCACTAATTACAAAAATTACCAATCCAAAAGAACCAACAAAACCAACAGTAATGGCAGCAACTGGACAAAACCCATACACGGCACGAAAAATAACAACAATCAACAAAAATTTAACAAAACCGAAGTGCAATTACGCAATTATCCAACACATGCAGAGGCAAATAGGGTTAGGTTTTCTAATTATTTATTTTCAACCTCGCAACCGAGACAGCCGCGAATAAGCCTCTGTACATAATCAATAACCGCTCTCCGTCTATCTTCGGAGATGTAATTAGGTTGAATCTGAGCGATGATCCATTGAATAACCTCCTCGGCTCTCTGTAACGACTCGGCTTTAATCACTGGCTCATCCGACGAGGAAGAAGATGAAGATGATGGTCCGTCTTCTTCTACACACACGCCGCTATCTTCCGGCGACCAATCCCGAAGATCGCACATCAGAGTGCTCCTGAAACCCCGCTTTGAATGAAATCACGCCGCCGCAAAATCAAGAACAATTGGATTCAATTGACGGTGCAATTGATTAGATTCAGATTATCTGTGAAATCGGATTCGATTGATGGAGAAAGCAACAGCCAACAACTAGTGTTCTGTGTGAAGAAGATGGAGAAGAAAGAAGGATTGAAGTGATTTTTATTTTTTATTTTGTTTTATTGATTTGGTTAAAGAAAAAAAAATATTTGAAAGGTGTTTTGTTTTTTTCATAGATCTGTGAAAATGTTGGCTGGCGTTATTTTTTTTTTCCTACTATTTTCCCATTTTGACAAATTTTTAGTTTACATAGGATTTCTTTTTTACAGTAGTAAAAATTATTCATACAAAAACTCTCGAGAAAAGATTCAATAGGTGTGTAATTCCTAATAAAATTCTAACACGTGGATATATGGATAATGATTACTTTAAAAATCACTTATTGCATTATCCACGTGCTAGCATAAAATTGAGAGTTACACACCACGTGTATATCCACGTGGTATGTAATACCCACCTAATATTTTTCCAAAACTCTCACTATGATTGCTTATGTTTTTTAAATTGAAGCAAGTAAGAAGGATTGGTAAGTCTTTTTATCGAGAATTTATTTGATCAGTGGAGATAAAAACTCATCATTAGTTGTATTATATAATTCCTCTCCCAATGATTTATATAAAGTCAAGTATGCAATAAATAGAAAGTACCACAATAATTATAATCTATAAACATCATTTTCTAAATTCATTAATTATGATGACATATGTTGTCCTTGGTTCACATCTACAATATATTAACTACTAAGGCTTTCTAGAAAGATAGATCGATCGGTCAACAATTAAGTAAAGTAACTTAATCATATGTTTAGTTTATAGGCCTATGTATTGGTCATCAATTAAGCAAAGTAACTAAATCATATGTTTAGTTTGTAGGGATATGTATAGTATCTCCCTTCATCAGTATAGGAAATTTAAATCAAGTAAAGGGGACTTAGCAAGGCATGAGTTGAATAAGAATTCTATGGACTTAGCACTGAACCCAAAAACCTTTGAATGCTTTGTTTAGTTCATTTGGCTTTGAAGACTTGATCAACCTATAAGACAATTAAAGTTTTCAGTGGTCATCCATATAGTCAACCCATGTCAATGGTTCTTTGCAGAGGCTAATCGAACTCAAGTAAATAAGGCATCCAAAAAGGCATTCGGCTATGGGATTGTTCATATTTCAAACCAACATCATGAGTGTCTCATTAAGGTTCCCATGGTTGATATGATACAAGTTCCTAGAAAGCCAAATAGTCAAAGGTTCCTCAAATTTGACACACACGTATTAGTCCTTTGATGAGGCTACCTAAATTCATATGGTATAGGCACCTGTAGACGTGAACAGTTAGAAGTTCCTTGGATTTGAATCATAACCTAGACACATCACTAGGTTACCAAGTTAGTATAATATAAATGCCCATAAAGGCAAACAATTAGGAGTTCCTTGAATGTAACTTCAAGTTGGAAAGCTTGGAAGTGTTTTCACATGGTTACTAGAGCTCGAGAATTGAAGTGCCTTGAGAGATAGGATGAGTACAAGTCTCTTGAACTCAAAATTAAAGTCAAAATACTTGCCAGTAACTCATTGTAGTTATGCTTGCGTAAGCTGGAAGGTCTTACTTACGTCACTTGTGAAGGTTAGTAATTCAATTATCATGGGCCTTGTTTGACATACCAAACATCAAACATTATGCAATATAATATTTAAATAGCCTCTATGAAATCAATGTAAACAACATGACTGCAATCACATTTATTTATTTATTTATTTATTATGGATATATGTATAATGGAAAACACATTACAATATGAATGTAGCATGTTGTCAATAATGAGAGAATATAACATGTTTAATATAATTTTTTAAAAAAATTATATAAAACGAAATTAGAGAAAAAATTACATGAATAGTATCACTATATCGCATAATGGTTGTGACATAGGTTTTTATGTATATCGCCTTTTGGTTATGTAATATATGTAATATTATGTGTATCCCATAACCAAGAGATGATATATGTTTCAACCTATATTGCCTAATTTATATGCAATTCATGGCCTGACATCCGCTACTTTTAACATTCCACCTTTCTTTTGCCCAACTTTTACTTGTACCTGTACATATACCTGTTACAGTACATATATATAAATCAAACATCTATTTTTTCATCACCTCGTTCCCCACTTCATCTAATTGTCAGTCAACATTTCAACAATCACATCTTGTTTCAATAATCTACTGCACCACTCTGTCCAAATATTAGTCAATATTTCAAAATTTCAATAGCATCTCATCATCATTTCATTCAACATAAGTAAACCAACTAAATAATGCAAAAGAAACAATATTGAGGTATCATGAAATACAAAACAAAGTAAATATATTTACATGTTATTTATTTACAAATGAATCATATACAATTCTCTATGTTTTCTTTCCTTTTTCTAATGAAAATTATCTTAAATTGTTTTTCCTTTTGGTCTCCAGGTGCAGATATATTACTTAGTCCTTCTTCATCCATCCTTATAGGATGAAGATCCATCTGCAAAATATATTGTTGTTGTATTAGAAATTATTACAGTATACATTTAACTATGTATGAATCAACATTATTTTGTTATACTTAAGATACTCCCTCTCCCATATCTAATGATACTGGACGATCTGGTTTCATAAGAGCCAGTAGAGTAACTATGCTCAATACTAACATTCTTTCAGTAGGTGTCTGAGAGATCATCAAATCAAATGATAGACCTTCTGTATCAGCTAGAGTCATACTATGAGATGGAGAATCTATAGCTATCGATGTATCTATGTGTATAGGCTAAATAAGATTAGAATGAATAGGAGGATGAGGAGAAGGATCTACATCAGGCTCTACACGTAGATGTACAAGAACGTCTGGAGCATTGTCTGCAAATAGATGTGGATGTGGATGTGGCACTGGATCAACATGTCGAGGTATATCCACATCCTCATCTATCAATTGATCATGATCTCGAGCTTGTCCCCATCCATATCGTCCTCCTCTCCCCCTCCCTTTCCCCATCCCTCTCGCTCTCCCTTTCCCTCTCCCTTGTCCTTATACAACCTTTGATTCTGCTTTTGCTGATCTAGGGATAATAATCTAACTCCTCAATATCTCTATAATCTATTAATCCCCAAATCTACCAGAGCATGCACCTCCTCTATACTTGTAGATCCCCGAATCCTGGAAAATGTGTCTGCCTACACATATATATGCAATAACAATAAGTTATAATAAATATTGATATTTAACCATTGATTATAGATATGAAACTTATCATCTGATCCGGGTAGAGACCAAAGGTCTTGAGCGATCAATCCGGCAGAACAACTCAAAAGATAAAGAAGTATCGTTAATTTCTTCATGCTCGTTCCAAGTTCGAAGTACCATTTGTACAAAAAAGAATCCCCTTCGTTACATGATTTCTTCTTCAGCTAATAATGCTCCTAAGCGGCTAATATATCTCTGGGTGATCCTATGATACCAGTTGTAATAGTTGATAGAGACCATAGATGGTAGTATATCATCATGCTGCAGCTGCACTAATCTCTACCGTTTGTCATACCGCTGGGTAATAAACCTAGCATGTTTTATCACTCAATCTTCCCCCGATTTACCCTTAAGATCCATATCATATATGTTGTCTAGATCCATCCTATAGTCTTATGGGATGTTCTAAATCCCACCAAACTATCTCGTAACCTTGTCTGGTAGGTGCACCTCGACAATGTGGAAGCAAATTAGGGGCACTGTAGCTAGCCAGATATCATTCCCCTCTCTATAGATATCTAGCAAAGACAGTATCATCTCTGGAGTGTAAGGCATCCAGCATATCTATATAAAGATATAAAATCATCTTAGTATATGAAAACTATATTATATATAACTTTTGGAAAATTAAATATTAGAAGTATGACACACTTGTGAGGGGGTCTGGAGATTAAGCTCCCCAAGGTACCAATGCAGTATATATGTAGAGGTTCGTGTGACATCAAAGGCGTCATCCCATCTGAATGCAAGAGGTTGCCCCCGGATTAGGTACATGCGTGAAGGTCCTACGATGGGCTATATGAGGGAATCTATCTCATACTTATATTTGTAAAAGTATACAAACACCTCTTATCTCATAGGCACCTTCCCATGCAGATCTACATAGATAAATGTATAAAAAAGACAGGCAAGCCAACCCCCAGCTGTGTGTCCTGGCTGCCTGGAAGTCCTCTAACAGTGGCAGGAACATCAAATATACTAGGCTAGTTCAAATATTAGAGAATAGGATCCCACCATTAATAACAAAATATATGTCCTCGCATGTTACGGGATGGCAATCTCATCCACCTCCTCTAGTAGACCCTATAATAGTATCTCATTTAACCATGTCATCCACAATCTCTAACCACTGAACATCCTGGTATTCGGTCTAACTCTTAGGAAGTACTCACATAGATCAGACCATGTGTGTGCAGTACTCTTCGTCACTACCTACCCCTCAATGGGCAATCCAAACTAGACAGTAATGTCCCGTAATGTCAACTTAACCTCTCCATGTGGCATATGGAAGGTGTAGGTTTTCAATCTCCACTTCTCTACCAATGCAGTAATCAAAGCCCAATCTAGCATGATAAATGGTAGACGAGGTACACCAAAAAATTCAGCTTGCTTAAGGCAAAGGTTTATACGAGGATCATATGCGGCTCTCATCTCCTCTAGATTCTTCAATGATGCCTCACCCTGTCTGCATATCACAAGTCTATACTCCTGTAAAAATTAAATAAGTCATAAATAGATTGATAAAATGAATAGATCAATTATACACATATTTTAGCCTAGTTTTATACCTCTCTATCCCATACAATTAGTGATCTATTTATCTGCTACTGGGTCAACAATGATCTATCAATTTGTCCTGGATCCATCTATACAAAATAAAGTAAAGACTTATTAGTTTTACTGACAAAAATCATCTTAATGTAGAGTAATCAATCATACAATATAATTACATCATAACAAAAAAAAAAAAAAATTATGAATTTGCTATTCTTAATCTATTACCTGATTGTTTGGATAAGTTACTATATTGTGTCATTTTATTCTATATTTTCCACAAGCATTCTCCGTAGGTTTCTCCTTTAGGTCCATTCCATTATAGAATTTCCTTGTTCTTAGTCTTTCCATTTCTCTAGCCTTTCAATGGTGCGGATGTATAGATGGCATATCTTCCACATATGTCCAATTCCGCCTATCTCCTTGAGGCTGAAAATTGCTTGTGTAGCAAGCTAGCTGATTCTCCCAGTGAAACTATTTTTCAATCTTTTGTATGAGATCCATTTTCACATGTGTCATGGTTCCAAAGGCTTAGGGCAAGGTATTTTGAATGTTGACTACTTGTTATAGCTATATATGTTATTGAGAATATTCACCATATAATAATGGCCATCCTTTTTTCCATAGTTTGTAAAATAGACTCTTGTTTGCGCCCAAAAAATGCCGATCGTTTTACTAAATGTAACCATCCTATGTCGAGTAGCTACTCCTCTCCATCTTTCTATCTTAATTCTAACCTATTTAAGGTAAGTTTTCCTTTCCCTATAGCCTTGTGTGCTTCATTGTGCCTTTTGTCAAAATAGCCAACACAATTTAGAAAATTTTCAAAATCAAGGGTAATAAAGATAATGATCTTGCACTTTCATACTGGATTATAACTTTCACTAAGGTTTGTTATCATCTAACCATACCTAAAACCCCCATCATATGCTCTTATCTATCGCTCAAGTGATATGCTTTTAAAGTAGTTTTGAGCTGTTATATGTCTCTTCCTTATCTCCTCCATATGAAATTCATATTTTCTTTCCTGCTGTTGTTACTAGCTTCTTCAAAATTGATTTTTGTATATTGTGCTGAAATTGCTAATAACATGTCTTATGCATATCCTCCATGGTGCAAAAAGGGGTTGCCGTCTAACATTCATATCCTTCAATGCTTCTATTATACCCATGTGTCAATTCGATATAAGACACAATGTGTGATCATCACTATGTGTTCATTCAAGGCATCTTTTTAGCTTTTCAGGAACCATGATCATGTGTCACTTGATTCCTTATCCACTAATACAAATGCTAATTAAATGATATGATTTGCTCCATCTACACAACATGTAATTAATAAACTGTTGGATATTTGCCATACAAAAATGTCCCATCAACACTGACAATGGGCTTGCAATGTCTAAGGCTTCTATGAAAGTCCTAAATGCCTAAAACAATGTAGCAAATACCACATCTTTATCACTTTCAGTTGATTATGCTTTGCATGCAATATGTATATGTAGGTTAGTTCTTTTGATAGCAACCATCAGTTTTGGCAATTCAATATATGATTCATCCCAATCTCCATACACATCTCCAATTGCTATCCTTTTCACCTGCTACCCCACAGTCCCGTTCCCCCCCCTCCCCCCCTCCCAACCAGAAAAAAAAAAAAAAACAATCTTTCCTTGTCGACAACACATACCCATACGTGTCTTCAATCTGCTATCTAAAAGTCAAGATTTTAACATCAGGGCTATTCTTCACTTGACCCAAGAAGCATTGGCTCATGAATGTCTGGTCAAGCTATGGATGATCCTATTTGAAGCTCTTATTTGTGCGTGTGCGTTGACCATTAGCAATGGTAATCACAAAGTTGACATCCCAACGTTTTTGGCATCTACGAAGTCGCCATTCACAATCACAAGTCATCTTGGATCCATAAGCAATATTCCATATCTTCTTATTTGATTATGTCATTATGAAGTTATAGTGATTCTTTATGTGCCATATTTTCACCACATAGGCCAAATCAGCTTTAGTTTTAAACCCCATTCCAATCTTAAATTTATTACCTAACCATAAGTCTTCAGATTTAAGGAATTCTTCTTCATAAGATGAATAACCATCACTAACATCCATATTACTTAGGAATGGAATAAGATCTTAGAATGATGAACTTTCACTAATTTGTTAGTCTGCCTAAGCACTTTCTACAACATTGCCTTCTTAAAGTAGTTCATTTTTCTTTAGAGATATGTTTTCATCACTTGATGCATTGATCTCAAATGGCATCTTGATTCTCCTCAAATGTTGCTTCATATTCTGAATCAGTTTCTTATGGGCTATCCTCTATCTCTTCCTCAATATCATTTGCAATGTAAACATTTTCTTTAACTTTTGACATTAAACTATTGCTCTTTTCTATATTTGTTTAAAAGTGTCACTAGCATTTTGGTACAGCCGTCTGATCCATTATATTTTGCTCCACAAGCATGGTTGAGATATTTTTAACTTCAACATACAGTTGTTGAAGGCATTTCATACCAAATGCCTTTGTAATATCACTGAGAGCTTCAACATCCATATCAGTACTAATATCTTTCAACATAACTTCTTTATAAGTTAGACTATAGATCGATACCTACTTGTGGTACAGTTCAACTTTGCTTCCTCTAGGATCAACTCCTAACTATTCACATACCATGTTCAAGAGATCGTTGTAATTAGTATCCCTCCTTACTTTTGTATTCCTCAGTGGTCCACTATCATAATATAGTCCATCTTGACCTAGCAAAATCTTGCCATTGGCAAAAAGAGAAATTCTGACGTAATCTGTCATTGCTTTTATTCATTTATACAAACAATAGCATAAGATAAATTAGTCATGTTAATTATGTAATGTTAGATAATCAAAGTGCATATATAATATGCATGATTGTTTCATTTCCTATAAACAACATAATGGACAATGACACTATGTTTCCTAGTTGCTACTATACTTCCCACATCGATATAAATGGCTAAAATCATTTAAATCTAACTAATTGAAACTTGGCTTAAATTTTCTAGTTTGCTTTATGGCAATCAATACTAGTATAAACATGAATACCATGGATTATTTTCCTAGAAAATCAATTATTGTTAGTTAAAAAATAATTACAAAAATAACGGCTTTAAAGGAAAATTCCAAACTAACAATAGGATACAGTAAGCTAAATAAATCTATAATACCAATTAAAACTAGAGATGTGGTGTAAGATTGGCTTAAGAAAGACTAACTTGGTCAAATTTCTATTATGTTATGTATACATATCAATATAAGTGAAAAAAGATCTCCAATTTCCAACACCAATAAACATGAATCACATCACAACCCAAAATTTGGAATTTTTTGGTGTTGATTTGATAGTAAAGACCATGAAACTTAACGATCATTGCATAAATATAGGATTCCTATTTACAATGTAAACTACAGGCCTCCACACCTCTAACCTAACTAAAAACTAAACTCGGATGGCCTTTTGTCTTAGAATCCTAGAAAGTACAAACATCTTGAAATCTATTAATGATCAACAGCTAACCACATTGCATGAATCAACAGGTCATCACAACTAAAACAAAAAATGTACACTTAAATCTAGTGTCGAAATAAAACATTATATATTACAACACTCACTAATTAGTAACATCTTCACATACTGATAGCACCCAAACTAATTTCATAATATTCTTAAACTAATGACAACAATTAAAACAGGATCTCTAACACAACAATGCAATAACACAAGATACAAATAGAAAAAGACACCAACTTGAGGTCAAGAAGTAGTTGTTGTAGTGCTTTTGAGAGATACCCGAGACTCAATTTCGAGAAATAAAGGAAAATTTTAGCACAAATGCTACACACATCGAATTAAACATTTCATTAAATGCGTTGCATACAAACCCTAATAATGAATATTTTATACGTGAAAATTGAAAAAATTACAAATAAACAAGCAGCATTACCTTACAAATCATATACGAGGTTCTAACTGCCTAGAAAAATCAATGATGATGGAAGTGGGCTTTAAAAAAAAAATTAGGTCGAGAGAGTTTTTTTTATGTGTAAGTGATCCACGAGTGTGAATGAAGAAGAAGACGATGACTTTTATTAAACACTATGTATCGTATATAGGCTAGGCGATACATAAGATAATACATAGCGTTTCATTGAACCACGTGTATCACCTAACCTATATGCGATACATAATGCCAATCTGTATCGCATATAGGCTAAGCAATACACTTGGTCATATGCCTCATTTCATTAAACCACAATGTATTATCTAACCTATATGCAATAAACATTGACATTGTGTATCGCATATAACTTAGGCAATGCACAGGGTATCGCCACCCCAAAATGCGATACACAAACTTCTAAAAGCGCACATGAATAGGTTGCTATATCACTGGTAGTAAATGCGATATAAGTAAAATTACGGGTAACTCTAGTCCAATACGTGACATAATGATATTAATTTTGTATTTATTTTTGTATAATTTACATTTGTGTACTTTTTTTTTAAAGAACACTAGACATGTATTTCACCCTCAATAATGAACCACAAACATTCGAAATAATCGACTTAGTTGGTCAACCCAATAGACAATACATTATAAGAAACTCCATTACTCGTGATATGACTTCATAAGGAGGAGTGCAACCACAACACAATATATTGTTTAGACCTTCACACGAAATACTTGTTAAGGCTATTAACATTTCATGTCCTTGAAATGAGCTAACCATTAGGCTACTAGAGTTGGTATGCTCTATTCCGAAGGCTCTATACTACCATTACTAAGTTTTTCCTTCTCAGGGACTAATGTTTGTAAGTATTAAGCATACCAAATCCCTAAGCTGGAATGCCTTATGTTTGACCTTCTTATCACAATACCAATCAAGCTAATCTGAGTTGGTATGCAATTAGTCTTTCATGAGACATTTATATAGTTTCATTTACGGTGTCCAGATTGGCTTTATTGCCAATCTCATTAGCCATGACTTGGAAGTCTTGATATCTGATTGTGGGAAGCTCTCCCTCAATTGGGTGGACTACTTTAGTGTTAAAGCCTAAGAGTTAGAGAGTTTCCCCAATGGAAGTTTGATGAATAATGCAATATTCCCATAAACATTTGGTAGCTTATGCACCTATTTGGAATTGTGATGGGAATTAAGTTAAGTCTTATCACAAGAGCTAAAGTTAAGGGATTATAGAACTTAGTTCAAAGGTTTATGACAAATCGGCCTTATGAAGACGAGCTTGATTCCTTTTATAGCTTTAGAATCCATCACATAGGAGGTTGTGTGTTAACTTGTGTGAAACATGAAGATAATTGTGAAGGAAGTAAAGAAGATACATATTACAGCCGTATTATGGAAGGTGATCATGTGTATATGTCTATCATGCCCATGACAAGTTCAGTGATCTATACTAAAGTGAAGGCCAACGAAGATCACATCTTTGAAGATGTTCATGATAACACATATCACATTCCTAATCACGCCTATGATAAGAGGCAGAGTATGACTCAGGGGGATCATGTTTTATATCATGCCCGTAGAGTATATTAGCTTAGTTAACAATGGAAATAACAGCCCATATCTTGGCCGTGAGGGGGTCCATTATGATGGCGATGGATTACTTTATTTTAAATCTTTTCTTTATTTCATTAGGTCTTTTATTAGATTTAGTTAGATAATTACTATTTTGCCCTTATTTGGGTTATGAGTATATGAAGGGCTTTATTTGTAAACATTAACAACTTTGATTAGTTTTGAATGAAATTTTCTTTCTCGAGAGTATTCTCTTGAAAACCGTAACTCTTATCAATCCTTTGATTGTGGTGACTTGCAAACATGAGTGAATAATTATGAGTCATATCAGTTATTTGTGATTGTTATGTCCTCTTTGCTTTTCTTGGTGAGTCATATCCAAGAGATGTAAAGATTCAATCTTTATTTTCAAGAAAATCCTAACACTTGTGTTAGGTCTTGGGTCTTTCTTAGGGTTGATTTGTATTAATCCTTAGATACGCTAGTGATTAAGTTCCTAGGCATATCAAATTGTCTCTATGAATCATCTTCTTCAAACCTTTAGCAATTGTCTTGTTTACTACCTTGAAGGTGAGAAACTAATGTGTATCTTAACTTAATGTGGTATTTTAGTTGAGTGCCCTAAACTTATCATTATTGATTTGTCTTATTGTCAGTAATGAGAATACAAGGTATCCAAATCTAGATAGAATGTGATTCTAGACAAAAGACTCTATGTTCCTTTTAGTTATACTAGCGATTGCTTGAGCCTATTTTCACTTAGAAAAAAAAAGTCTACAATAATAATAATGTGTCTAGTCATCTTGCAAAAAGGGCTAAGTATATCCATTCCCCATTGAGCGTGGCCAAAGACTTGTTTAAAAGTGCACAAAATTACTTAGGGCATGTGAGAATGGAGTATTTTTTTACATTATGAGCATTTCTGCTGAAATATCCAAGAATTTTAATGCTTAATTAATTTGAATTCACATATAATATGTTTGTTTGAGATATAGAATTTTAGTAGATAATTAGATAATAAATTATGATGTGTTAGCATGATTTATTAATTATGATGTATTGTACATTTGAATAAGTTAACATAAATTAGAATATATGTAGTATTGTATGTTATGTGTGTTGGTGTAACTTGAAAATTGTTTTGCTTGATAAATTTTGTTTTGTAAAGTTTAAGTTTTTAAGAGCAAAACCCAAACCCAAACTTGGCAAAAAATTTGGCTCAAAAAAAAGCCAAAATCAAGCCCAAAGCCCACTAAAAAATCTGCCAACAAAAGTCAAACATAAAGGATAAATATCAACTTTCATTTTGCTAAAATCACAAAGCAAAAACAAACCCAAAACAGACTAAAAATGCGTTGGAATTTCTAAGCAAAATTTTCTAACTCTTTTCATCAAATTTCCTTGCTCAATTCACTAAGAATTCTCTCCCACTCACCATCTATAAGTTGAAGAAAGATTTGTATGCTCTTGAGTGAGTTATTGCTTTGTTTTCATGTAAGAATGATTTTTGTTCTAATGGGATTTTATGGTTGAATGTGATTTTGATGATTTCCATATGTTTGGTATATAGTATTAGCAATATAATTTGGTTTATAGGACTTGAAGTTCTTGAAGTATGTTGTTTGAATGCAAGAAGTGTTGAAGTTGTTTTGAAGGGGAAAGTTGGAGATGAATGATTTGATTCTTGATGAGTGATGATTGAAGTTGTTTGATGTGAATGATGAGAAGTAATTATGTTTGTGGTGTTGTTGGGAGTATATGATGGATTATATATGACTGTTCTTGAGTTTTAGTTGTATTAGAACATGTAAAAGTGATGGAAACAATGATTAAAAATAGGGGAACTGCGTTTAAAAGCTACAAATTTTTGGAGTCTAGGGTACACGGGCTTTGTTGATGCCCGTGCTAATCCGTACAAAGGTAGAGATAGCTACTAGATGCTTGGTTCCTAGTATGCATGACCACAAGCATGGGCCATGCTGGGAACAGACCTGACCTTCTCGTCTCCTTTGGTCAACATGGCGACGAGCACGGGCTGTACTCTAGGCCGTGCAGGACCCTGTTTCTTAAAAAAAAAATGAAAAAAATAAAAAACATATATAAACATATATTATTAATAATAATTTTTCTTTGAAATAATTTTATTACCTTACATGTTTTTCCTTAATTGTTTCTTAATTTGTGATTAATTAGAAAGCATGTATGAGCCTATTATGAGTATAAAACCAAGTTATGTTATTATACGAGTTTCATTTGAATTTCATGAATGCTTAGTACTTATTAACTATTTGTGATGAATATTCAAGTGAGAAGTAGCGATATTGATATAAAATGAATTTCTTGTGACAGCTTTAAATCCTTTGTTGAGTACATCAACTACTCCTTTGAGAGATAATTTGGGTACACAATAACGTAGTTGTTGATTGCTTAAGATAGGCATGTTTTAAATTAATCTTAATTAAAATGGATTAATGAATTTTTGTATTGGTTGTGTTTTATGCCGTTGAATCTGGTCCGGAGAGCGGCAACCCTGTTAACAAGATTAACATGGTAGTGTAGGTGCTTAGGCTGCCCTTGTCATTGTAATTTGACAATTTTTAAGTGACTCAGCGAGTAATTAATAGGGACAATAGTATCGGTGTAACATTTGCTTATTCTTAAGAAAAAATAATATGATTTAGTTCACGTTTATGGGACTGGTTGAATTAAGTGATATTATGGATTAAGTTAAATAAAATTGAGTAATGGCTATCAACCCTAGATGAAATTACTTTTCTTTATCGGTTATATCATTTAAGAGATATATGCATTCAGGCAACCTATATCAACTGCCTGAGCATTGTGTCATTACTCAAGACCCCCAGCTTCCTAATGGTTTGCTCAAGAGTTTGAATACTCCTTTGTTGCTTGATAAACTCAAATATTAGATATTAAATTGATATTAATACATTGTATATGGTTTCGGTGTGCCTGTCACTTCATGTGTATTTGTGTACTTGGCTTTTGGCTCATGACCTTCTCTTTTAGGAGCTGATGAAGATGAGTTTTATATCCAGCTGGGATATGGAACCAATTTTGAATACTTTTTGGATGAATAGGAACCCTGACCTTGATGATGGAAGGCCTTTATAATAGAATAGGAGGAATGTTTTGGAACAATGTAATTTTGGTAGATATTTTGATAAACTTATATGTGATATAGGTTTGATCTCAAGCCTATGTTTTGTAGTCTTAAGTATATAAATATATGTATTATAGTCCTTTGTCCTTATGTTTGAAAGGATAACAAGGTTTTGTAATATAATGTATTATGTTTCCCTTAGCAAAATGCTTTTGGAATGGTGTTTTATTATAGGTCTGAACAAACAATTAATACAAAACTTTTTCTTTACATGTTTTAAATAAGTAACGAATCCGTGTCCTTACATCTGCACTAAGTTTAAGGCATCTTATTTATAGTTCGCCAATAATAACTAGGTTGAAGAGCTTTGATATGAAGAATCAGACTTTTCACATGGTTACTTCACTTACCCAAATGCAACTATTGTAATACTTTTCGACCCTCTCTAGGTTGAAGGCATCTTAGTAGAGAAGGCTATGTCTTCAAAAATAGAGTACATCTTAGATGAATGTGAAATTGATAACCCTATACATCAACCTCATTGCTTCCTTTTTATCAGCTTGAATGGTGTTACCTCTTTGGTATTTAAAAATCAGGTCCATCCGCAAAGGTTTAATTAGGGCTGAGCTAATTTTTGTGATTGCATGCTACTTCTTATCAATAGTTCTTTCAATAGGAATTTGATAAATATCTTGCCTTTCTTTTGGTTAGGTGTTGGAAGATTAATAACAATAAACCTAGAAGGTTTGTTTGTCTCACTATATTTTTTATCATGGGATTTTATAGATACTCAAGCTAACCATACAACTTGGAGGTACTTAACCATTTTGTCCCTTTTAGTTTCATATTCACTTTTGACTTACCAGGCCACGAGTTATGAGTAACAAAAAATCTTGAAGTTGTCAACTCCAACATCTTTGGCCAATTTGAGGTCGTCAATTAATGCTTTATACTCAACTTAAAGGTAAAACAAATCTTGACACCTAATGGGGTTTTTAGTATTTGTTTAAATCCACTCCCTTCTTGATTAAATGAACTATCTACATAGAATGCCTATTCAAGGTTATCGCCCTCTTTGAATTTGTTAGGAGGCTCGATGTATTTTACTACAAAATTGGCTAAGATTTGTGCATTTATTGCACCTCTAGCTTTGTATTGCGCTCAATAAGCATTTATTTCAAGTGCATACTTCATCATATACCCTAGGCATCTAACTTGTGAAGAGAACTCCTGAGTAGTCGATTTGTTATTTGATGAACATCAAAATATGGCATAAGCCTTCTAGTGAGATTACCACCGCTAAACCAATTTTTTCAACCTATGTACACCTTTCTTTTGGTACCTAGATAATATGACTTACATAATAAACTGGCTAGTGTTCCCTTCCTTTTACTTAGATGATAACAAGAGATAATGCTCGGCTAATTACTACTAAGTATAAAAACAATTCTTCTCTCAGGAATGGTTTTGACAAGATTAGAGTGTTGCCAACAAGGTTTTTAGCTTTGTGAAGGCATCTTTTCATTCTTTGTCTATTGAGATTGTGTTAGGGTTCTCAAAATATTAAAGAATCTGGAACATTAATCTGCACTCATTGACACTAATATATTCAAGGTTGCTATTCTTCTTATGAGCCTTTATACTTCTTTCATAGATTTAAGGGATTGCATGTCAAGGATTGATAAGATTTTCTTCGGGTAGGCTTCCATTCCCTACAAAGTAACCATGTTTCCTAAGAACTTTTTGAAAGATGCTCTAAAAATGCATTTCTAGGGTAATACAGATTAAAGAATTTGTATTTTATGGATCTAGTGTTATATTATAATTTAGGGATTTAATATATCTTTTTGAGTTTTTGATTTATGTAAAATAGGAAATTAAGGAAATGAAACAATCGATCCCAGGATGTTATGCACCAAAGGAAATATCGAATTAATTGTTTTAATCAACTAATATGACACATGATTGAAGAAAACAACAAAGAATGATATTGAGAAACAAACTCGTGAAAATTATCATGTTAAGTCACATATGGACGACTTATAGGAAAGATGCAAATTTTACTGTTGGATTTTGTGTCAAAAGTGGTATGTGATGTATGTGTACTAGGTTAGTACATTTATGATAGGTTAAAAAGTGTTAGGTTTAATATATTTGTACTATGTTTATACATTAAGTGACTCGATATAATAACATCCCATAACTCAATATCATTTAAGAATTAATGTATCACAAAGAATATCATATTGACAAAAGTTGGCTAATTGATGTTAACATAACTCTAATGTCACTTATATACTCCAACTAGCTAGGTAAGGTCAAATATAGAATATAAAGGTAAAAAACTAATAAAATAGGTGTCACATCTCCACATGATACCTTAGTAGTATCCATGTAACATGTAACAAACTAAAATCACAGACATTTATTTTATTCCATCTGAGGCTATTAGAAAGATACATGTATATAGAACTATCAGAATACATTGTGGCGTCGATAGTTAAAACATGATCAAAGGTTGTTTGGAACAAGAAAGATATTGCATAAATACAAGTCATATATAAGAATAACTTCACAAAAGTTTTTGATCATTACACCATAACTTTACAACCTTGGTCTTTAAAAGACCTAACATTACACTTTAGCAAAAAAAACCAAAAAAAGTCCACATTACATTTGCTTAAACTATTACAAACATTAGTCTCTAAAAGCTCTAATACAATAACAAATATTCTCTTTCCAATCCATGATCAAATAGCTCTAATATCTATACTATCTCCAACTCCTTTGTCTTTCCCTTTAGATCCTGTAAACAACAGTCTATTGGAGCATGAGCACAAAAAGCTCAGTGAATAACAAATTCTTAACACAGTTCAATTAAAATCATGCAACGTTTAATTAACAATCATATGTAACGCAATAATCAATCATATGTAATGCAACAATCAATCATATGCAACAAACATAGTTTAGATGACCAGGATATAAACTTATAGAGATTTATGCCATCTCTTAAAGGGTTGAAGGACTAGCTCAAATAATTCATGCCCAGGAGAATCAAAGAACTAAGAAAGGAGTAATTCTTTTTAAACTCATTTAGTATTTATAAATAATTATAAATAATATAATCTCACTTCGCTTAGTACTTAGAAACTCTACTAAGTATCATCATTTCTAAACTAACCCTCATTAGGCAACGTCCTTCGGTGTTCACTTAGTTCCTTTAGGGCTAACAACCCTATGGTAACTTTTACCAGATTAACCAAACATAACCAAGCATTACTATAGAATCGAAACAATAATACGTGACGTAAATACCATGCGAATGCAATTTTATGATGTTATGCAATGTATGTTTGGTTTATTTATTGATCGAGTAGATATTAAGTCAAATTACTAAGTGATCAATCAATTTCCAGATAATTAACATTATACATTACTCAATTAATTTCAAGCAAATGATTATCACTTTTAGCATTAAATATTATCACTCGCTTAAACAACATGTAACATGCATTGTTTCCTAATCCCCATACATAATCAATTTCAGTTATATTTAAGATTATATGTCTCTACATTACAATCACAAATAGAGTGAGAAGATTTCAATTACTTACCTGTGCATCTTGGCTTAATCATGTAGCAGTCTATTAGAAAAGTATGGGTCTTGATTTAAGGCTCTTATAAGATAACAAACATGTATTGCTAAGTATATAACTAAACAAAATTTCTATTAGTGCTTAAGTGTCCTAATTTCATATTATCATTTCCCTAGTTTGTTGGTTCTTAAGAAAACTATATACACTTAACTAATTACTTAAATCAAAGGGTTATAAAACTTAAAATACTCTCAAACTATAATTCTGTGATCTAACTTAGGTAAGATTCCATAAAAGATCTTAAACTTGTATTTACATACATGTATTGTATATTATATAAATATCTATTTATTTATTTTTTAATGAAATAAGAGAATTATGACGGTCGTCTAGGTCGTGATCACCATCACAGCACCATCACGCCTATGATAAAAGGCATCTCATTTTACAAAAGAAAATAGAGGAGATCATGCTCCTCATCACAGCCGTGATCTAGGCCGTGATATGAACTGCAGCCTCGATCGTGCCCACAATTGAAAGTAGGGAAAGCATTAGTGGAAATTGTGCCCCTAATCACACCCGTGAGGACAAAACTATTAGATTCAAGACGATCATGGGGTAGATCATGCCTGTAATCAACCAAAAACATAAAACACTTAAGGCTACCATGGTCTTGATCATGCTTGTTATCAGCTAACCCTAATTTGAAATTTTAAAGTTTTTACACCTTCCAACTACTTATTATGATCTTAACTCCAACTAAACACTTCAACATCAACATATAAGGCCTATATGTATTCCCAACTCCTTCATATTAACATTACACATAAATACTTACATTAGACCTAACTATATACAACATCAACCTTAGCTAACCAACCAAAGTCTATTATATGTATGGTTTAGACTTTGAACCATCAATTCAATTACTTATACTTTACCAATTTAGCATTATATCCTTAATAACCCAACAAATAACATATAATGTGAACTCTAAATAAAGTTATCTAACTTATAAGATTAACAAAGTAAAGGATAAGTTATAACTTACCTAATTAAATCTTAACTTGAGGATGGAGACTTGATGTGAATTTTAGAGGGATTAAAAGAGAAATTTGAAGAGAAAATGTGAGGTTTTGTTTGAGAGAAATGGTGCTTGCTAAGGAAGAGAATAGGGTAGATATTTTATTTAATTTTTGTTGATAATTATCCCTCAATATTAATAAAGTTATTTTGACTTTAAGGACATTAAAAATTATTTTGTGTGTGTATGTGTATGCTAGGCATGATGGGATAAATGGGCCATAAGCTTAGATCCTTTTGTAAAATTGGGCTTCTTGATGCCAAAAGAATTAAGAAACAAAAATCTAAAATTAATACAAAATTTAATCAATTTGGTTTATAAATTTATTTAAATAAAATTTCCTTTTGATAATTTATAATCAAATTCGTTATAATTTAAGAGTTAAGCTTTAGAAATCAAAGTTCTTAAGAAGGTTTGAAAGTAAAAAGACTTGATAGACAATTTGAAAGGAATCAGTTGAAAGTTTTTGAAATTCTATTCTTACTTAACACAATCAATACATGTTAATGTAAATAAATCTATTGACCATACTATTCATTCTAACTGTTACATTGACTTTACATTGATTTTTAATTTCTAACCTCTAATTTAACTTAGGGAAAAACTTAAAGATTTTAATAGGAAACTAAAAATAGACTTAGAAAGAGGGCATGAAGGTACTCTAGCCCTTACGATCGTGCATTGGGTTATGCCATCAGCAACCACACAAAAATCTCACATTTAGACCTTGAAATGGCCTGAAATGCAGCTGTGTAGCACTAGCACCAACCTAAGTGCGGTCGTGCTGAGGGAGGTTTTTCAACTGTGACTTCATTCTTTGCAAATAACATTCTCTTGATCTTGCGTATGGCCATGCCTTTAGGTGCCATCTTTAGTGCGAGTGTGGAGAGGGCGATGTCCTCATTTGTAACTTTGTTTTTCATAGTTGTATCCTCTAAGACTGGTGAATTTTCTTTCATATCTTTCCTTTCCAACATTCCTAAACACATTAGACCATATCTCATAGCAAAGCACATCATGTAACCATGCAAATAATCTGACCCACCTTCATTCGTTTCACCCATGATAATTTGTTGAGCTAAACCCATCAATCCTTTTAACTCTAGATCGAGTTATTAGTCTAAGTGAACCTTGATTCTTATCATAGGGATTAAGTTTCATATGGTATTTTCTGACATAGTCAAATGTTTCTCTCAAATCATCTAAATGGTTTATGAGCTCTTTATTCTTTACTGTCATAACATCTACATATACCTTAATATTTCACATAATTTGCTCTTTAAATGCTTTATTAACCACTCTTTGGTAAGACGCCTCAGCATTCTCGAAGCCAAATACAATCACATTATAGCAATATGTTCCCAAATTCATGATGAATGATGTGTAAACATGATCTTTTGGTTTCATTCAAATCTAGTTGTAACAAAAAAAAAAAAATCCATGAATCTCAATAAGCCATGACTTGATGTTGAGTCCATAAACTAGTTTATTAGTGGAAGTGAAAAACAATCTTTAGGGTAGGTTTAATTGACGTCGGTATAAATGACACATATGCCACTTCCCATTAGCTATCTAAACATATTCTTCGCTAACAATTTATTTTTCCGTCTTCAATGGCAGCTTGTTGAATGACAATAAAGTGGCTCTTTTTCTATTGGACTAGATTGACTTTCAAATCTATATTTAGCTTAAGAATAATCACATGTGGGTTAATCTTCCATTTGTCTACTAGACATCAAGCAAACATTTCTCAATTATCCCTAACAAAGGTGATATGTTCTTTCATTAGCTTAAAGGGAAATAAGGTGCCTATCTAAGTGGTTGCCTCAGCAATATTACGTTAAATTTCTTTGATTGAATGTATCAGCTATCCTTTTTTATTCAATTAACTGCTTGGGGTGAGGAATTAATGTGATATACCTGATCTTTTGCTAAGGTTCTCACATAAAGCTTTCTAGATGATTCTTGGTCTCTTCTAAAAACGCCTACACCAGTAGGGGTTGAGAATTTATCCTTCAAATGAGTCGAACAGAAACCATTCAAAATGTAAGACGCTAAGTCAGCTTAAAATAGTATTATGCAGCAACTAACAATGTACTAACAAAAACTCAATATCATACTTGGCTTAATGCTTATCATCATCAAGTTACAAGAGTAATGATTCCTTTAACTTGAATAGGTTGGTTATTTAAATAGAAAATCTTATGTCGATATGGCTTCAACCTTTTTTGGAAATTGTTATCTCTCAATTGGTCAAATGCATGACCAAAAAATATATTTTCATTGCTTCTAGTATTGACTAGATGATACGTATTAGACAATCCACGTGTCTGGCAGATCTAGTGTTATATTGCAATTTTAGGATTTATGATATATTTTCAGGTTCTTATGATATATGTAAAACTATTAAAAGATATGAACGATCTATTATTGGATATTATACACCAAAGAGAGAATTGAACTAGTTATTCCAATCAACTGATGTTACGTACTGTTAAAGGAAACAATAAAGAATAATTTTGATGAAGAAAACTCACATTATTCAAGAAGTATTCTATCACAAAGGATATCAAATTGACAAAGATGCAAAAGCTTCTACTAACATTACCTAATGACCCTTATATACTTCCACAAGTCGCATAAAGGAAAATATGGAACATAAAAGTCAAAATTAAAAAAATAAAAAACTAAAAATAGACTTAAAAATAGGATACGAAGGCACTTTATACCATGTGTCGGGCCGTGTCCTCAAATAATGAAACAAACTATAACTTTTAAACTTCAAAACAAGCTAAAACACAGCCGTAGGTCCTCGACACAGTCCAATGGGAAAGACCACATCATCCTCTGTCCTCTTACTTCTTCCAAAGTAATGAGCACATGGGTCTGAACACAATCATATCCTCTTCCATAGTCTAAAACACAACAATGCGGAAATGATAGGAATCAAATCACGACATTTATTGCCAAAGTTCGCATTAGAGGAAGTCAAGGAACAACTCGAAGGATCCTTGATAAATCCATGCAAGAAAAAGAGAATCACTTCATTGATTTATCAATCTCACATCAAAAGATTAAGTAAGATGATAATTCAGACTCACGAAGATGAGTATGATTTCCTATTTAGCTTTAGGATGCATCACATAAGTTGTCGTGAATTAATTTGTAGAAAATATGAGGGAAATGTATAGAACAAGCTTATCAAGGGCGTGAGCCAAGCCATGATTAGACATGAGGAAATAGAGAGGATCACAAGTGACATTATACTCGTGACGAGGGGTGTTATCTTGGGTAATGCCTATGATCTAGCTTGTATCAATATTAAAATTTTGCTTAGAGGAGATCACAGCTTATGGTATGCCTGTGATGGCGTTCATGATTGATGATAATGCCTATTGTATGGGGCGTAACCATCGTCTCGTGTTTTGCACGAATTTTCATTTTATTAATTTATATTATTTACCATTTTGCTTTTATTGAGGGGTTATATAAATATCCACTCTTATGTTAAATCCTAATGAAAACATTTTATTAAACACTTTCATTGTATTTGCCTTTCAATTTTTAAGAGCAAATCTATTGAGTTCTTATCAATCCTTGTAACTGTGACAAACAATCACTCAATCTTTCTTGTGCGTCATATCAAGTGAGAGAAAGTATATCTTGGGTTATTTTTGGTAGTAATATCCACTAATAACACCGTTCATATCCATTATTTTCTTACAAATCAACATTCAAGACTTGATTTAGCAGAGACAGAGTTTGGTGCACATCATTACCCCTAAAACTTTTACGCTGCTGTGGTTCACCTTCTGAACTTTCAAAGTGAGCATTTTTACCTTTTAAACTTTCAAAAATTGGCGTAATTAAAGACATTTAACATTTTACGTTAAATTTTTTTTTAGGGGGTGGGTTGGGGGTATTCTAATACCCCCTCAAACTTTCACATATGTGTGGGTTCTCCCTTTAAACTTTCATTTATGTGCATTTTTACCCCTACCAAATTCATGGAAAATGTTAACTATTTATGCAATTTTTGAAAGTTTAAGGCATTAAAAAGCTCGTTTTAAAAGTTGATGAGGTAAATCCATACTTCGGTAAAAGTTCAAGAGGTAATTTGCAAATTCCCCTAAAAAATATTAAAATATTAATAGTAAATGTCTTTGGTCGCAAATAATTGATTAATATAGCTCATAAATTGAGGAAAAAATGACTTATGCTTTTATAATTCATAAGTTGTCTTTCCTAAAATAAGTTTTGAATAAATCTCTGTTTTCGAAAATAAGGGTAAATGTTTTTCAACAATTATCCCTCTTTTTTTCAAAACAAAATGGAAAAAATAAAAAGACATTCTTCTGGAAAATATTTTTATAAAAAATAATAAGGCCTAAGATAAATGATACTTTCATATCTCAAAATAACAAATTTAAACATGAGTAAAAGTCTCCAATACTTTAAGATCTTCCTAAATGGATAAAACAGTTGCACTTGCAAATATTCTTAAATTAATCTTATGGATAGATGAGGGCATCCACCTTATAAGGAGGCAAAAAACCCCTAAAAACATCAAGAACTCGGTATTAATGTTGAAAGCACGCTTTGAATCTATGATAGACAAGGAATTGCCAAAATATATTGCCATGAAAGAAAGAATACCTACATAAGTTTTTTTCCCCTACCAATATAATAGACCAAATCCTTCATTATCATTGTCATGATCCTTACAGTCTTATGCCAAATTCTCCTATAGTTCATTTTTCTACACAATTTTTGCTCGTTGTCTTTTCAATGAATTTATTTCTCCATTTTTTTATTTTTTATATGTTCTTCATGCATCTTATAATCATGATTATTGCAAGATTCATAAGGTAATAAAATAAGCTTGAGAGGACATGTGGAATTTTATTTATCAATTGGTTTCCCTATTCATCATTATTAACCTCTTTCCATCTAATCTACATATGATAACTTCATACAAGGATCAAGACCTGCAACAACGAATGACAATACATTTATATTATTTATATTTCCTTAATACTTCTCATGCTTTCTTTTAATTCTTTCAACCAGCATCTTCACAAATGTATCATCACTTTTACATTACTCTATAATCTCACACCCACTATCTAATATTTCTCGTACAAAGTGATTGCAAGTGAATAAAGAGAGCTAGACATGCCCAAAGTAGCATAAAAACATTTTTAAGCAAAGGTAGATGACACATGCATATTTCTAATCTTTTTCTATAGGAAGTTTTATCATTTTATCCGTAAAAAGTTTGCCCTAAATTTGTTATCCTTAATCTCCCACAACTCAAATGTTTTCTAAAACTTCACAGCTAACTCTAACATTAAATAAGTTGAATTCCATTTAATTTCAACATCTAAAGAAAACAACGCCTTCTTATATTTTCTTCTTCCACACAACTCTTGAATCTTACCAATTGAGATGGAGAAGACCTAGCTTATCTGATCGCAGAATATATTCTAAATATAGAGTCATCCATATCTGCTATACCCTTCTTTGTAAATAAACTTAAAATATGTGCTCAACATTTCATATGAAGTTACTCTTCTTTTAACATGAATGTTTCCTAAGATTGTGATTTCTTTTCTTTTCAATTTTTTATGAATATTGAATGCAAAGATCATTTAAACATGCATTGTTAAGAGTCGTTGTAGGAACTTTGGTAATACCCAACATTTCAAACATGTCTCCATATTATTGTGAATTGCCTCACTAAAGTGGCTAAGAATTTGAAAAAAAAATATTAATATATATATATATATATACATATTTACAATTTCTAGTTGTCATCAATGAAATGACACGCGAGACATATACGTTAAATTTTGACAATACTCAAACATACTATACCATCATCTTTTAAGGGGGAAAAAAAAACATTGTTTTAATTTTCCCCATTTCCTTGTTGTATAACTCTAAGCAATCATGTCTTAAAGTTGTATGGGAGGGAACGAAAAAAATTATGTTGTAGTATATTTGAATAATTGATAAAAAACTTCATTTTCAACAAACCTAAATAGTAGCCTAGCAACTATAAACACTATAGCAAGCTCTTCTATATCGACTTTCATTAAATCGATTGTTCATGAAACAAAAAGTTGCTTATTTTCTAAAATATTGGGGAGATCTTTTTTGTCTACTCATTGTTACTTTATTAACAAATTGTTTACATCTACTCAAGTGAGTGCACAATGCATCAATTCCATTTCTCACTGCATACTTCAAAGTTTTATGACATAATTGCAATTTACACCAGGGTTCCCATGTTCATTTGATTTTAATATCATATGTTTCTACACCATATAGTCCATTGTCTTTTGCTGGAAGTTAACACTAAAGGAAGCAATTTAGATGAAATACCAATAGAAGACAAAGTACTACTACTATTAACCTATTGATTATGGTCATAGTGTTCATCTATTATTGTAATATTTTTATAGAAGCATTTGTCCATTGGTTTTTTCATGCTCTACACATCAAATGAACACATCTAAAAAGTAAAATGAAAATGAATTAATTTAGTATATGAAGTAATTTAGAGTTATGTAATCTAACCACAACATAACATATATATCTAGTGAAGTTTCTTAAATCAATTTGCTATAATTTATAAGTCTTGTGTGTCATGAGTAGAAATAGTGAAAAGAAGCCATTAACCACACATGGAATATTATTAAGTTTGATATAATATACATACAATATTGAACTACAATACTTATCACTCATGAAGGCCACACATGACATGAAATAGCTATGAATTTCCTAATTTATATTCTAATGTGTTATTGAAATGAGTATATATATATATACACACATGTATGTGCATGAATAATATAATTAGTATATGTGTTAAATATGTGTTATTTTGTATGTATGTATGTAGTATAATGAAATTAATATTATTGTATTATGTGTATTAATGTGTGTATAGTATAATGAATAAGTGCGTCTTTTGTAAACCAATATGTATGTGTTATGTTTAAAATTTAATAAAATAACTTGTGAATTGTTTAAGAATGATGGCAGAATTTTTACAAAGTTAAAGTCTACTTTTTAAGCTCAAATCAAACTCAAATGCATTTCAAATTTAACCGAATTAACCTTAGGTCAAATATACCCCTAAAGTCAAACTTTGGATTAGTATTGACTTCATTTTGGACTAATTATGGACCCTTTTGGCAGCCTTAATCACTTCATACGAATTTTTCTTTTTCTTTTTTTTTTCTTTTTTTTTTCTTTCTTCCTTCCGTCTCAAAACCCTAAGCCCTAAGCCAAAATCAATTACAAGCTTTTGGATTCAAACATCACTCCAAGCCAAGGCTTAATCAAGTAAGTAAAATGCAAGCCTAATCTCTTTATTTATGTTCTTTCATGTATTTGGTTGTAAAGCTTAGGTTAGAATGAAGTTTATGTACTAATTGGTGTTAAAATGATTTTATGCATTGATGGTAGTTTAAATAGGATTACATGGCTAAAGGAGTTGTAGTGTATGTCTTATTGAATGTTGACATGTGAGGATGAGTGTATTGGGAAGATTTAAGGATTGAGTAGTTGAAGTGTGGAATTGAAGTGTGATTAGTGTTTGATTATTAGAAGTAGAATTTATGTTGTTTGGATAGTGTTTAAAACATATAACAAGCTTTGGAAAGTTTAGATTAAGTTTGGAGAATTTTTGAAGTGAATAAGTTTTGTAATAAAACAGGGAAAACAAAACATTTTCGTATAGGTTTAATTTTGAGCGTACGCCGGCATTTGGCACTTCAACACCGTCGGCTTAGAGGCGGTGTTGGAAGTGAATAGAATCGATTTTTTTAAAGTCGCTTGAAATGCTGCCGGCTTTTGCTAGAAAAGTTTGCCAGTGTTTATTTTTCAAATCATACGCCGGCTACTAGGGTTATAAAGCCGCCGGCTTAGAGGTTGTGTGGAACGAGAACAGAATCATAATTTTTAATGCCGGGCTGAAGGCTGCCGGCGTAGGATCCAAAGCTGTCAGCGTACACGGATACGCTGCCAGTGTTAGGGGTATTCACGTGTGTGGACTAACCCCGTGTAACTCTCGGAAATTTTTGGGAATTTGGAGTTGTATTCTACACCGGCTCAAGGCCGCCGGCTTAGACTGAGGGTTGCCGACGTATCCTTGAACGCTGCCAGTGCTGGCAAGTGTTAAACTTAATGTATTACGCACCGGTTCAAAGCCGCCGGCGTTTAAGGCCGGTGTATCCCCTGCACTTTTTATTTTCAAAAACTTTCTTCAAAATTTTCCAAAGCTTGGTATATGATCAATTAAATATTTGTTAAGTATTTTATGATATAATAGGATGTTTAAATTATCTATTATGACATTGTATTAATTTATTTGAATTTCTTTGATTATTTATATTTGCAACTAGTTAATTAGTGCTTAAACTAAGTGGAAAATTTAATATTATTTTAAACAGTGATAGATCCTCGCTCAGCCAACCCCATTAGTTCCCGAGCTATTTCAGGTACGCAGTAACTTGCTTGTTTCTTGCTAGAGTAGGCATCAAATCAAATTACTCTAAATTAAGAAAAATTTATTAATTGATGAGTGTTGATTGTCCTTGTTTGCCGTTGAATCTGGTTCGGAGAGCGGCACCTTGCTCA
Organism: Combretum micranthum; assembly: GCA_024138025.1. NCBI lineage: Eukaryota > Viridiplantae > Streptophyta > Magnoliopsida > Myrtales > Combretaceae > Combretum > Combretum micranthum. Next base: position 330,980 of record JAMXBD010000934.1, on the reverse strand, counting down.
GATTGGGGGCAGAGTACTTTCTCATTATTGGATAAAATTATTTAGGAGATATGAGTATCCAAGCTACTCATATCAATCCCCTGAGCATCGTGATGCATTACTCAGGATCCCCTAGTATTACGGGTTACGTCGGAAGGTGGGGCTGCTTAGTCTGTATAAACAGTAGGACCACTCAGGGAGGCGGACTTAATACTAGATCCTTGTTGCCCGGAGTTTGAACACTCCCTTGATGAAAGACTAACTAAAGATTGAGTAATAAATTATTGGTTGTTGCATTTTACATTTAGATTAAGCATGTGTGAATCACTTTGCATTTGTATTCGTTACTTGTGTACTGAGCCTTTAGCTCAGATTTTAACCATTTCAGGTGATGAATCCGACGAGTTTTACACGAGTATGGGGTATGTAACCGATTTCGAGGATTATCTTGATGATATGGAGGACTAGTGATGACCTTAGACTTGGTGGAATCCAATTTTTTTTTTTTTTAATAGAATAGTTATGTTAGTCTTGTGGTTGTATTTAAGGTTTTAGTTGAATTTTGTGTGTGTAATTTTGTTAAGGCTTATAAGAAGCCATTGGATGTAATATGTGTGTATATATATATGTACTTAGCTATGTATGACTCAAGTTGCTTCTTTTGCAAAATATGTTGATAATGGAGTAGTGTATTTTGTTTAAAGTTTAGAAAAATTATGGTTTCTATTATATTATCTATGTGGAATTAAATAAACAATTCCTCAAACAATTCTTTTAGACTACCTTACATATAATCTTACAGGTTATATGTGGTTAGTGAGCTGTTATTGCTTATTTTAATTTTAAGGATGATAGCAGGTCCTTACATGACATCTATTCTTAAGCAAGCAAACAAAATCATCACTTATATATGTATATATATGTCTCTATATAGACACATACACATGCAAGTGCATGTTTGTGAATTTATTAAGCAAGGTTAAATTCTTTTTATGTCCAATATTTATCTATATTATTTTATATATCCATTATTTATCTATCATATTCAAATATTAAAAAGTAGTAAATGCTTAAGCATAAGACGATCCCAAATTTGACATTTTTGTTTAATTTCAACTTAGCAACCAAAATAATATATCTAAATTTAATGTATCAATGAAACATGCTTGTTCCTTTCTTTTTTACACATCATTGAATTCATAACACACTCTATTATACTCAAATATTATCCTTTTTTGCATGCAAAATGGCTTTTTCGCTAGTGGATAAAGAAGTGCCTTAATGATTGCTGTAAGCTCTCGTTTTCTTAGCAATCTGAACTCGGTTTTGGAAATTGGAACCGGGAACCGAAAACCAAAACCCTAAAAGAATACCCTTAGGCTAGTTTAGACCTAGGAACCCTAAGTTCGGTAATACTGAGAATGGAACCTTGGAACAATAAAAATGAATTAGATTTAGAATATAGTCCTAAATAATATATCGAAACACAAAAAGATCAAATTTCAGAGAAATTCATTTGTTTCGAACCCGATCGGGATCTGTTCTTGAAAATCGGTCTTCGGGACTCGAAAATAGAAAAATATTATATAGGACTCTTTAGAACTGAAATCTAATAAGGAATTCAAAAATATAATTATAAGAATTTTTTGGGTTATAAAAATTACAGTTATAGCATTTTATCGTATTTTCATTACTACCGGTAATTTAATTGTCTAATATACTTTTTGATTTCTAATCACACTATTCACAAGTACAACCAACTATGCCTATTCTTACACCCTTACAATCTAACCTTACCTCCCTACATTATTTTCCCTTACATTTACTTTTCCAATGCGCTTTCATATCTTAAACTACTTAATTAAATTTTGAATTTTATTACACAAAACAACTCACATCTCTCTCTCTCCCCCTAGCCCCCAAAACCGGTGCCCCTCCCCCTTTACTCTCTCTCTCAATCTATTTTATTTTCCTTCTTTTAGTCTATACAAATCCTAATCTAATTCTCTATATAAACTCCTTATTATCTTTCACTGTTCCTCTTTTCTCTAAAGTGAAATTCTTGCAATTTTTTTTCTCTCCCTCTCACCCTCTCTAGTGTCGTGACCCCCTCCCTCTCTTACACACACACACACACTCTTTTTCCTTCAAGTTTTCTAGTTCCAAACCTTTAATAGGTAATAAATCTAAATCCTACCACGATAAAACATGTAATGGCAAGATCATATATGTGTAGTTCCACCAAAATCCCATAAGTTTTACTCTAGGGATGTGGAAACGCTTAAGCATGATATTCTTGCCATCACAATATTGTGGATCTTGTTATTTAAGTTGTTTTACCATTATTTTGCTATATTATTGCTTTATGTTGTTCTTATTGATATTTTGAGCATATATTCTTTCAATAATCTCGTCTATATAATGTTTATGTTGAATAATATAATAGATCTACTTGTTTTGTGTACATAAATACCATGAAAACTTTTTCTTATGTACATAAAAGACTTGTAGTAGTATGATAATAATGAGAATAAGTCAAAAAGTTCAAGATCTATTTTAGTCTCAACAAAAATAATTTTTGAAAATTCGGATGGAAAGAGACATCTATTTTGGAAACCTATTTTCCAACTCTGAAATGAAGATTTTACATTAAATATAAAGGGCTTAGGGAATGGGTATCATAAAGGAATGATTTTCATGAGTTAAATCTAGTTTTATAAAGAAATATTTTCAAAACGAGAAAAAGTTACAAAAGTTAAGTTAGAACTTGTTTCCAACTCCAATAAGAACTTAAAATTCGTAACTAGGATGAGATGCTAAATAAACACCTATTTTCCAAACCTAAAACAAGAGTTTTATTAAAGAAATAGAAGCCTTAAGGAATAGGTTTTGTTAGGACTTAATTTTAGAAAGATTAAATGAGTTTTACCTAAGAAATAATCTCAAACACAAATTTCAAAATTCGGATTTAGAAGTGATCCATACTTAAACACCCATTTCCAATTGCCAAAACAATGATTTTAATAGAAAAATAGAATCCTTAGAGAATAGATATAATAAAGACTTAATTTTAACAAAAATAAATGGATTTTATCAAAGTATAGTTCTAAATAAAGGAAAGGCTTCAAAACATAAATCAAACAATATTTTCACTTCTTAAAATTTGGTAAAATTCGTAACTAGGCAAAACCTCTATTTAAACATCTATTTTCCAACTCTAAATTGAAGATATTTATTAGAATAATGAAGGCATTTGGTGTATAGGTCATCAAGGATTTATTTTGATAAAAATAAGGGTGATTTAACAAGAAATAAAACTAGTTTTTCTAAATCAAGTATTATTGGAGTTTTCGCAAAGTAGAGGTTTCTAAAAATTCTTTTTAATCAAATATCATCCATAATATACATATAGATAGCTCATATCATGTTACTCATGATAATAATTTGTTGATATGGCATACACATATGATATACTTGATAGAAACAATACAAATTTCACAAAACAATTTCGGAAATATGATTTTTAGCTACTGATCAGATCTGATCCGAGCTTTCCAAGACCTAAAAGTTTTCAAATCTTAGGAATAACATCATAAATAGATAGATTTTTCAAAGTAGATAGAAATCGATAGCTTATTTACGAAATTCCGAGTTAAAATGACTAAGTTATTGCCGTTTTAAGTTGTAATTTCCATTTCCTACGAAAATTATGAAATCAAAAGTTTTTATTGAATAGGTTGGAATTAGTTATGATTTGAAATACTCATTCGGATGTTTCTTTCGTTTAGGTGACTTTGAATCGGATGACTCCTTACCCTGGATTACTACGATTAGAGACCGACGTTCATGTTGGAGTAAGTCATACTTCCTAGTTACTATTCCGTATTGTGATTGTATACTATAGTTGCACTAGAATGACAGGCAAAGATCAGAATTGGAAATGCATGATGGGTAATTAGGGGATTATGTATGCTATCTTAATGTGTTGAGAAAAATATGCTAAGTATATCGAAACCGGGTGATAAACCGATGCATGATTATATGCCATGATTATGAGTGTTTTCCAATTGATTGGTCACTCATGAAATTGAATTAATGATATTTGGATTAACAAGTAACATGGACATAATCACTTCACGATGGGGATGGTGCATATAATCATGGTTGGTTCTCCGTGATCCATAAAAGGTATGAATGAAATGGGTTGCCCATGAGCCATAAAACAATACAATTGATAGGTTGCTCGTGAGCCATAAAATGGAACGGTAATTCAAGGTGGTACCGTAGGATTCGTTAATCTGTTAACCTTGAATGGATGGCATAAATCAATTCAACATATGATTTCCGGTTGATCATATGTCTTGTTTGCCCAGGTGGTTGTTGCATTTCATATGGATGATTTAATCAACTTGTGTGCATGTATGAAATTGTGGGATATGTGTATTCTGGAAGTATTTACTCACTAAGCTAGCGTAACTTACACCCCTACATCTTCTTTTTTATGTAGTTTTCATACCTATGGTTGCGTCCCAGGACTTGGCCACATCGGGTAAGACTAGTGTAAGGGTTTCCTTAGAAGTTTACGTTTATCTTTGTATAGACTTCTATAGGAAACCTTAAACGCTTAGGTTGCTGTCGTCGAAAATTTATACCCGGACTTATTATTATTTTGTGAGGGAATGCCCCTTAGTATTTTGTAAATGATCAAGAGATATCCGTGGTTTATATTTTATGCTTATTTTAGTAAGTTAAACTATCTATCTTCAATTGTGTACGTATTCTATTATCATAAGGAAACTTTGTAAGCCCCTTGATTTTTCGGTAAATATAGTCAACCCTAAGAACTGAAAGTCAACCTAAACAACGAAATTAAGATAATTATGAATAATAGTTTGTAATAATATATGAAAGCTTAAAAATATTATATTCACAATTTTCTAATATCTTTCGGATCCGAACGAGATCAGTTTTAGAAAACCGTATCTCGGTACACCAAATAGTAAAAATATTCCGACAACACCAATAGACTCATAAAAATATAAGGTTTTCAAAAATATCAGTTTTTAAATTTTTTTGATAACAAAAAATATCATATAGATCGTTTACGCGTATTTTTTTTGCTATCGATATTTTAATTGTCTAGTCTACTATTAACAGTATTATTTCTACTATTCATTACTATTTCACTATCTCTACCTTTTTTTACATTCTATTCTTATATACTATCATACCTATAACTTATAATTAACCTTTCTCATACAACTTTAATCATATCACACCTTACACATTACTTCTTTTATTACAAAACAACAAAAATATCAATTACTCCCCCTCTCCAAGGACCAAAACTAGCGCCCCCTCTCTCTTACATCAATCCATTTATTTTTCTTTTTCATTTTATTTAATTACATCTAATTTTCACTCCACAATTCTATAAATACCCCCTTCCTCCTTCATTCTTTCACACAACTCATTTTCATATTAAAACTCTACCAAAATCACTCTACAAAATCTCTCTCTCAAATTCTCTCCAAAATTCTCTCTTCTCTCCACCAAACCATTTCTCACATATTACTACAACTACTTCTTTTCCTCTTTAACATACACATAACCTTAGGTAAAACTTCTCACATATACTCATCATATTCATATAACTTAGCATAAGCTTAGTGTATGTTTCTTAGAATCATGAGAGTTAAAGAAGTAACAATATGTTCATGTTTTGTTTTTGTTCATGTTTTGTTTTTGTTCATGTTATAGTTTCCATAATGTCATTATTGTCATTATGCTGTTGTTATTATTGTTATTATTATTTGCTCTAATCTAACTTCTATATAATATTATGTATATTATGTATATATACTTCTTTAGAGCATGTAAGCTCATTTGTTATTTATTTATTTACTTGTTTTATGCAAATTATGAAGACTAGTCTTTCTAGTCTTATACTTATCCTCATTAAGTCAAAACAATTTTCTTTTTTTCTTTCTTTTCTTTTTAGGACTAGTCTACTTTTAGTCCCGTGATACCTTGATGAAACTAAGGTTCCCAATACTTGATCTTATTATTATGCTCTTATTTATTATTGTATATATCTTATCTTATTATTTAATATTATTATATTTCTTATAGCTATATATTCTTATTCATGCATGAACATGTTGATATTGTCTCAACATATATGAAAAGGAGTTTTCTTAAATAAAGAAAAATAAGAACTCTCTTTAAAAGTAGATTTTGTCACATAAGAAATGATTTTTCCATAAAAACTTAAAATTCTATCTTAGCAAATATTTTCCAAAGTTAGAGAAGTTTATCACAAGTTTTTAGTAATAACACTATATGGAATTTTATCAAGGAATACATAAAGTAAAGTTATCACATATAATTTTTTTAAGCCAATGAAATAGAAAATTTTCTTTAAAACTTAACATTGCTAAATCATGGTTTAACAAAGGGTTTTCTTGAACTCATTTGTGAAGTTTTCATCAACACTCTAAAATACTAAGACTTAGACATGTTTTTCAAAAATCATAAAAGAATAAACTTTTAGAGATAAGTCTTACATAGGAAATAAAATTAGCAAATAACTTAGTATTATTATTATTATTATTATTATTTATTTAAAGTGAAAATAACCTTAGGAGAATTAAGAACACATAGACATGACTACTTTAAGAAAATTTAGTCACTACCAAGAGATTTTTAGAAAAACTAAATTATTCAACCATTAGAAATAAAGTTGTAGAAATCTTAAAAGACTAGAATTAATTTTTGAAAATTTAATTATTCTCAATATTAAGAAATGGAATTAAAAGAAGGAAATACTCACTTATAATAATTTAAGAAATTTTCCTAACAAAACTAAAAATGATTTTTTCAAGTCTTAGCATTTTCTCACTTTTAAGACACATTGTTTTACAAAAATCATTGTTGAGACAACACCACTAAATTCAAGCATACAATATGAGTCTACATATATATATTCAAAGGATTTTTTAAGTATACAAATATCTATATTTTTGTACAAGAATTTTTTGATAAAGAAAAGTTAGAAAAATTGTGTTTTGAAAGCTGAGATTTTCGTAACAATTCTGTACCCTGCTTTTCTAAGACCTAAATGACTTTTTGTGATAAAAATAACCTTAGAAATGAATAGATCCTTTTTGAATAGGTAGAAAACAATATATAATATGCGAAATTCCGAGTTAAAATGAGCAAGTTATGGGGGAAAAGGAAAAAAATATTATTAAAATAAAAAAAATTACGAAAATGCCACTGGGACGAATTTAATCCCAGAAATAGGCAACACGGCCTCGTCTCTTGAAGAGACGAGGTCGTTAGTGCCTGACCTCGTCTCTTCAAGAGACGAGTCCAGGCCAAGAGATGGCCTCGTCTCTTCAAGAGACGAGGTTAGGCCAAGGAGAGACCCGTCTCTTCAAGAGACGAGGCCAGGCCAAAATCCCCACCATCCTATTTTCTTTCATGAAAAAGCAAAAATTTACATAAAAAACCTGTAAAAACCTGTCAAATACAAATATAAACAGCGATAAAAGCCATTAACCGTCCTCCAACATGGCCAAAAAAACTAACAAACTACAGTGTTTCGAAGCCCAATCGAAACTCACATTCCCAATCCCAATCATAGACAGTGCAATGAAAATATGAGTATTCGTAGAGTCATAATACATAGTAGGAAATGAAATAGAATGAAATGTACAGTGATTGTTCTAATAGAATGAATAGGAGAAAATGAGTACGATCTATACATACAAGAATAATACAATGAAATAAGAAGCTACATACAAAATGAAAATAAAAAGAAAAATCTATCTGTCGTCCACTACTCCTCCTGCTGATGTGTGGCCCTGCTCCCTCTTCCTCGGCCTCTACCCCGCCTCACGTATGTCCTCGGGAATGGGGTACGCTGATGATGAGGATGCGGGGAATATGGGCGAGTCTCTGTAACTGGAGCGGGCTCCTCTCCCGTAGCAGCACTGTACTGGTGGAATGGGACAGGGTCTGGCTCGACCTGTGTAAGGCCCTCCCCCATATCATGAGATGGCGATGGTCGCCTCTTCTGTGGAGCCAGGGGAGTGTGGAAGTCACTGGATGACGGGTCTGGCATGGGGGTGTCCCCCATATCGTAAGAAGTGGAAGATGGGCCAGCCCCGTCATGAATGACCTGGGAAGGACCAGAGTCATCGAATGGAGGTAGGTCGGACGGCTCAGGCTCATCTCTGATCTGTATACCTGGAGCCCGAGCTCGGCCCCGACCCCGTCCCCGTCCCCGCCCACGCCTCTCTCTAGATGGATGTCGTCTCTGTAGGTATGAGGCTGTGGGTCACCCTGTGCTGCTGCTGTGGAGCTGGTGGTACTGGATCATTGAAGTTCAGCCCCATAAACTCATCCACTACACGACAGACATCTCGTGCAGTGGATGCAGTGAGCTCTGGGGGCATGTCAGGGACGCTAGAAATGAAATCAGCCTGCGAGTAATAGCAAATATTTATATCAGTGAATAGCTTATAAGTCAGTACAAGTATATATAAAGCTTACAGAGACAGCGACCGTACCATGTATCGCATGATAGCTCCCGTGCGACCGATCCAGCGTCGGGTGATGGCATAATACCACTGGAAGTAATCGTCAGATGTCCCAGCCGGCAAATCTGGCATCTGTACAATGCAATCACGCCGAGCATCCCACTCAGCAATCCATCTAGCGTGCTCGGACTGCCAGTTCCACTCGGAACGTCCCCTCATGTCAATCTCATGGAGGGGTCTCATATCAGCAGGGGGGGCTGGTATCTCCTGGAAACCACCAAACTGTCTGAGCACTCTGTCCGGATAGTAGTGCTCGACAAGGTAGAAGCATACCAATGGCACCCGGGCACGCCATACGTCGTTGCCTACCAGGCAGTACGGTGGCAGGGCGGGCAGGATGGAGCTGTATGGGTCCCACACCACCTGATGAAGTAGCAAAAGTGATGTACTGCATAAGAAAATGACCGTACAATAGCAATTTAAGAGTAGAAGGCAATGGAAATCAAAATTGATCTATCGCATACCTGATGTGGCATCTGTCGATCAAAGGAGGCGCGGTACTCAATCAATAGGTGGGTCGACACACGGGTGACGTCGAAAGTCGCACCCCAATGACTGATGAGTGGGCGGCCTGCGGTAACAGAGGTGAGCAGTCGCCGTACCGGGGCAATGTGGGGGAAGTGCTCCCATGCCCATATCTGCAGGACAACTAGTGGTCCTGCCATGTCCCCCGTGTCGACGTCGGAAGCCAGGCATAGCTGCCTGTACAGCCAAGCCAAACAGGCAGCTCCCCATGCGTGCTGCCCTGCTCGCTCGAAATCTCGGAGCAGCTGGAGGTACATAAGATGAACGTAGTTGGAGGATTTGTCTGCGACAATAAATCCCCCAAGCAGCAACAGAATGTATGCCCTAGCATGACGTCGGATCATCACGTCATCAGCAAACTCAGGTAGGTCGGTGAAGTGGCTATCTAACCACGACATCTTCAGCCGACCTCCATCCATGTCGACGCCGGGGACTGGCCGAACTCCTAATAGATCCTCGCACAAATCTGGCCAATCCATGCGAGCCGTGCCAGTAACGGCCAATCCATCCACAGGGAGGCCCGTCAGGATAGCAACGTCCTGTAGTGTCACAGTCCACTCTCCCGTGGTCATGTGGAACGTGTGCGTCTCTGGGCGCCATCGCTCGACCAAGCAGTAATCAGATGCCAATCCAGCTGAATGAAGGGCATCTGAGCCGCCCCTATGAACCCTGCCTGCGACAGGAATGGCACCATGCGCTCGTCCACGTCTGTAGGTATACCAGCAGGTCGCCTGAGCCTGGCCTCTCTGCGCCTACAATGTAGTACCTCATGCTCCTACAACAAAGTGAACATATTTATAAAAATCATAAACACCGCATCAAACAAAACTGGAATCAATAAAATAGATAAATGAACTGACCTGCCCATCCCACGCTAGAGTGGACCTATGTACAGGCTGCTGCGTCAGTAATGAACTATCGAGCGGTCCGGGATCCATCTGCGAAGAAACGATGAGGAGATATTGTTATTGACAACAAATATGGATTATAAACAAGCACAACAAACATAACGTCAGTCATGACTCAATAATACAGTGTATAGAACATATGGAAATAAAGAATTACCACTACGACTCGACCGCCCCGTTGGTACACTACCCATCGATCCCCCGTTTGGACAACTCCTTCTGTTGTGGCCTTGCTGCCCACAACAATCGCATGCGTAACCACGAGGGCCCTCTCGAATATCCATCTCATTCTGGAATCGTTTCTCCCGAGGCCGTCCCCTTTTCCTAATAAGTCCCGGTATAGGGTGCCACTTCGGTAAGTCCAAACGAATCCAATTTGCCTTATCAGCTGCAGGAATGAAGGAGCGACCATACACTTTTAGCTGGTGGTCCCACCTGTACCACTGTCCGACGTAGGCAAGACAATCCATGTGCATTGTACCCATTACCGCCATTGCATGTGAGCATGGAATTCTGTATGTCTGCCACTTGTTTACACGTACATCTACATGCTCTTAACTCTACCTTTTGAATATGATCCCCCTTCTGACCATACATTGTAGGACGTGGTGCAGTTATAACCTCATATATGCGTTCTTGATAGTCGAAACATGTCACTCTATGCGAGCTGGAAATGCTATTCCATCGCTCAAACTTATGTGCAGCATAGTCTGTGAGCAACTTACCTATACTCATGGCATCGCTGGCTTCACGCCTGTGCTTATTAAATATAGAGTTACAATTGTAGAAGGTTTTTTTTACCAATGCCGATACTGGTAAGCACCGGGCATCTTTTATAACCGAATTGTAACTCTCAGCCATGTTTGTTGTACCTAGGCCATATCTGACACCTTCATCGTAAGATAAGGTCCACATGCATGGAGGTAGCTCACGAAAATATCGTCCCGTCCAAGGATTGCTTTGAAGTGCTGCATTGAAGTATCCATGAAATTTTCGACTCTGCGCTTGATAGGCCGCTCTTTTTATTATTTCCTTACATTCCTTGCTTTTGGCCTTCGAATTGAAATTGCTTGCAACATGCCGGATACACCAGCGCCAAGGCCACCCTGTAGGCCACACCGCATTGTCACCTTCCACCGCACTCTTGATACCCGCATGGCGGTCCGATATCAAGCAAATGTTGGATCGGTCTTTGATGACGTGTTCCAACACTTTTGCAAGGAACCAACCCCAGGTTTCCGCCTTCTCCTCATCCACTAGCCCGTAGGCCAATGGGACTATATGATTTGCACCATCTACTGCCACTGCAATAAGCAATTTGTGCTTGTACTTGCCATACAGGAAGGTACCATCAACTGTGATCACAGGTCTGCAATGATTAAAGTATATAACATAGTCAGTGAATATCAATCAGGTGTAACAAAACTAAAGCATTATTACAATACATACCTGCAATACTGGAACGCCTCGATACAAGGACCGAATGCCCAAAAAAGCTTATCCAAGAACACGTGGCCGGCTGCATTTGAATCTTGAGTTTGCCAATCGACCTTCGTTCCTGGATTTGCCTCAGTAATTGCATTAGTAGATGCGGGAGCTCTACGTAAGACGACTCCCAACTACCGTACACCTGCTCAATTGCCTTTCTCTTTGCCTCACGAATTCTCTTTATGTGAACGTTATATCCGAACTCCTTTAATATATTCGTTTGGAGATCCTTCGCCCTCACATCTGGAGAATTGCGGATCTCCAATATTATGGCCCTAGACAAGCTGGTGGAGTCCAACTGAGAGTGATCCTGTCCAGTGATTTCATCCAAGCAGGTATGAGGCCCATCAAATTTAGTGATATGAAACCAGCCACCGTGTTTCTTATAACTGCCTCTCAGTCTCCACTTACAACCTCTGTTGTGGATATCGGTACATTTCACAGCCCATGACCTTGGATCCGAATCCACCACCTTGAAGTTATAGTGGTTCTTTACGTGCCACATTTTAACAGCCCGGATGAGATGATCTTTGGTTTCAAACCGCATCCCAACCTTAAATTCATCACTGAAGCTCCAATTCCCAGCACTCATTTCCTGCTCATCATCGTATGCTGCATAAGTACTACCAACTTCAGCATTGAAAAACGGAACTGCCACTGAGCTCCCTATTGCATCAACATCAGTAGGAGCAATGAAACGGTCCCAGCTATTTTCCCTTCTTTGCACATCAGGCAAAGCATATTGTTGTGGAAAAACTTCCACATTATCGTTTTCATCATCATCATAGTCGTCACTGGATTCACTTACTGATGAGTCTTGCACAGCCTCCATATCATCACCACCTATCGAAGTACCGCCACAAAATTCAAAGTTACCTATTTCCAGTTGTGCACTGCCTATTGTCTGAGCTGGGGTTGAGTTTGAGTCTACCAGCCCCTGGCTTCCAATATTTCTATCAATGCCCCTATCCCCTGCGGGTACCTGTGACAATTCATTTTCAAATATCTGCACATAAACAGCCACTGATCCCTCTGTGTACACCAACATCTCATGCGCCGCATCATCATCGGTCACTGGAATAATATCATAACGTAGCGTCCTATCTCCAATAGCTACCCTATGATATAGCTCCACCCGATGTGTACACCTATTTACCTTTAATCTATTGCAAATAATCTCCACTATCTGCTCATATGTTGAATTCCTACTGATACTGACCATAGCAACCGGCCGCTTATCATAACAAAAACCATCATCCTCTTGTACAATATTACCATGAGCATACAGTATGAACTTTGCCTTATCCATTTCCTCAACAATCCTGCCATCTCATCAAAATTAGCTTCAATGCATCAAATTCGCAAAATCACACTTATGAGTTTCATTCCTCATAATATTAATCAAATTCCAAATGCAACATTTCCAAAGTTCTATTTTTTTTCCTAAGAAACTCTGATTTCCTACAAACATTATCTTTTTTCACCGCAATTTCCATGATAAACCAACACTACAGTACCGAATACACCCCCTTCACGACATAACAAGTTATTTTTTTATTTCTTTCCCAACTACATTTCCTAAAATAATTTTCCAACAACCAATAACTATATTAATTTTTTTCCCCCCAATTTACAAATATATATATATATATATGTATCCATATAATTAGAAAATTTTCTACGTATTGGAATCGCTCAACAATACCCGTTGACGACATTACAAGTTATTTTAAATTATTTTCCCACTGCACTTCCTAAAAAATTATCCAACAACTAATCACAATATTATTTTTTTTTCCCAATAATTTCATATATGTATACGTATGTATCTATCTATATAACATACAACAACCGGATAAATCCTTCCACTTACTAATTGCACAATTAAATGATTCTAACAGCACATACTATCACCATTGAACAATGTAGCAACATTCATTAACAAAAAAAATCAAAAATCACGAAAATTACCTCAAATTTCGCCGGCGGATTTCGATTTATCGCGCGTATCGCTCCTCCAACCCACAAATTGCAATGTAGACACCGTCTGGGGGCTCTGAGATTGCCCAATCACAAAAAAACCTAAGAAGCCGTGGAGAATCAACGTCGGGCCGATTGAGAGAATTGGGATTTAGGGTTCGTATTTTTTGAATTTGGGGGAAATGGGGAAAGAAGCGGGTGAGTTTATGCGCGCAGACCTCGTCTCTTGAAGAGACGAGGTCACTAACTAATGACCTCGTCTCTTCAAGAGACGAGGTCACACGGAGCAACCTCGTCTCTTCAAGAGACGAGGCCGCCTCTTATTGGCCTCGTCTCTTGAAGAGACGAGGTCAGGCACTAACGACCTCGTCTCTTCAAGAGACGAGGCCGTGTTGCCTATTTCTGGGATTAAATTCGTCCCAGTGGCATTTTCGTAATTTTTTTTAATTTTAATAATATTTTTTTCCTTTTCCCAAGTTATGGCCATTTTAAGTTGAAACTTCCATTCATGTGAATTTTGACGAACTAAATAAAATAGAGTTAGAAAATTTATGTAGATCTTGGATGAAATACTCATTTCGGGTATTTATTTTGTTTAGGTGATGTGGACCAAGATCTTCTCTTTCCCGATGATTACTTCGATTGATAGAAGATTGCTATGGATGAGTGGGTTTCTTTTATGTTTATGTATTCGCGCATGTGCTTGTAGAATAGAGCACTAGATGTTAGGAAAAGATAAAATTGATATGCATGTGGGATATCATGGGAATTATGTATGTGAATTGTTATGTGCGATCAATAAACGATAAGTATATCGGAACCCAATCTGTGATTATTATAATTGTTTTTATGTATATTGCGTGTGTGTAAATATTGATTGATCACTATAAATGAATTAATGTCATATTAGATATCCCATAAATAAATTGCTCATGCATATCACTTAGAAAATCATTTCGCATTTTTGTTGCTACTCCTCAGCGTGGAACCAGAAAGGTAAGCTACCTATCTACATCTTGAGGAATTAGGACATTTGGGGAATATGACCTCAAGTTATAGCTAAGTTGGATCGATCGCTTTAGGTAAGGAAAGCCCGAGGACTAGTAGTACAGTTCGTTGGAACCCTAAGACACACGCAAAATTTTAAGTAGGTCGTTTGAGGCCCAGTTCAAATCATTCCCTAACTATCGATGGAGGGGTAAATCCATCATACATACGAAATTGGATAGTCATATGTATTGTTTGATCATATGGTTGTTGCATTTCATATGCTTGATTAATGAACTTGTTTGAATGCTTGTTATGGGTACTTTTATGGAAGGATTATCTCACTAAGCTAGTTATGTTTATTCCCCAATAGATTTTTGATATTGCAGGATCTTTGTTTCGTGCCCGAGACCACCTTGATCACTCGAGTAGAACCTATGTTTTGGGAAGCTTTTAGAAGAACTCTGTTTTAAAGTCTTAGATTAGATTTCTTCTAAAATATTCTAGCTTTAGTTAATCTTCATATTAAGACTATGTTATTATGGAGACTTATCAGGGGAATGCCCGTAGAAGATGTAAGACTTTATACTTTGACGATATATATATATATTAAGTATTATTTTGCATGTTCCGCTGTCAATATCTTAAAATGCATTACTCCACCGGTCTCTCTTTGCTGTGAATATACGCTTTGTACTAATATAGAAGCTTTTAAGTAACTGAGGTTTCATTCTTAAGTTTTAATATTGTGTACGGCAGGCTGTCACGTTTAGGGTACCTGTTGGGGTATGACAAACGCTCTGCATCTAATACAAAACTTTTAAATAGCTGTGGTAGCTATTCTAAGTCTCGTTTAGTATGCGATGGACTGTTATGTTTAGGGTCCCTTTGGGGTGTCAGTTTAAGTTAGTATCAGAGCAGCAAAAATATAAAGCATGACAATAGAATTTAAAAACTTAAAATATGCAAATAAATAAGTCTTAAGTTAGGAAAGGAGCTAAAAGTCAAAACTAACTAGAAATCTTTTCTTGTTATAGGTATCTTTAGGAGAAACAGAGAAAGAGCCAGGGCGTTCTGAAAGGGAATGGGGAGACATTCATGGACTACAAGTTGATATTGAGAACCTTATGTGAGGAATTCGCTTTGGCAAGGAGACCTAGGACTATGAGAGAAGTGTATGTAATCTCGAAGAGAGGCCTTATGTATACTAGGTGGGAAATGGTGGTTGATCAAATAAGGTATGATCCAATAAGAAGAAGGAGATGGACAATGTTTGAGACGATTTATATTGTAGAGAGAATTATGATAGATTATGGGAATGAACCAATGCTGAGAGAGTCCACCTTCATTTTGAAAAGGGAAGAAAATACTTCATACCCTGACTTTCGTGTATGGAGGGGTATAGGACCTCTATATGTTTATGCCCATGATGATTTGATGAACCATAGGGAGTGGCTTGAGGCAGATGCAAATAATCACTTTTATTGGCAAGGAGTATACTTAGACTTGTTGCCGACCCCTGTTGAGATCCAAACATCCATCTTAGTGATGTAAGCATGCGGATAGAGAATGCCCCAATAGAGGAAAACCGCAATGAGGATGAAAGTGAAGAAGAAGAAGAAGACCCAAGGAGGACCCGAACTAGGTAGATAAGGAAGAAAATAGGGTACCCCAATCGACTAGTATTGAGGAGGCTCCAAACAGTGAACCAAACCCACCTAATCTGGACTTTGACCAAGATCTGCAAATCCCAGATAGCCATAGAGTTGAGCCCGAGATTGAAATGGACCCTAGTCTTTGGAAAGACATATATGAGTATGGTGAAAGCTCAAGAGTTGTTAGTGGGATAACCATGGATCCTGTAGAGAATGAAGCTTTTGAAGAGATAATGATGAGAGAAGCCCGAGAGAATGCTAGAAAAAAAAATTCCAATTTGAACTTATCTAATCCCATTCATGATTCGATTGGTCTTTTACACAACTTTGTTGATTGTATTAATATTTACAAGTCTCTAGTCACTTCCATGTTACTTACATGTTTTTTATTTTATTGAACTCAATCGAGTCAATAATAAGATAATGGGTTAGTTTCTTCCAACCTCAAATATGGGCATCCAACTAGAGCTATTGACTTAAGATTTGGTAATAGAGATCGAGAGCATCTATACTACCCTATAGGATGCTAATGAAGAGACAAGTTCTATCATAGATTGTTGCGAACTGTTACAAATAACTACATGCTAGAGGGATTACAACACATTATGTATTTAGTAATAGCTCTACTCCATTAATAAAGGAAGATACATGCATACAGAAGTAATCGATGTAATTTTTGTAATGAAAAAGTTCAGAAATTTATAACTTAGTTTTGTCTTTAACTTAAGAATGGCATTATGACTCTAGACAATTGTAATTTAAAGATTTAAAATATGAAAATTAAGAGAATCTTGACAATGATAATAGGAATTTTTAGGAATGACCAAGTGTTGAAAATGGAAGCTACTCTTGACATTGGCTATGTATGTAGCATTGAGAGATTGTTTATAATTATGAAAAAAGTGGTTCAATACATTCCATTTTTCTTTTAATCCTGACACTTTCTCTTATCATTATTTGCACCTAATGAACTAAACTTAGAAATAAAACTATTTATTAAGAGGTAATTTCTAGAGTTTTATGGCAGCGTAAATTTAGTTTGGTAGAAATAGAATAGGCATAAGTTCGAATAAACTAAGGTATAAAAAGTGGAATAGAAGCTTAACAATACGAGTTAAGACTTTCTTTCTTCATTCATATGGTTTAAAACATTTTATTTTGTTTGGATTCCTAACCTAAATCGAAACCTTTAGAACTTCCTCTTCTTTTAAGTTGTACTACAAATCTAGCTATGCTATAAAACCAAGGTTGTCAGAATGGCCCGAACCGACCGGTCGAAGGCCACGAAGGTGGGTCGGGTCTGATGTTAGCTCACTTTTAGTGAGAATCGGATTGACCCGATCGGTTCGACTAGGAACTGGTCAACCCGACCTAGTCTACCGGGTCAAAACGCTTCCTCATATATTAAAAAAAAAAGAAAAGCGAACTTGTTACCTGTAGAACCGTGTAGTAGTAAAATGGTAGTAGATATTAGATAATAGTTATCAATTATCATAATTAGATAATTGTTATCAATTATCATAAAGTAGCAGTAGTGTAGGTATGGTCAAAAAGTCAAAAGTAAAAAGCAAACAAAACAAACTTAATGTAAAGTAAAATCGAAAAAGTGAAACAAAAAGAGAAAAGAAGTGGAAAACGGAAAAACGAAAACAACCCTAAGCAGCAAAACCAAAAACCATTTAGAAGCTAAAAGTCTCAACTCTTAAAACTTGCAGCTACCAGGAGCAGGGGACGACCGCCGTCGCTACCCACCACCGTTACCCACCGCCCAATGTCTCTAGATACCCGACAAAGCGTTACAAGCCACCTTGGTGAGTTTCGAGTTTCAATTTCCCATATCATGATGTTCGTTCCTTGCTCATTTTTTTATAAAGTTTGTTCCTTTATTTTATGCTGGTGTGTGGTCAAAAATAAATTAAAAGAATGAAATATGTTCACAAGAAATATCATGTGCTTGCTTGTCACAGCATCATGCACTTTACAATTTACATGATACATGTCCAAAAGAGTGATGCAGCATTGAGGAAGATCTTGTTTAAGGAAAAAAGGATGATTTATGAGAGATTAAATTAAAAGTATGAATAAATAGAATAAACTAGCTAGACATTAATCATACGTAATAGATAAGATATAATGATAATAAGGTAGAATAGACATTCCTCGTATTTTTAATTTTCCTTTCTCCAATTCCCCCGTAGACCAAAAGTTCCACATGGATTTAAAGATGCTTGCTTCTATAGTTGCTAAAAAAAAAAAAAAATAAAAAATTTTCATCTATAGAATTTGGTAAAGGATAATTACCAAAGGATTTCATTTATTTATTATTCAGCTGATAAGATCATTTTATGAAAACGCAATTGGATGAAGAAAGTGGATAAGCTCAAGGAGTATAAGATATAAGGATTTTAGTGATACATGGGTCGGGCTTGATTAATAGCTAGAAGAGCTTAGTATTTTGCAACTAACTTGGTGGACTTATTCCGAACTTATTACTTTGAAACTTCTAAAATTATTCTAAAATCAGCCTAATTTATTAGACTCCATCACTCATCCTATGAATGTGGAAATTTAAATTAGTTTATCTACTACTAAGCATCAAAGCACTTGGTGAAACAGATTTTATATTATATAAAAACACCATTGGATGTTGACCGATTGAATCTCTTGGATGACACCGTTCATGTTCCTATGGCTAAAAAATATAGAAAGAAGAAATCTACATTTTGATTGTGATTAAGGTGTAGTGTAGTTCTAATTTTATACCGTGCAAAACTTTCTTTTATTTCATAGTTAATTATATATGTGGAATTTTACTGGTAGGCAATAAAAGAGAAATAGAAACATGCTGTTAAGGGATGGATAAACACAAAATTAGAAGTATATAATACAAAACTTGTAAATTCTAGAGCTGTTATTTGATGATTCATAGCTTGTTCTTGATTATATAATGTAGCTTTGCTAGTACATTGCTATTATTAAACTGAGCACATATTCTAGAGTTGTTACTAATTATAAATGCTCTTTTTTTTTTTGAAAAGAAAAATAGGTTGTCGAAAAAGAGACATCGTGAGTAGTCAATCATCTTCTTCAATTTGTACCAAGAATCCTGCTTAGGAGCATTTTAACTCATCTACTAATGACAAAGGAAAGACCATGTTCACATGCCTTTTATTATGGAATAAGTACCAAGGTGGAGGGATCAATACAATGAAATATCATTTGGCAGGGATTTGTGGCCTACATGCTAGCTTATTTCCTGAATCTAACTTTTATGTATGATGATACATTTAAAGAAACAACAGAAGTTTTTAAGGCTTATATGATGTGCTAGAGAAAAAAAGTATTTGTGGTGATCGCATAGCTGTAATTAAAGGCATGAAATTGTATCGTGAAAGGAGAGAGTTTTTTTGGTTGGGAAATAGCTATTAAATTTGTCAAAGCATCACAACCAGGTAAGTGACCATGAATACTAGAATCAAAATTAATGTCAATGTTTGTTTTTCACAATTATTTGACTTGCTTTATTGAATTGTAGATCATTGGTGGAGGTTTTTTGTCATAGTGCTCCTATATTGCAAAATATTCGAATATTGAGTCAAAATGCTTTTGTTCCTGGATGTGAGCGTAATTGGGTTTTTTTGAGTGCATTCACACAAGAAATAGATTAAAGCATCAAAGGCTTAATGATCTTGTTTATGTGACCTGTAATTTGTGTTTGAAGAATAGGTATGTAAATTATTTTGACTAAGAATAGTTCATCACCACTTCACCTTATGTATTTTTTAAATTTTTTCCTTTGCTAATTACTTCTTTATAGGCATCAAAATAAGAAGAAAAGTTATGATCCAATAGATTTTGATTGCATTGATAAGATGAATTTTTGGATAACTAAAGAAAAAGAAGATTTACCCCTTGAACTTAATTTTGATGAGATTATTGAACAAGCAATTTATGAAATGATGCCACTCCTGTAATAACTGATGGTTTGACTAAAGATTAGTTATCTATTTCAGTACTTTTAAATTATTAATTTTGTATATGTTCATTGAATATTATTTTTCCTAAGACTTCGTATTTCTTTCCTTCGTGCCCCCAACCCAACCCCACCTCGCTTTAATGAAGAGGTCGATTTGGATGTAGTTGCAGACCAAGCTGACTTTATGCATAGCTTTGAATCAAATGAAGATCAGGATAATATTAATTAAAAGTTGAATTAATATCTTAGTTTATAATATTTTGTTTTTGTTTCCAATATGTACAATGTGATTTCAATCTAATGATGGATTTGACAGGGTAAATTTCATTTATTTGTTTTTTAATAGTTAGGATTTAACATAAATATTTATTTTTCATCAACCCCCGTTTAACCCCTTAACCTCTGATCCCTAGCATATCCGGTCAACTCCGGTCCGGGTCTGACAACCTTGTATAAAACAATTACTCCTAACTATTTGGTTTGGTTTGATTTTTTCTTTCATTTGATAAATACCCCTACTTACCTCTCAATTTAATAAAGGAAGATTTATTTAAACATATGTGAGAGAAAGACTGATATATTAGGAATTGCAAAAGATAAAACTTCTCTTATGTCATTCAATCAAAAAGTAATCCACTCATAACTTATATTGTCTAAATTAAAATATTGTTATAATGAAATCTACTCTATCAAAACATGATTTATGTTGCCTCAAGAGTAAGAATGAAAGCAATTCAATTTCTATTTACTAATCAAATTAATTCCTGATTTTTTTTTGTCAAAATAAGTTAATAATCAATCGTCAGAAGAGATTAAGCTTGTTTCTATATCGTTATTATTCTTGTCTCCAGCAGCAAGTGTTAGTTCCTCAGCCCTCTTAGCTTGATGTCTCCAATCTGTTTTTACCAATGTAAATACCATCAAACAAACACAAGACACTTGTGCTGCTAATAGCCCAAACCACAGCCCCTTAATGCCCATTTTCAAAGTAAATGTTGTGATAATAGCTACTGGCAATCCCACAATATAAAATGAAAACAAGTTGATGTGTGCCCCAACTTTAGGCCGCGCTGTTCCCGTTAGGACTCCGCATGCTGCTGTTTGTGGAGAGTTGCCAAGTTCACATAAACCCAAAATAGGTAGAGTGGCTGATACCAATTTGAGAATCTGGGGTTCGTCGGTGTAAACTTTACCCCAAACTGATCTCATAGCAGTCATGAAGACAAAGGCTGCAAGTCCGAAAGCAGTTGCTCCCGTGATGCCAACAATTGCTGTGAATTGAGCCCGAGATGGCTGCCTTGCTCCCAAAGCTTGGGCTATTCTTGTACACATGCCTGAGCTAAGTGAAAATGGGAATGTATATAACAATCCTGTTGTTTGGATAAGTATTCCCATAGCCGCCACATTTGCCTTTGGATTGTCGAGCCATCCACAGAAAAAAAGCACGATTTCATACCACCACCATTCTAAGCAAACAGATATGCAACTAGGTAGGGAGAGACTAAGCAGGGGCCGCCATCCTTGGAAGATTGTGAGGAAGCTAACTCCATGCCATGGTTTGAGTGATTTATCTGAGATTAGTAGATAAACTATGAGACCAATGTTTAGATTGATTGTGTTACAAGCAAGAGCGAGTGCCACTCCTTTGACTCCAAAGTTCATAATAGTGACTAAAACATAGTTAATGGGAAGGTGTAGAATGACAGAACAAACACAAGCAATTGTTAGTGGAGTTGTTAGGCCTTGAGTTCTTAGGAAAATTCTCAAAGGGTGAAGATAGGCTTGAGCAAATAGTTCAGGAATGGAGAAGATCATATATACTTGGGCTACTTTTATAATTTCAGGGTCCTGACCCAACCTTGAGAAGATTGGTTCCATATTGAGCCATAAGATAGATATAGGCACAGAAACACTAAGTAAGAGGAATAAGGTTTTTTGGTATGTTTGACTTAGGATTGACCATCTCTTAGCTCCATATGCCTGACCACAAATTGGATCCATACCGATTGCTAGCCCTTTTAATATTGAATTCCCTGTGATGTTGCTAAATCCAAGTGCTAATGACCCACCTGCCAATTCCACTTTACCAAGATGGCCTAAGAAGAGCATGGAAATCACAGACCTTGAAAATATAAGCAATGTGGTCATTATAATGGGACCTGCAATCTTCCCTAGAGATAATACCTCTTCTCGTATCTGCATAAATATTTTGGATAGACCAAATCAATTTCAATTATTGCATGTTCTTTTAAAGTTTAGAAAATAAAGGGAAAAAAAAGAGAGAACATTTCAAGTTGTGAACATGAGAAAAGTAGCATTTCCTACGAATCCAAGGAACATACCTATAATTCGTTGATGAATACACAATGTCCAGATATTAAAAAGCTTCATTAGGACTAATAAGCCATGTGAAATAGAATTTAGGCATGGCAATTTTCTCCAATAATCAAAGTTCTCCTTGGCAAGTCAAGTGTTAATTCATATTTGATTGTCCCTAAAATAATCACCTAAATCCTTGCTGCAAGAATTCAGGCTAAGGATAGCTATTCTTATGGGACAAAACTAGGCTTTTTAATAGGGACAAATGCTTAGTTAAGTGCTTACATTGGTGTGAAAGAAATAATATCATGGTACCTCATAAATGATTAGAAATATTTTTAAAAATCTTATGAATGAAATAAAAAGGCACTTAAAGGTTATATTTATTTAAATTACTAATATACTTAGGATAAAAATATCAATATCAAATATTGCGGAAAATTTTATAGTTCTATCATGTCTTTTAGCAGGAACGGTTCCATCGGTTATAATACTAAAATTCAGATTCATATCCAATTGTAATCGTACAATTGAAATACTTAATAGCCACTTACTATATTCTAAACATTATATAGAATATGTTATTCTTTTTTGGCTAAGTACACATGACTCATAAATTGGGAAGATGAAATGATTACATCATTAGACGACGAAAACGTTGGCCACTTAATAAACTAAGCTTATATACTTGTGGATAAAAGGCAAAAGAAGATGAAGAAGAAGAAGAAGGATTTAATAGTGTTTGACCTAGAAAATTGAAAGTGAATATTTGGAATGATATGGCGAATTTCTGCCCCATACTTTTACAACTTAAGTATTGCAACTATAGTATTTTTTTAGTGTACAACTGCAATAATTATTTCATTAATGTATTGGCGAAAAACAAGCCCTTCAATGATATATCCCAAAAGAATTACAAATCTTAAAAAGAAAATAAATAAAAAAGTGAAGGGTAAAGCCCACGATCTCAAAAGAAACTTTTAGAACTTGCCTATTAGATATAAAAACTATTGGCGCATCAAGTTGTGGAGTTCATAAAAGGCAAAAAGCTCAAAAAATGTTTTATTTATTTATTTATTTTGCAATTGATAGATCCATCATATAACCCTTATTTTAAGCAGTCACGTATGTCCCTGTCTTAATGATAGTAATGGAGTTTGGTAAGACTGTGCTTTAAGGATGGCAAAATTTAGGTAATATTAAATATATGTTTCGAACAGTCATTCCAACAGATACTTGAACCCTGCTTATTTATTTGCCTCTTTAAAAATAAACAATTAAATATGTCAAACTGCTCACGCTTTTCCCACTTTGTTCATAAAACAACCGAACTAGGAGTTCACGGAAATTCTAGATGAGACACATGAATAGTTGGAAATGGTTGCTATGAAACCCAAACTTATCATATACCATATTGATTTTGAAACTACAAAATGTGGTTATAAAAAAAATGATAATGAAATAAAAACTTCTTACGTTCATATCTATCGACTTTTAAAAGGAAATATATGTCTTGTGTGACTGATTTCTTATATGGAATTTAGGAGCAGTATTTCAACTTGTGACAATGTTGCTGATCCACTTTCCAAGCCTCTTACACAGGCAAAGCATGATCATCATACTAGGTCAATGGATATTAGATACATGAATGATTTGACCTAGTGCAAGTGGAAGATTGTTAGTGATTATGCACCAGGCCGATTTTTTTATATTGTTATATATATATATATATATATTATTGACACAGAGGTATTTCAATTATATTGTTTGCATATTTACTTTATAATAGGATTCATGACTAATTTAATTATTCTAAATATCCCTAGGTGCTCATTATTATATGAATGATAATGAAATCAAATCTAGTATGAGTTTTTGTTTGATAGTTATGGGATGTCTATTTGTATGGGGATACAAATCAAATTCATAAGCACATATTAGAGGACTATGTACTGAACTGACTTACTATGAGATCACTACATGGATTAATATCATAAGTGATTCTCATACTAATAATGTCAGCATATCCTTAGACCTATCACCATAGGTTCTTACATGAGGAATGTTATAATTTGAATCAATCAAATATTGTCTTTAATGGGATAATTATAAAGGTTAAGATTGAATGTAATGTGAATCATGCAAAAGAAGTTGAATGATTAAGATGAGATTTGTCCCTTTCATTATGAGAGAGATATCTCTAGGTTCATCAATAAGTGAAACCAAGAAATGCATGGTCATGCTTAAATAAATTCATAGTGTGGTCAATTTCATTTATTTTGTTAGTTCACTTGGAGATCGAGAAATGATAAGATTGAATGGTAAAAGGATGACACTATTCATGTCTTATGTTCAATCTAGATATTATGCAACAAAAGGATAGTGACATAAGTTATGAACTAGACAAAAAGCGGATCACCGATCTTCACTTAATTTGAGTAAATATAATGTCTTGCTAGAGACCATTTATGCTTTGTTAACAAAAATGCTTTTAGGTGAATGGTCAATACTAAGTGAAACTACAGGATCACACATCTTTGTTTGTTTTATCATATTCTAGTAATTTTAACATCATATTTTTTTTATCATTTTTAAACAAATATTTATCAAGAAATAGATAAAAAAACTGATAATTTTACTCATAAACTAACCAAACAGATATAATACAAATTAGTTGCAAATAAAGATTAGATAAGAATATGTTATAGATAAAATTCCAACGGTCTAAATAAACCCCATAGTAAAGTGGTATATGAACTCGAGTAATTATCATGTCTATACTAAGTCGGTATTTCTAACAAAACGAATAAAAAATTTCACTATCGTGCCGTAACGTACTCTCTAAGGCGCTATAAAATCATCACTCATTTTCCGACATTGGGTACATATACCTGCTACAAACAAGAGCTTCTAAAGTAAAATTACAATCTATACTAGTATTCCATTTTTGGTCGTTGAAATAAAATAAAAAAGAAAAAAAAAATTTATTAGATATTACGTATCTCGTATTTAAATATTATTTATATAATACATAATGTGTAATATCTAATAAATCTAGTTTTACCAGACAAAAGTTTTAATTTGTAGACTTTGAGACACAATGTATATAGATAAGGTTTTCATTACGGACAAATTAGATGTGGCAAACCAGAGAGCATAGAGGTGAAGGGTGGCTTCAACATTGCTTTAGCTGTCTGGCCCTATGTTATCATTATTATTGGGTACCCCTCAAATATGTTGCAGCAACTTGCGACCAAGTGAAGGGCATCATAGATACACAATACGATTATCATCAAAAGGGAAAAAAAAAAAAAAAAAGAAAGAAAAGAAAAAGATATTTATGGCTAGGTGAAGGGCATCATAGATACACAATGTTGTGGTTTCATGTCATCAATGTTATAAAAAGAGGGGAAAAAAAAAAAAGCAACTATGTGAAGAGTAATGCATATACATAACACTTTATATCAATGTCATCATTATTATTAAAAAGGAAAAACTTGTGATAGATGAGCATTATAAATACACAACATACTGTAAAATCACAATTTCTTCTTGCTGATCTAATAAACATAGGAGCGTTAATGTCATCTTTGGTATTTGAAATTTTTCTAAATGTGTAATTAATTACATGATTTGAAAGTAGTCAATAGAATATCCAATTAATATTTTTGTGCTACTAATAATATCCAACTAACAAAGTTAACTTAATTTACTAGTTGATACTCTTAGTGAATCGAGAAGTGAAATGTGTCCAATAGCCAATATAAAAAACTAGAAAATTAAACAATTAAGTGGACAGTTTAACACACATATTAAGGTTGTTAGATTTATCTACTTACTTGATTATGTAATTTGAAAATATGTGTACTAATTTTCTTGTTTAATTGTCTAATTTTTAATAAATTTATTAATTACTTAACACATTTCATTTTCACATTTACTAGAAGTGCTAATTCAACAAATAGAGTTACTTTAATAGTTAATTGTATATTTGAAGAAGCTCTAGGTGGCAAATGCGACATTAGTCTAAATATAGAATGAAAAAAATGATGGATCATTTTTATATCTTTTCTAATCATTTTTATCAAAATTTTCATTCTTAAATATTGTTATTTGTAACTAGTAATGTCACATAGAAATTAAGGAATGAAAATGGAAATGTTCAAGTACATAGGAAAGAACATTTTATTCATGAAACAATAGGAACTCTTAAATAAAAGTATTATATTATAAGATGATCAAATAACTACATATATGAAACTACTAAAAGGGCTATCAATGTAGTGACTTTATGAAAACGAAATGAGAAGCTATGAAGAGATGGGGCTTTTTATATTAAAGAGCATGCTGAGACAAAGCTAGTGCTTCCTAGTTCCTAGACTGGCTATGGAATTGACTAGTGGAGCCCTGTCTCCGAACTGTCTCCTTGGACACAGTACACACTCTATTCCGTTTAGGCCGAAACTAGGTATAAATCAGAAAGAAAGATCCAAAGTTGTGTTGGATATAAATAAAAAAATAAGAATAATAAGAATAATAGTAATAATGAGATTTATCATGGGGTAGTGATTTAAATTTAACACTCGTGGGCATTTAAGTTTTTTTGGGTTCCACGTGAGATTCCGCTAATTGGTTTAAAACCCACATGAAAGTGACCGCCAGCAAAGTGAGAATAAGCGATTTCCTGTCAGCCAATCTCCTTTTTAACTCATGCCATCATACTTCCCCCCCCCCCCCCCCCCCCCCCCCCCCCCCCCCCCCCCCCCCCCCCTTTTTCTTCCTTTATTGCGTCTTAAAGATCCAGGTTAAATAATTATTTCTACATTTATACTTGTTGTTTTAAAGAAATATATAATCAATATTTAAAACACTAAACTCACTAGGTTAATGTCAAAAAAAAATATATCTGAACTTTTGTAAAGAGTTTAATTTCATATATGAAGTTTGATTTTAATAATTTTGGTATACAAACAAAGTTTTCGTGAACTTTTTTTATACTGATGAAATTTACTTCAGATATAAAAGAAATCTGTGAAAACTTTATCAAGTATCAAAATATCAAAATTAAACTTCATGTTAGGAAAAAAGTTCATAAAAACTTTATTTAAGTACCGTATTATTCAAAATGAAACTTTAAATACATAATTAAACATTTTATAAGAGTTTAGATATCATTTTGTCATTAACCTTTTAACTTTTAATATAGACCGAATATAACCTAAACACTACTTTTTTTTCTTTTCTTATCAATCATTATTATAAATATTAGAGAGAGAGAGAAATTTGAGACATCCCAATGCAAGATCATCAATCATGCCACCAACAAATTAAAGCTGCTAAGTGAACCCCATTTCAAACATGTCATTTTTGTCATAATTGGGATAAGATATTCCATATGGAACTCTAGAATAAACCCTCAAGGAGAAATGGAAAGGATACCGTACGTACCTCTTGAAGTGGTAACATTCGGATTGCCTCAAAAACAGGTGATCTCCTAGAATAGCCTTTTAAGAAATGTGTCCTTGTTGAATCATCTTCTTCAATTTCATTAATATTTTCTTGTTCTTCTTCTTCATCATCTTCTTCTTCTTCATCATAATCCTCTTCCAATTCCAAGACTGTTTCTTCCTTCAAACCAAGGACGTGCACATTGGTTGCCATTGCTTCAGATTCACTTTTCGAGCACAGGTTTCTCCGCTTCCAGACAAAAACCTCAAAAAAAACCAAATATTGACCCGAAACTAGAGGAGGACTATGAATTTTCCAAACGTTGTTGATAATATTATTAATAACATCAACCAAGCTGCAACAATAATGCAAATAAAATTAACAAACATATAATAGTACCGAAATAAATAAAAAAATTGGAAAAATAGCATAACATTGTTACGATATAGTCATAATAATTCCATATAAAAGATTTTCAGATTCCATAATTGGAAATGAACATTAAAACCATTATTTAGTATAGTGTGACTTACACATACTCTGTCATTAAATAAAGATTAAGGACCCGTTTCTCTGATCTTGGCCTAGTACCACACTGGCGGAATAAAAGGAAATAAAATTAGTAATGGAGGGAATGGAGAAAGAAGAGGGAGGGAAAATATTGTTTGCTTCGGGGAATGGAGACAACATTGGAACTACTGCACATATATCCCTACTGCCACCATTTATATATAGTCCACTTAGCGTAATTGTTAATCGTGAGGTATGCTTTATTTATTTTTTTATCCACCTTACTTGCTGTTTCATGTTAAGGCACTAATAATTATATTACTTCATCTTTTTGTTCGATGGTGAATAATTCGGGTTGCAAACCGATGTATATAAAATTATATGCACATCAATTCTTTTTGCATATAAAAGATATTGGAAGCTGTGCACACAAAGAATAATTTGGCGTATATGGTACCATCTTCTTATGAATTAAAAAAAGTTGATGTAGGCTATTTGTACGTAGAATTATAGTTTTATGCATTTATAGTCCATCCAATGTATAATCATTATCGAAAAAAATAGTATAAGTTTTTGGAAGATTCTATGGTCCCATCGATGAACCCGTCTAATCAATCATCTAACTATTAAAATAAATATAATAATTGAAATATTAACAATTTTAGTGATTCGATCACAATTGAGTATCGTATGAACCGTTAGATAGTGAGGGGACTAGTCCTGTCAAAATTAATAACGGATCATAAAATTTTCTTAAGTTTTTTACTTCTTAATAAATACCTCAAAACATCATAGTAGCATCCTAATAACTTCCTCCCTCTAAAATATTGGAGAGGGAGAGTTAGATTTCCCCAAATAAATTGTTGATTTTTCAACCCACCTTTTACTCATAAAGAGTACTATTTATTCACTTTGGTGGATAAAATAATGACAAAAATTTGGTAATTTAATAAAAATATAATAGAGATGTAATTCATTATATTATTAAATTCATATAAAATTTAAGAAAAAAAATTAGAATAAGAGTACATCTATTGTATCCTGTTGTAATAGTAATATATTTATGGCAGATAGAGAACAGGTCTAATAATAGTGTCTAAAGACAGGAATATTTGTAAGAAAACAATAAATAAACAATTAAATAGTAATTTATTAAAAAGTCATTCCCCCCAATATGAAGATGCGGCTAATCCCGAATTCCAAACAGACATTTTGCTTTTATTCATTTCACCCAGACATAGGTAATTAACTAAGCTTCAGTGATCATGTGGGTGTAAAACATAATGTAAAAATAAATTACATATACTTTATCCAAAAAGCAAAGTGAGTGAAGTAGTGACATATTGGGAACATCAATTACATTTCAGTCATAATATAACATGGCGGGAGATATATATATATATATATATATATATGAAATTCCATTCACAAATAAAATTTCGGCAATGTGATTATAAAAAAAAAAAAAAAAAGATTTTCAAGAAGACTACAGAAAGATAATGCTAGTGCATTATGGGATCGGAGAGTGGTTATATGAATAATTTTAAATGCTCAATACTATGTCTTATAGTAGCTTTAACAATTTGGTTAGTTTTCTCTGTAATCCAAAATATTTTATAAAGGTACTTTCATTTTTCTATCAAGTTTTCTTATCGAATATTATTGATAACGAATATTTTTAATTCAACATTTAATATGCATAATTATCAAGTTATAACCACTCCATCAAAAACATTTACAGTTATAATTTTATGAGAGCTTTTTCCATATTTAATCTAACCATTAAAATAAATATAATAAATGAAATGTTAATCATTTTAGTGATTCGATCATGGTGACTAAACCGGTCCTGTCAAAATTAATGGCAAGACCATAGAATTTCCCTAATTTTATATTATAATCTTTGGCAACAAAATTTGAATTTAGTCTGTCCTATTAAATAATCAGTATATATCTGTATATGCTATAATGAGGTCAACACTAAGGTTTGAAAGGGAAATTCTATTAAATTTGCCACGGCATATCTATTTCTAAAATAGGCATCCATGCCATTTATTTTAAGAATTTGCAAGTTTTGCAATTCAAATTTTAAAATTGTGAAGTTTAAATTTCCATCGAGTTGTTTTGGCAGGGAACTTCTATTAACTTTGCAATTGCACATTTCTTAATTGTCTTTATTTTTGGTAATTGTTCATATGGGTGGGACACAATCGAATTTGGTTCTCCTAAATTTACTTGAAGGGAGTTAACGTAGAGTTAGACCATATTGGTTAAAAGTAGTTTTGTGTCTAAAAGCTCAAGCCAACCCATACTTGCTATCTTATTATTTATATTTTAGTTAGTTCGTATGCCATGTTATATATATATATATATATATATATATATATATAATATGGATTTTGTGCTGTGAGGCAAAGATGGGAAGCATATGGGCCCTAAATTAATGTAAGGAAAGTTAATGCAAAAAGTAAAAATATGCCTGATTAGCTAATGGTAGCTCTTCATTTAAAATACTTAACACTTGTTCGCTGTCCTAATATTTATATTTTAGTTGGTTTATCCCATAATACTGCATATGAGAGTGAAACTATTCTATTTTCATCTTCCATCACAAATTAGTCAGAAACAGAACTTTTGCTATTTTTGTCAGTCCAGAAAAAAATGAATGATTTTCTTTAATCAAAAGTTGCTGGGGACTACTTCTCTTTAGTACTGTTTAACTTCTCACTTTCAAGTACTCTGTGAACCTACTGCATCTCACAGGCAAAAACGCAGAATTTGTCCTCCAATAATGATGTATGTAGATGGCAGCTAGGACCACCACCGGACCTTAGCTTTTTGGTATAATAACTTCTTGTCGTAGTTTTATGTGTCTATCCTCAAAAATGGTGTTCCAAGAAGTAAGAATTATATGTAATGGATGATGCCAACTTCGGAAGAGAATTATAGTTTAAGGTTTTTGTTGCAAGTGTTTGGGCACACCTGAGAGCCAACATTCATGTATCATGATAATGTCTCATCATAGAATTGCGATATGCAAAAAAGAATTGTCTAGACCTTGGGAATCAATTAGTAGTCTAGGAAAAGTGAAATGAAATTATGTTTGTGAGGGTTATAGAGAAAAAAAAAAAATTGAAAGTGTTAGGGTGCTTCATGACACACGACCAGGATCCCTTTTGGTGCAGTCCAAAAAATTCTTCTTTTGAAAAATTAATTCTCATCTTTCCCTTTAGAAAATTCAATTCTCATAACTCCCAAGTCCCGATACACATGAACGAAATCATACCTACGTAAAGTAACATCTCTTCCTTCCGAAATTCTCATTTCTGTGTCCTAGGATTGACCTCCAATCTCTCTCTCTCCCTCTCTCTCTCTTTTCCCTTGTCTTTTCGCCATGAGACACTGTTCTTGTCTCCTATGTCTTGTTGAGTTAAAAGTTCATTCAATTAGACTATAAATATATATGATCCTTCATTTTGTGGTTATTGTATGGAAAACTTATGTTGGAACATCGGTAGACAAAGTCTCTTATCATAAACATTTTTGTTTTCCTTTGAAATAAATAGCTACAATGAAATTATAATATAAATTATTACGCAATGAAAGATTGTAATTTTGAAATTACATATACAAAGGGCTCACAATGGATCTCTCCATTATTTATAATCTCTCAAGTTCCATCAATTTACTCCTACAAAATACTTTATGTATAATTAATGGATGAAACAATAAGAAAGTAGATGATGTTTTAGGGAGCTTCTACGGTTGGGATCGGCCGATCAACCATCTAACCATTAAAATAAATATAATAATTGAAATATTAACTATTTTAATGATTCAATCATAATTAAAGTGTAAGTTGTTTATATGGTGACGGATTCGGACCCGTCAAAATTAATAACAAGATTATAGAATTTCTCGATGTTTTAATAATATCATAATGCATTTAAATAGTCTAGGTGATCTCAATAACTTATTTGTAAGTTGAAGACTATTAAGAGAAGAAAACTTTAGCAGATACAAATCTTATGAGTAATGTATATGGGTAAATTACATTAATAGTCCTTATATTTTATAAAATTATATCAAAACCTCATATATTAAAATACAACAAATATCCTAAGGCATCAATAATTTTTAATTTTATACGTATTTGCATGTGTTAATCAATGTTAAATAATAAAAAAAATGTAAAGTAAATTAAAAGATAATAATAAAAAGATTTTTTTTATTTTTTTAAATGCACGCATAGTATATATGTTATAATATGTAAAATATGTTAATTAAAAATCACAAAATAAAAATAAAGAGGATCTATGGTTGCTCGTGCTATGGCCTATCTACCAAGGGCAACGTTAGCTAGCAATGATATATTAAGAATAAAATTGTGAGTTGCAATTAATTTTTAATGGTAGGTAGGAAGTTGTATGATCCCTTTATGGTGGTGAGCAGCCATCTAATTAATTTGGTTTTTTTTTTTTTTTTTTTTTTTTGAGGATGGTAGGTTATATGGCCCTCTTCTAATAATGGGTCGAATGGTCTCTCCTTGTACTCATGGTTAATGATTTTTTTATTTTATTTTATTTTATTTTTTACTTATATATAATATTACATAAAGTATGGGTGCATTTAATAAAATACAATTTTGTCTTCTTTATTAATTTTTTGAATTCATTTTAATTTTTATCATTTTTGACAATCAAGACATGTATATATTTATAGTAGGGTTAATTACAAAAAATAACCTATGTTATGCCTCTTTTGCAAATAGTTGACCTATGTTTAACTCTATTTTGTTCTGTAAAAAATATTGTCATTGTGACATGTGTTAAGCTCTCTTTGTCTTCTTCCTCTTCTGACTTTTTTTTTTTTTTTTAGTTATGTGCTTTACACGAGGTTGCCTAAACTTTTTTTTCTTTTAAAAAAGCTATGTGCTTTGCACGTGGTTCTCTTCTCCATTCAAACAAAGGAGAGAGAATGTTGAGAAAGAGAAAGAAAAGAAGAAAATTAAGTTAAACTGCTGAGTCACCATTATGACATTCACCATGCTAAACCCACCTAAGCATGAGCTCGACATGGAAACAAACCACTAAGTGAAGTCACTGTACTTGATGGTTTGTCTTCATTGAACACTGTCACAGTCACCACCGCTATCAAAGACCTAAAGCCTCATCGTGACCTATCAAAACTTCCAAAGACTCACCATTTTGGAACAACCTAGATGAGGTTTATTTGTTTTGTTGGATTCAATTCATGAACCCTTCTTCTCGTATTAAGATTCAAAGGAAAGACAACTTTGGTTATTGAAAAAGTATTGGTACAGTTTGAACCGTTAAGAAACTCGACTAAAACATAATGATTGTCTGAAAGAATATTTTGGTTTATAAGACAGGTGATGACCCTAAAGATGCTCCTATGGAGTATACAATACACAAATATCACCTGAATAATGTTTTAGTTACCGATGCTCCTACTAATTTAGTGTACTTTTATGTCATGTGATTGATTAATTGTATATGTGTGTTAAACACGGGTCAGCTATTTTTTTTCAAAAATCATGGGTCAACTATTTACAAAAGAGGCAAAACACAAGTCGGTTTTTTTTTTTAAATTATCGCTTATAAAATATAAAAAAATTATTAATACACTGATGTGGCAAAAATGTTAAGCTAAACTTCTAATACATGTATATCTCCATCAAGTTATTTTTATATGCTATTTAAAGTTTCATCTTTATTTTATTTTTATGTTCTTTAAGTATATTGTTGTTAAATACTAACGGTTGGGTTATGTTATAAAATAGGCCATTGTTGGTATTATTATTGAAGGATTTATTTCATTTCCCAACTGGGACTATTTTGTTCTAATGTTATTTCCTAGTTATAGTATTTCATTTAGTTTTTTTTTTTATTTAGATTGCCCAGAATCTTTTCATATTTTATACAATTCATGCTTGCAATAAACTATAGAGTTTGATGAATTCTATCATTGATGTAATTTTGAGTTTTATATGAAATTATCAAGAATTTCATATTCTTGTGGCGTTCATTATAGCTTAGGTTCTTAGCTCACTTATAGTCATCATGTTTAACTTTTCTATATTATTGTGGGTTCTTGATTTTCTAGTCAATGATTTTGGGTATTTTATATGTCTTTAGTTTTTTGTTTACTAATCAGCAGATTGAGATTAAAACTAATATTAGACTAGCACTCTTGGATTCAGAATGTCCCATCTTTTGATATCAAAGCTTTTGAATCTAAAACCAACTTTTTATCTAGGTCATATTGGGATTTCCTAAGTTATATTAATTTCGCAAGTCAGTCATATCCAGTTTGAATTGAAAATTGGTAAGTTCTATCAATTTAAAATCCATTCGGATCCTTATTCTTTTATTTTAATTTTTTTTCTATTCTATTTTACAATAAAAAAGAAAAATCATCTTTAGTTTATCTTCTTGCCGTTTTGTTATTTATCATTTCATATAGGATAGGAAAAAGGAAATTTATTTCCATATTCTTTATCTTTCTAGACTTTAGGGTTTGTAACAAGGAGGGGTAAAAGGTAGGAGTGGGTTAAACTAATAGAGGGAGAAAAAGCCAAAGAATAAAATGCAAGAGATTAAGAAAAAGAGTGCCATGAGGTTTTCTTTTCAAAATCTTTATGTTACACCATGTCTACAAAACAATGTGGAGAAGAAGGAGGTTGATCAAGTGGCAATGGTTGAAGCTATGATGAAATGATTGGATCAGTTCATGGCGACGTGCAATGCGATGAAGGGCTATATGACTATGCATAGTATGCTCATGAAAGGATTGTAACAAAGAAAGTCATAGCAGCTAATTAGTATTTGTAAATGAAAGAATCACATACTCTTAGATGATTTTAAAGATGAGAAGGATAAAGATAAAGATATTTGTTCAAGTAAAAAGAAGTTGTTAGCATGACCGATTGAAATACCCCAAATTTTCAACAAGTTAAATTAAGAAAGTAATAGTAATTAACATGAAAATATGAGTAAATTTGAACCTTAGTTATATTTGAGTAATTAATTACAAGTTAGATAATTTAGCTAATTAAATAAATGTTAAATTATAAATTATAATTTAGTTTAGATAAATTAAAAGAATAAATTAAATTGAATTGGTAAAGAATTAATGACATTGTTGTAATTAATGATACAATTTGACTTGGAAAGTGAATTAAATAATTTAAGTAATTGAATTAGGTGGTATAATATGTAATAATTGAATTTAATTAGAAAGTATATTAAACCAATTATTAATTATTATCTAAAATAATCTATATATCATTAATTCCCCAAATATTAATATTGTTGATTAACCCACATGCCAACTCATCAATTCACCTCACTTTATATTAACTTCCCCTAATTAATACACATACCTAATGGATCTAAAGTCATCATAGAATCATCATGAAATCATATAAAACCTCTCATAATCTTATGCACTAGATATTATATGATCAACATATATCTAGAACAAATTTTTCTTCTCATATATACGAGGTTATTACATTTTAACCATTATTTAAAAAAATTACATAAATCTAGATTATATAAAAAAATTACACAAATACTATTGTTGTATCGCATAAAGGGAATGCGATACAATAATTTTTTTATATCGGACTGTATCGTGTGATACAAGTATAAATAGTAAAAATTTTCCTTTCCACTTGACGTTGACGTTTGAAAACTGCAAGTTGAATTTTATTTTAATTTTTCTTTTTTTGAAGTCTGCGTTGGCATAGTGTGTAAACACTCGAATTTTTTGTGACTAAAAAAAAAATAATCCTAGAATTAAAATACCGAATCAAAACCCTAAAAGCCAACCTAAGTTAAAACCAAACCCTAAACAAAATCAAATACGAAATTTCATGGCCTTAAGAAAAAGAGAACCTTAAAAAACAAAAGAAAATTTAATAATCATTCGACTCAAAAACTCAAACGTAAGACAGTTCCTCTATCCGATCCCTAACACATAAATCGAGACAGAATATCCAAATAATACTCAATAGCAAAATTATAGAACTTTAAGCCTTTCAGTTAATTTTGGAATAAAAAATCTAAGTTAATACTGAAAGTCAAACTAAGCCATCACACAACCTTAGACTCGATTAAACAATACCAGAAATTGAAAAATATTAAATAAATGAAAAATAAAGTAAAACATAAATTTTGAACCAAAAATATAAAATATTCATAAATCCCAAAAAAATTATACTCTTGTGAATAAATCTTAAAGCTGTAATTAAAACTGGACCCCTAAAAGTCAACTAAGCTAACAACAAGCCCTAGTGAGATTAGATCCAGTAATCTCATGCTCTTAACTCCTAAATAATAAAGTTGAGATAATTATGGATTAAAATCCTTAATAATATAGGGAAGCTTAAAAATATTAGATTCGTTAAAATTTAGTTCATTTCATATCCAAACGAGTCAAATATCAAAAACCATGCCTCGGTACACTGAATAGTAAAAATATTCTAATAATACCGTTAGAATCGTAATAATATGAGGAATCTAAAAGTATTGGTTTTAGAATTTTTCGAAATCTAAAATTATCTGATATAGCCTGTTTACACGTATTTTATTACTACCGATATCTTATTTATCTAGCCTACTATTTATTGTACCATTTCTATTATTCAATACTATTCATCTATTTCTATTTTTCCTTACAATCTATTCTTACAACCTCTATACCTATTACTTAATTTTTTTTTTCCATAAAAATTCTACACCACATATTACTAAACTTCTCTTACATTTTTCTTTTAAAATTAATTTTTAATTACTCCTTTTCTTTATGCCATCAATTTTCTTTTCTTTTTCATTTATTTAATTAACTATAATTTCCTTTCAACTTTTCCTATAAATACCTCATCCCTCCTTCATTCTTTACACACATCTCATACAACTCTACCAAAATCATTCATCAACTTCTCTCTCTAATTTTCCTCTCCAAAACTCTCTTCACAACTCTCTCATCTTTTCATATTCTTACTATCTTCATACAACATCAACCTCTCTTTCTTCTACCACCCACTTCTCTACATTAGGTAAAAATTCTGACAAATATTCTTTATGTTCATGTAACTTAACATGATTATAGTATATATTTTCTAAACCTATGGGAGTTAAAAAAGCAATAATATATTCATGTTTTGTTCTTATTCGTGCAAAATTTTATTGTTATAGTATTATAATATTATGCTCTATTTTTTAATCTAACTTCTATATGTTATTGAATATAGTTATGTGTATATATATATATATATATATATTAGGGCCTATAAGCTCACTAACATAACTTTTATTTATTCATGTTTTGCAATTTATTTATTCATTTCATGCTATTATATTAAGACTAGTCTTTTTAGTCTTAGACTTGTTCTTATAAAGTTAAAACAATTTTTCTTCTTTCCTTTGGACTTTTCCAAAATTTAAGTCCGGGGATCAAAATTTTAAGACTCCCATGATTTTCTTATTTGATTTCTTATTTTCTTAAAGGATTTGCACATGTCTTAGTCCGGAAGTCTTGATACAAGCTAAGACTTCCCGATACTTGACTTTTATTATGTGCTTATTTAATTTCTATATCTTTTATCTTTTATATGAATTATTTTTATTCATGGTACTTAACTACAAGTTCATCTTCATGCATGATCATCTTGTTGTTGTCTTAATAAAATAAAAGGATTCCTTTTTTTTAATAAAGAAAATGAGAATTAAATTCTTTATAATAAAATGATATTTGTTACTTAGGAAAAATTCATATTAAAACTTAGATCTATATTTTAATACAATTCTTTTCAAAAGTTTAGACAAGTTCATAATAGATTTTAGTGTTGTTATTATGACTTTTTTTTCAAAATTTAACTAAAGTAGATCTCTAATCTCTTTTCAAACTATCAAGATAAATTTTTCATCTAAAACTTTAAGTTTGATAATTCTTTATTATATAAAATTTTCTTAAGAACTTATTTATAAGATTATCATCAATACTTTAACAAACACTAAGAACCAAATAACTTTTCTAAGTCAAGTCTAAAATCAACTCACTAGTTAAAAATCCACTTAGAAATGAATTGGTATACAACTTAAGGAATTAAGTTTTAAGAGGTAAAAATCCATTTTCTTTTATTAAATAAATAGTTATGATAGATAAACACTCACATGTAATAAACTAAAGGTTTTTTCAAAAAAATCAACAAAGGTCCATGTATTGAAAAATTATGGATTTAGAAAAGAGTTATTAAGAGAATAAAAATTTAAAACAAGCTATTCCTTTAAATTTTCCTCTTAAGCAAAAACTTAAAACATATTCTTTACAACTTAGAATGATTTTCCTCATATCCATATAAAGTTTCATATTTTAGAAAATAATTATTTAAAAGAAGCTAGTATGAAAGTAAAATATTCATGAATCCAAATAAATATGAAGTCATGATTTTCCTTAATTAAATGTCACACTTGCAAAATCTAAGAATTTAAAATTTTGTTTGAAGAATCAAACCTAGAAAATTCTTTAAAAGAGAATTACACTTGGGTTTTATGTTACAAATAAATAAAATTATATTTTATAAAATAAATTCTTAAGCAAGAATTTGTGAAGACCTTTAGAAAATACATATATTAGATCATGGGTTTTCTTGTTAATCAAATCATATATTTACAAAATAGCAATTTAAATCACAAGTCAAAGAATGACGCTTCACTAAACTCTATTTTTCATACAATTGTTTACAAATTTTATTTCAAGACAACATCACTAGAATTATGCATATAATATGAGTCTATGTATATAGTAAAAGGATTTTTTTCAACCATCTATTGTTTATGCATTTGCTATAGAATTTTGGATGAAGTAAAAATCGAGGAAAATTACAAATTAAGGTTGGAATTTTCATGCTAAAGTTGTACTAACCCGTTTTCCAACCCAAATGACTTCGAATGTTAAAAATAACCTTATAAATAGATAGATCTTTTTGAGTAGGTAGAAAACGACATCTTATATGCAAAATTCCGAGTTAAAATGAGCAAGTTATGACCATTTTAAGTTGGGGTTTCACATAATCCGATTTTTAACAAAAATCATAAAATAGATTTAGAAAGTTTGAGTAGAAATTTTATGAAATTTCATCCTAGGTATTTCTTTTGTCTAGGCGATAAAGAATACGGGATTTTCTTTTTCGAGGACTACTACGGCTAATTGCCCTATGTATATTGTTGTATGTGCAAATATTGATTGATCGCCTTAAATGAATTAATGACGAATTGGAAATTTCTTATAACTAAATTACTTATGCATATCACTTAAAATATCATCTTTGCATTTTGTTACTACTCCTCAGCATGGGACCGAAAATGCAAGCTGTCTAGGTACATTTTGAGGAATTAGGACATTCGGGAAATACGGTCTCATGGTATAGCAAAACCGGATTGATCACTTTGGGTAAGGAAAGCTCGAGAACTAGTAGTACGGTTCATTGGAATCAGAAGAGGTGTGCAAATTTCAAGGAGGTTGATGGTAACCCATTCAAAGCATTCCCTAACCCTCAATGAATGGGTAAATCCATTCCATATACGAAACTGGATAGTCGTATGTATTGTTTGATCATATTGTTACCGCATTTCATATGCTTGCTTAATGGACTTATTTGATTGCTTTGTTATGAGTACTTTTGCGTAAGGAATATTTCACTAAACTAGTTATACTTATCCCCCAATAAATTTCTAATGTTGCAGGATTATCATTTTTGCACCCAAGACCACCCGGATTGTTTGGGTAGAACCTACGTTTTTGGGGAGCTTTCGGAGAAATTCTATTTTGAAGACTTTAGATGAGATTTTCTTCAAAATCTTTTAGTTTTAGTTATTTTCTTTAGTAAGACTATGTTATTATGGAGATTTATCATGAGAATGCTCCGTAGAGGATGTAAGACCTTTTATTTTGATGAATCATAATAGCATTGCCTTGAATTCAGCTGCTACTATCCTAAAATGTATAACTCCACCATTCTCCCTTTATTGTGAATGTATATCTTGTACCAATATGAAAACTTTCGAGTAACTAAGATAGTCATTCTCAAGTTTTAATATTGTGTATGGCGGGCTGTCCCGTTTGGGATACCTGTTGGAGCGTGACATAGTAAGTCTCAAAGTTCAAGGTCTTCTTCTCTGCACATTTATTGTATTATAAGTAGTAACATTACACATGTTGTCCCTTTCAATTATCATGATAATGCTAAGTTGAGTGGTAAAATCTTCTACTTTTGTTTTTTTTTTAGAATTACATCCTGTCCATCAACCGAAAAAAGATTAAAAAAATTAAAAAGGATATCACTTGTCTCGTATGCGATATCAATATTTTAAAAGTTTGAGGCAGTAGGTCGCTTGTCGTTGCTCTTATATGAAATAAATATATAAAATATAGTATCTATACTCCAACATGCGATATAAAGATATTAATTTGGTAATTTTTTTACAAAAATAGTTTACATGTCTTTCACGTTATATATATACGCCAAATCTTCTCAGATCATACTATAAGATACATCAAATCTTTTCTCTCACTTATATACACAAAATCCTCTCATCTATGCACACTAAATCATCAATGATCATCTCATATCACAACAAAAGATTTTCTTTGTTCTTTATTTTTTACCAAAAATCAAACCCCACAAATACTCATTCCATGTGCTAACTTTCATCACTAAACCTTTATATACAAACATATATATATATATATATATATATCTCCTTTTTAATCTCCAGAAACTCATAAAAGATCATATCTAATTCAAGCATCAACTAAGTAAAGTATTTCGCAACACTTATACTTATTTTTATTCCTATGTCTATACCCAATCTAAGCTTTAATTCAATTCTAATTTTGTTAGGTGAAATATGAAGTAAAGTGTATATTCAAGTCGGAGTTCATGGTTATAAGCTTCAACAAATTGCTTGAAGTAATAGTGTAGGATTTAGAAGCTAAATTTGCAAGCTTTTTGCATTATAGTAAGTTATATTTAATTGATTTGATGTTTAAAGTTGTTGATTGAACTTGATATTGATATATGTTGGAAATTATTTATTTTACTTTGATTTGATGAATTTTTATAGTTTTATTTAATAAAATTTCACCAATATACTTGTATATTTTGAGTTAATTTATTAAATTATACATTAAACATGTTATCGTCCTAGATCCAGAATTAAAATATAATTTATTTTGATTTTACAAAATATTAAAGTTCTAGATTTCATAGATATACATATATGCATTATTTTGATTTAAATTCTTTATTCATGTGAAAATTATGTTGAAACTTATGTAATAAATGTAAATTTGTATGCGAATGACCATAGGCCAAATTTATGCAAATTACATTAACTAAATTTTCTCAAAACTGATAGATTATTATTTACACAAATTAATTACAAATTTATAATTATTTATATGTCTATTTTACATGAATTCATGAAATTAATAGAATTTAAAGTTTAATGTGCAAGAAGTGTTCACGTATTTATGGATAGTATTTTGCTGTGAAAAACTAAAATAAAGTGATGATAAATATATGTATTAAATTAGACGTACGTGCACACAATAATGTATTGAATATACAACTGAATTAAATCTGAATTTAACAAAATAATAATGAATTTAATATATTTAATATATTCTCCAATAAAAATATAAAATTTAATTTGAGGAATTAAATAATATAATGTAAGAAATTAAATTATAATTAATAGGTATACAAATTGGACTAGAAAATAAGTATGCACTTTCCTAATCAATTAGGGCCTATTAGATTAAAACTAAGCCACTTACCTAAATTACACCTAATGGACTTAGTTATAATAATATGGGCTTAGTAACCATTATTAAACTTTCTTTGGACTTTAATGCATGTCAATAGGTTTAGTATATAAAAATTTTCACTTTTGGATTTGATCTTAATTGTTGAACTAATACATTATAAGAAGTAAGTTAAATCATAATTAAGAACATATGTTATATATAACTTTAATTTGACTTTAACAAATATTAGGTGATGAGTGAATTGTTATTCTAAACCTTATGTGAGGCAACTTTTATTGAACAGATACCTATTCTTGATCTTGTCTATCTTTTGAGCTATTTTAGAATATGGCTATTTTATTAGGTATGTAGTGACATGCGTGTTGCTTACGTAGGGTAGATATTTTCAAATGGACTAATTTTAGAGATACCTAATAATTGAGTATGTTATTTGTGCGTGTGTCATTTAATCCGGGCCGAGGAGTAACAACCTTACTAAGCAATGCCAATATCATAGTTAGGTGCTTAGGCTGCCCTTATTATTATTATTGATATATCAAAGTGGCTCAGCATGTAGCTGATAGGGTAAACAATATTAGGATAACGTCTATCTAAATCAGAGTAAAATAATATAGTGTAGTTTGCGACTATGTGCATCGATTAAGGTATATTATATTATGGATTATAATAGGTAGAGATGCGTAGTGACTATGAACCTTAGACAAAGCTATTACAATGAATGTTCCTATGTGAGGTTAAGGTATTTGGCTTGCCTTAATCAACACCTTGACTAGTTACTGCTATTCAGGACCTCCAGATTCCCATGGCTTGTTATTTGAAGTGTGAATGCTCTCGTGTTGTTTGAAAAGCCTTAAATAATAATTATACATTGTTGATTATTGCAGTGCATATAGTCTAGGTGTGTATGTCAAATCTTGTGTGTTTGCATTGCCCTATATACTGGGTTTCAGCTTACCCCTTTACTTTTTTAGGTGTTGAAGATGATTTCATATAGATTGTTGTGATGACATGGACCATGATTAAGATATTGGCGAGAGACTTGACAAGTTGGACGCTTAGACACACAGGATATTATATATATTTTTAGAGTTTAATATTTATATTGTGAGGTTTCGAGGGACTACTTTTGATAACTATAGATGTATAATTTCATTGGATACTATTATTTATATTTTTAATAATGATTTATTAAATCTAAAATTAGTTAGAAATCACTTAGATAATAATAGCTTTTATGTATAATGCTTAAGTTTTATACATGGCAAAACTAATGCTCTACTCTCTACACCCTATTTGGAGCGCGGCACCAATACTTATAAGTTTAAACATAAAGATGGTAGGCATGACTATAGAGTGTATAAAGATTGAATAATGGAAATATTAGATGCATCAAGATGAAGATTCCACAAATTAAAGGTAGAAATAATCCAAACACTTAGAGTGGAAGAATGGGATAAAGTTGATTTTTTCATATCATCATTATATTGAAGTGTAAAGGCCAAATTAACTATTTTTTATTTACTAAAGTTGATATTATCCTATGGGATCAGTTAGTGATTAGCAAGAGAGGGAATAATAAGATCTATAGAGACTTGGGATGAGCTAAAGGCTATCATGAGGAAAAGTTTGTGCTTAGTCATTAATATTGTGAATAATATAAAAATATATAGGTTCTTACTTTGGGTTCTAAGTATGGAGAATTATCATAAGGAGATGAACGTAGAGATGATGAGGGCTAATGCAGCGAAAGATTGTGAGGCTATCATGGTAAAAGTTTTGAATGGGTTGAATAGAGATATTACAAATATCGTAGAGTTGTAGTGTTATGGAGTCAAAGGGCATAGTGCATGTGGCAATAAAGGTTAAGCGACAACTTAAAAATAAGCATGGTTAGTGAAGGATGAGTGGAAATGTAGAAGAACAACATGATCTTAGAGGTAATTCAAAGCATGTTGTGTGGAAGG
Source organism: Combretum micranthum (assembly GCA_024138025.1). NCBI lineage: Eukaryota > Viridiplantae > Streptophyta > Magnoliopsida > Myrtales > Combretaceae > Combretum > Combretum micranthum. The sequence goes on along the minus strand of JAMXBD010000934.1, from coordinate 286,775 downwards.
AGGAAGTGCCTTAATTGAAAATAAAAAGGAGAGGAAAATTTGAAAGGTCAACTAATAACTGTGGTTTATGTTCTTTTTAATGTAATGGAGTTGGCCATATAGCATTTTAGTGTTTCAATAAAAAAAATCATGGTTATGTTTGATGATAAGGAGATTGAGTCTGTGAGTGATAATCATAATTGTATGTCATTAGTGGAGGATGGTAGTAGTAGAGTGTAGTATCTAGGTTTAGAAGAGGAGTTTGTTATGGTGACTAAATGAGTATTGAGTTTATAGGTGGTAGATCATGATGTTGATCAATAGATAGAGAATAAATTTCATGTTCAATATCTTGTTAATAATAAAGAACGTAGTATAATTATTGGTGGAGGAAGTTGTGATAATGTTGATAGGAAGACCTAGTACAAGTTGTACTGATTTAATGATTGTGGGTAAGAAAAGGTGACTATGTAAGTTCTAGTGACGTTTTCTATAAGGCAGTATCATGATGAAGTTTTACATGATATCATTCCGATGCAAGTGAGCTACATTTTGACCTTTACAATGGTAAGAAAGTGAGCTTTGATGGGTGGAAAAATTGCTATTATTTTGTGAAAAGATAACAAGAGTGTTACTTTTATACCTTTAACTTCAAAACAAGTAGAAAAACATTAATTGGGACTTTAGAGTGCATATGGGTCACTATTATTAAATGATTCAAAGGGGGAGGAAAATGATCACGTTAAGGCATAAGGGCATGAAAAAGAGAAGTGACCAAAGGGAAGTAAAATAACATGCTTTATTTTTATTAAATAAACTAAGCTGATTATGTCATGTAATGAGTCATTGTTCGCAATTGTCATTGGGGGTGTTTATTCCACTCCTAGTTGAGACTATATCTTTCTTATTATATTTCCTATTTTATATCTTCAAACTAACAGGTCAAAATTTCTCTTAATCTGATTCTAGTATTCTTGTGTTTCATCTACCCATCAAGTAGGTTTTAAACACCTTAGTGTGTCAATACTTACTATAAACACATGATAGGTTGTAACGTCATGAGTAGTCATTATAGAAATGATATATTATTTTAAAATGAAGAAATTGCAAAATTTCCTTAAGGATTAACTTGATGTCTTTAAACTTTCATCCTCATTGAAATGGTTTAAGAAATAAAAACCTATAAAATGTAATTTAACAACTTCTTAACTCTTAATGTAAATTGATAACTAAAAAAAAAAAAAAAAAGATAGCCGCTTACTTTTAACAAATCCCCATCCACCTTCTCCTATCCCAATAGAAGGAATAAAAAAAACGAAAAAGACATAAAGATTAAACTTTATGAAATGATAATGTATACTCTAATAAGTTCGAACCAATAGTTCCACAGCTAATCTATATCTTTAAGGAGGTTTGTAAAGTCCCGACATGTATGATAAGAAAATATGACAAGTCAAGTCCTCAACCACGTATAATATATAGATACATTACATGTAAGGTTGTCCGAAAAAGAAGATTTTTATATGAATTGCATGTTTAACTTGTTTAGATACATAGATTTAACAAAAACTACTCATCATTGAGTAGACACTTTAATATATCAACATATAGATACCAATAGCTTGGTATCTCAAAGTTTACAAAACCATATATTATATACAATGTGGGAAAAAGTAAATACTTTATATTATAAACTTGGGTTGATAAACAAGCCATGTCTATACTATTACTTTTTTTAAAAAACAAAACTTGATTTGGTCTTTCTTGCCAAGGAAAACAATAAGGTCGGCCTAGAGTCTTAGTCTCACACTTATCCAAAAAGTCCTCAAAGTTTGTCTCATAACCTAAAGAATCATAAAACTAGTTTTCATCAATACCTGAAAGAGAAAAAGTGAGTTAGAGCCCAGGACATAGTAATACAAACAAATACAATGTGCATATACTCCTGAACTAATGCAAGTAAAAATAATAAATTATTTCTCTTTATTCAAGTCAACAAAAAAATATTGGAGTATTTAAACTCTAAATTCAAGCTTGAGGAATTTGACGGTTCTTGAATAACCGCAACTATTCAGGGAGTTGATATAAGCAATCCAAATACTGACATATTTGATATATCCTTATAAAGAAAAAGTAATTTCATCTAGGGTTTACAACCATTACTCAACTTTACTTAACTTAATCAATAATATCACCTAATTTAATTGTCCCTATGAAACGTAAACTAAATCATATTATATCCCTTTAAGAATAAGCAAATGTTACACAAATACTATACCTCCTATCAATTACCTGTTGAGCCATTAATGGAAGTCATTGCATCATGACAAGTGGCCTAAGTGCCTAAACTACCATGTTAATCTCGTTAACATGGTTTCCATTCCCCAAATCAGATTCAACGGTGAAAAACACAACTAAATTCAAACAACTTTTAATTCCTCTTTGATTAGAATTGGTTTAAAAATATCTAATCTTAACAATCAACAATCACATTACTGCGTACCTTGATAACTAGGTTTATCAAGTAAAAGTCCGGTATTTGAACTCGGTTAATTACGAGAATTTGTCAAAGAAACCATTTTATATAAAACATGGTTCCTTTCACAATTATACACTAGTTCATATTCACACACTCAATATATATATATATATATAGATATATATCATGTTTCAAACAATTGCAAATAAAACTCACATAATAGCATAACTTAGTTTTTTTTTCTTTCATACAATTGGCTCATATAAGCTTTTAATTAATCACAAAACTAAGAAACAAATAAGCAAAAACATATAAAATAATAAAATTATAACAAACAAAAAAATTTTCTTTTTAAGGTACGCTGGCTCAACGCAGATGGTGTAGAAGGAAAAGGGCAACAACGTACATCTTAGGCCAACAACATACAAGTGTAGATAGATTTCAACAAAGATCAGAAAGTGAAATGGGGTGCCATACATGCTATATCATTTGCCATTTGAACCCAGAGGAAATGCATGAAAAGCTCTAAAAAGTGAAACACTTTGTCATACATGATGTTTCAAGAGGTGTATGATGCTCCAAAGAGTGAAACACCCTCCCATACATGCTATATCAAGGGTATATGACCTATACACCTCCTTAAACATGTTGTTTGATATTTTTCGAATTTGTCCTTGTTTCAAACTTGATTTTTACTATTTCAAACTTGATTTTTACATATTATACTCATATCCTGCTTCAACTAAGAAACTTCATAAGCATCATGCATCATACATCATACTACATGCTCTTAACAACTCAAAACATGTATAAATTTCACATTCCCAATGTTAAACAACTTCTCCACATCACTTAACATAAATCAACTCCTTCATCACCAACTCATGTACTACGCATATCAACTTCTAAACATACTTCAACTTTATCCACCACAACTTATCCATTTCCAAACACTTCAACGCACTCAAGAAACTCATTTCACTCTATTAGTTAACATGAATCATCAAAACCATATTCAAACTACTACGAAACTATAAGAGCAAGAGATCATTCTCATGATAAAAAAAAAAGAAATAATAACGATGAAAGCATGTAAACTAACCTTAATAAGCTTTAACTTGATGTAGAACACTAGAATAAGACTTGAGTAAGTTGTAACAAGATAATTTTTTATGAAAACAAAGAAAACTCGTTTGGCTTTTTGAAGTGAGAAATGTCGGTTTTTGATGTCTGTTTTGGCGTCTATTTTGAGTCTTAATTTTTGGCAAAAAGAAAGTTGATATTATCCTATATCTATTTGACTTTTAGGCAGTTGCTAAAGGAAAGAAAAAGCTTGGGTTTGGGCTTTACTTGGCTTGTTTTTGGGATTTACTTTTGAGCTAAAAAAATTTGCTATGTTGGGTGTTTGAATTAGGTTAAGCTTATTTTAGGAAAACCTGAGTTTAACATGCATTAAGCCACTTTCTACATAATTATCAAAACCCACTAACACATTGTATTTATTTTAACACTCCTAACTTATCAACCATACGTGTATATAATAAATATAATTTAAGTAACTCAAACATATTTAACGCTTTCACACACCAATCATGCCATACACTATTATTAATGATTCATACTAACACATCAATTTTTATTCAACTAGACATTTAACAAAATTCATAATTTAATTAAATCAACTTGTATATATTAAATTAGTTATCATGAAAATTAGGCTATTTCAAGGTTACTTTGCAATCTCTAGGAATTATTTATTAATTTATCAAATATTAGAGAATCTAAAAGCATACTATGTAAGCTCAGTGATGTATGCATAGCAAATTTAAAGTTTTAAGCTTTATTTGTGTTTTCCCCTTAAAGAATTTATAGTAGTAAAAGTGCACACACACATGCACACATATATATGAAAAGTTATGGCAAGAGTCTTATCTTAGACATAATTTTTAATTATTTTCAATTTTCATATTTTTTTTATGAATTATACAATCAATTTTATTGAATATAAAATATATATTACCTTAGAACAAGATGTGCTACAACCAACTAGGTTTTTATAAAGAGTATGACAACTATAAATATCTAAAGCTCCTAAACTCTACTAGACATCTCCATGGGCCGAGTCGAGTCAAGACCAACCCCAAACTCGACGAATCCGGATCTTGAATTTGTGCAATTGTAATCGCCTTGTCAAGGGCGGGGACAAGTCTAACCTGTGGACCTATGGGGTCCCTGGGCAGATCGACTTGATTCCAACCCATGAAAATGTTTTTTTTTTTTTTTTTGCTTTTAAATTCTTCCATATTTGGTTTGGACTAATCGGGTGTATGAGTACGACCGGTGGACTTGGCCAGGACCCGTGAATGCGACAGGTCCAAGAACTAGGTTAGATACTGCCCGTGAGGGGTGGATTTATAATGCAACTCAGTGTGGCGAGTCAGTTAGGTCCTGATTTAGAGGTTTAGGCCTGACCCGATGGATGTCTAAACTCTACATTTAATTCAAATTTAACACACATAAAATGCGTGTAACCACAAATACACTTCACATATGTAAAGGGTATAACACTACATGCGGTTGATAAATTCCACTAATACTATTAACATATGATATAACATGACTAGGATCCATGCCTGGTACAAGGAAACTGAGCAGCACAAGCACATAAACACCTAAGTTCTTACATCCACTAGATAACATACTAGTATATGACTAAGTCACTTATTTAATTAGATATCATTAGTTTGTCATCTCCATAGCTTACTAATAGACTACAATTAATGAGTGTACATGGTACGATACGGTTTGGTTTGGTTTGCTTCTCGAATCGAACCACACCATATTTTATGGTTCGATTTTTCTTTTAAATTCCAACATAATCATATGGTTCGGTTTGTAACTTTTTTTAATTGAAAAAAAGCAGTTTGGTTTGCGGTTTGAGCTATTTTTATTCATAAAATAAAAAAATATATTCTATAAAAAAACTTCAATTACATATTTCTTATCATTAAATCAGATATAAACAAAATATTTAAAATTAATCATTTACCAAATAAATATGTAAAACTTAAAAAAAGGAAGGCATTTCATCCATCATAAAATTATAATCATAACTAGTCTCATTTTTTTTTAATAATCTTGAACTATAATAGTATACTAGACTTATCTCAATATAAGACACAAAATTTAATTCGTTGTATGTTTCTAACTAACATATTATCAATCATATAAATCAATAAGTAACTAAATAATAGAAGTAGATCAATTAGTAAGACAAAGGGAAAAAATATTCAGGAGTTTAATATTAAAGGCTAAAATCTAAAATCTATCTTATTTGTAAACAACATAACAATTAAAACATAATATGAAAAATCTAATTTTATTCTCATGAATGATACATATATAAGTCACAAATTTTAATTTTTTTTAATGAAACAATTAAGAGTAAAAATAATGTTTATTTTTTTTCAAATATATAAAATGGTTTGGTTTGGTTCGAACCATACAGTTCATTTTAAGGTCTCGAACCAAGCCACAAACCGTGTGTTCTTCACTGAATTGAACCGTGAATCGAACTGTTTCAAAAAAGAATCAAAATTTTGGTTCAGTTAGATCCGGTCCGATCCGATTTAAGGTTCAATCGGTTTTTTTGCATAGCCTTACCAGTGATATCAATATGAACCTAAAAAAGAGATAAGAAGTGACTTAGGACCCAATATAGAATACCACATGTAGATGCGGATGATCATATAACACAAAATTTACAACCATTCATAATATTATGTGCAATAGACATTCATTCATTATCTTTGAATTTAGGTGTGACATCAAGCATAAGGGCAACTCATTGCCTCGAATTACTCTCAAATATTTAATACTTATAAATATATGATGCTAGGTACTCCCCAATATCGGTCAATGCAAGAATCATCTAGATTTACCTATGTCATCTAAGTATGTAGCTCAAATCAAGACAATGTCACACAAAAATTAATGGATGTGTGTTAGTTAGCATTACCAATGTTCTCGCTCCTCTAACCACGCTTAAACACTAGGTTGAGTTTCTAACCTAATTTGTCACATATAACAAATATGGATTTGTGCATCTGGTGTTGAAGTCTAAAAGTGTAAGCAGTCTTTTCTAATTGTAAACCTTGAATTAATTTACATCCATCGATTTACAGTACTCACTATATCTAATACTATTTACATCTATCTATTTTATAACACTTACTATATCTAATATTATCTCCTACATGTTGTTCTTGACTTAAAGTTCAAAAGATAAAACTTTGATTTGAAAGTGTTGATTTTTCAAAATTAAAAAGAAAAAAAAATTGAGTTATGAGGTAAAATATCAATAGTAATGTGTATTAAAATAACAGGTTCTTTATAATTGATCGGTTGAAGGCTGATGAATAACAAATGTTGTTGAAAAAGATACAACAAAAAAAAAAAAGGACTTTATAATCAAGCTAAGCAACCTACTAGTGCATGAATTATTGACTTGATGGTAGTATAGAAATCGCCTTCTGGCATGATGGTGGAGGATTTCGTTGGCTTTACTGTCTCAAGTTGCACCGAATATAAATTTTCTATGAGTTGAGGTGCATCTACTAGCTTATAGCTGCCAAACAAGAATTTTACAGCATTCAATTCAAATTTTGTGGAGTTCCAAACCCTTTGTTAAACCACCAATATATATATATATAAAAAAAAAGAAATCGCCTTTACCAACATTTCTGTAGGACTTTAAACGCAAATCACAACACATAATGTGAAATTATCATAAAATGTAAAAAACTTACTTGATTAATCGAATTAACTTTCACACTACATAAAAGTACACCCACTTGTGCAAAATCTATTTTATAAGGGTGCTAACATGCATCATCCCCAATTGGAATTTGCTTTATTCACTTATTACAACGTACACAGACATTATTACTTACTGCAACTATGGGAAGAATTCAGTTTAAACACATTGCCCCTTCAATTTTCTTATCTCAAGTATCTGAAATTCGAAGAAAATTCTCTGAACAAGGTGTATGGGCAGACGAAATGCATAGAAAAGAGAAAGAAACCACAAGTATTTCACATACCTTAATGATTTTTATGTTAAGTGATAAAATTTGCTCAAGATTTAATTGCACTAAGAGGGAGAAGGAGGATTTGCAAGGGTAAGAGAGAAATAAAGAGAACTAGAGAAAGAAACAATCATCATATACTTATATAGCACACATTTTGAATTTGACTTGGCATGAGTATATTGCCTTCCATTTGAAACTTTTAGGCTATTCCAATAAGTTTTTAAATTATGGCTCTTAAAAATCAAGCATTAAAGAGCACTTCTCAATTATTGCCGACGCAAATGGAGAAGCATCATGATGATGATTGGTTATACGGTAAAATCTTATATTCTAAGAAAATTTTTAACTAAAAGATATAATCATGCATTATGTCAAGTTAGGCAATCAATTTGTGATATCTTTTGGTCTACATAAGATTTAACTATTACTCTATTCTTCCATTAAAATAAAATAGATTTTGATCCCAACATCCCTCCCAATAAACTTAATTTAGCCCACTTGCTAGATATAAATCCACGCGCTGAAGGCCTAACCTACCATTAGTATTTTTATTATTTTGAGCAGTCTAAGCTCCCATTGTTGGACTCTCTTTGGATGCAACTTGCTAAAAATAGAATGATTAAACACTGTTTCAAGCAGTAATCAGTAATAATCTATGCCAATTTGAGAGACGAATGGATGTTCTGGTTTCTTGATACATCATTTTAAAAAGATGTTAGGGAATCAATTATTTCACTGTTCAGGGGCTTTCATCTACTATGTCGACATGAAAAAGTATAAGTAGTTTCCCTTTTCCCAAGTTATTTTAGACTTGGAGGGACTTTGGGGGGCCTTTCCTTATGCGTTCCTTTAATTTGTTTTCAATTAATTAATTAATTTTTTGTCAGATTCTTTCATAACGTGTTATGCTTTTGCCGTATCGTTCACTTCACTCCGATGGCAAATTTAAATCTAACTTCAACATACGAAGTAATAATTGAGTTGCCATGGACACTACATGGCCACCAAGGGCAGTGGTACCATGTTAATAAATTAGAACGTCCAAAGGGGGACCCTGAAATAAACTATCCTGATTAATTCTCCGTAATTTATTTATCTATAATGTTAAAGTAGCTTAATATTTTTATTTTTTATTGTTTATATCTGTTTGTTAATATTTTATATTACTATTTATAAACAATATTATAAAATTTGATGGTTTTTGCCATATTCCACTAATATGTAAATTGTTATACTATCTATCATAACATTAGCCACTAGCCATTAAAATAAAAATCTACTAACAATTCCAGATATACTTGGTTTATAAAATTTGAAATGTTTGTGCTTTTATTTGCGCATACATTATTTCATGGGTGAATTATTTGCTATATGGATGTACTTTTGCAAATTACTGATTTATATTCTATCTTTTGTCAAATGCCTAATTTATGCAATTCTTTATTAAACAACTTTCGATTCTCTAAAAAAAAAAAAAGGGATTCATAACATAACAGATGTTTCTCGTCATTAGAATCTACAATCGCTTGTATGTTATTTATAGAATCTACTAGTTGAGCTGTTGGTAACTCACGAATACTAAGACGAAAAAAAACATCGCGTTAATGTCACAAATATATGACACTTTAATTTTGACAAAATATGTATTTATGTATCTGAATTTTATAATTCATAAATTTAGTACATGAATAACTTTTCGTGCTTGCTAATTGTATCTCATTAAGATTTTTTATGTACTAAATTGATCAATTTCTAAATTTTTAAGTACTAAATTGATTAATTTCAAAGTTGATATCAAATTCATATTTTATCAAAATTTAGATACATTTGTGACATAATTCCAAAAACATTAGGCAACCCATTTGTCTTAATCAATGACATTGTCAGAAATGGATGCTCTCCAAAAATTTATTACTTTAAAATACCGTTATATATAATCATATAGTTAATATTATATAAAGAATACAGCATAAAAATACTATTACAAAGGCATTGAGCATTTATACAAATATTAATTATAAATTTATGAATTGAGTTAAATTAAAAAAGAAAAAAAAATATGAATGGGTCTATACCGGATTGCGGTTAGGTAGGATTGCCCTTTGCATCGTATATTTGTGCCCATAAACCTGAGAAAGTGACTCCATTTAGCATCAGAGTCCATTCATGCGGAATGTATCCGGTCTGAGCTGTTCACCGTACGACAATGTCTTTCAATGTTTACCATTCCGGGCTTCCTTTTGACTTGGCTGACTAATACTGGAAATATTCATCATGGCCATCCTGGCTCCGTTCCATCCTTATATATTTATTTATTTATTAATAGTTAATTTAAGTGCTGCATCAAAAGTCACTATATTCAATATCATCAAAATTGATATCTTTAAAAATGTCTTTGATGCAGCTCCTTAAAAACAATACAAAAGATGTCTTTATTCTGTATGAAATGTTTTACGTACTTCTTTTATTCTTTTTATGATTAAAGTTTTTTCAGTTTCTCGATTATTATTTAATAGTTTAGATTCATATCGAAATATGTCAAAATATCTAATATATTTATTTCAATAATTAGACGTTATGAGTCCAATGGCTATTAGGAAACTATTCAACAAAAAAAACTGCTAAGATAAATTATATATTTACAGATAAAATCAGCAATATTTTTATAATAGAAATTTACGTTTGAAGATAGAAATTTTATCTCTAAATCTTATTATTCTTGTAGTGAATAATAAAAGATGATGAGAGTGGAAGGTTATTATTGCAGATCCCTTTTCCTATCTCCCTAACAACCATCTACAAATTAAGGTACAATCCTTGTCGCCCTTTATTAGTTTAATCCTTTGAGACTAGTGCAATAATATTACACACCTCCTAAGACTTTACTCTTAAGAAATAACAAAAGATTATAAATGACAACCCTAAAGTTACAAACTTAAGCATATGATGTACACTACTCACTTTTATAGATGGTTTTTAGTGCTATAAAGAACGCCTAATTATTTACACCTGTTGACAAAACCTTAGAAGGGACAATTACAAATTCAAAATTCAAAACCAACTAAAGAGAGAAAAAAAGTTAAAAGAAAATAAGGCAAATGGAATTCTTGTTTGAATTCCTCTTCTCGTTTATGTGAAAAGCATTCAATATAATAAATCAAGCTTTTTTAGTTCGCTTTTTCATAAAACCAAAAAGGCAAAAAAAAAAAAAAAAAAAAAAAAAAACCTTAAAATTCAAACCATGGGAGTGGTCCTTTTTTATAAATTAAATGACCAAAGCAGAAGTGTCAACAGTTTGGTTCTTCGAGTCTTTCCACCTAGGAATCTGCTTAGATGAGCATTAATAATTGGCGTCGTTGCATTGACAGAATGATGATACATATGCTTTGGCATCTCATCAAAACTACTTTCATCAATTTATGTTTACTCTCTTAACCTTCCTTCAAGTATTTATATTTCTTTTTAGTACAATAATTAGTCCTATAATATGAAGATAAAGTTTGCCAATATTATATTTGCTTTTTTGATCTTTAACCAAAATTGAAGTCCAATCATAGTTGGATTGTTGAGCAACATGATGAGTGGTCATGCTCATGTTCCCCTACCTCTGCACACGGTTTCCCACTAATTAGGTTATCGGTATACTTGCAATATAAAATTATCAAGTAAGAAAAGCACTTGAGTGTTCCTCCCAAAGCAAAAGAATCATTATACAGCATGAAATTTGTACTGCATTTTGGCATAGGAATTTAGCTTTATTTAAACCAAAAAAATAAAAATAAAAAAGAGTAAAGAACATATACATGCATTCTTGATGCATGAATGTTTGCAATGACCTAGAAAAGGGTTTCAAAATAACCTAAGTCTCTCTATATCTTTTGATTAAGAAGTTGACGTTGGTATCACCATATGGTTTTAGGCATTTGTCGTTAACCTTATAATTTCCTGAACCCTAGAAAGTTAAAAAAAAAGTCAGGCCTTGGAAGATTATAATTAATTTAAAGAAGCTCTTGAATGTGTTTGCTCATTCCGCATGTTTCATACAAAATTTGATTGATATTTGTAAAATCTGATATGTATTCAATGTTGTGAAGAATTAGATAAAAAAATGAACTAGAAGAGAAACTAAAAAGAAATCTATAGAATAATCATAATTCTTATTGAAAGAAAGACAGAGATATATACAACTTTAATTTCCACACATTTCTATTTGACAAAAGGAAACGACTATGTATAGAATAATATAAAAAAAGACTAATTAAGATGTTATTAATTAAGCTGCTATGTTGGCGAACTTAGTCAAATATTCTAATCTAATGGTCATATACTCTAATCTAATCTCAACTATCTATTTTAAATAAATACAATTCTATATGTTAAGTTGGAGCTAGTTGAAGGCCCAACTTGACACACAATGAACGATGTTGAGAAGCGCCAACACTCTTAGTGAGAAGATCCGCCACTTGATCACAACTTGAAACATGAACATGAGACACGAAACCCGAAGATATATGATCTCTAACTAAATAAAAATCAATGTCGATATGTTTAGTTCTAGTTGCATACAAGGATTATTGGCAATCAAGATAGTAGATTTATTGTTACAATACAACTTCACAGGCAAAGATACATTCAAATACAGATCACGTAAGATATATGATGACCATAAGAGCTCTTTAGTAGTAGTTGCATGTGCTCGATACTTAGCTTCAGTTCTTGATGTAGAAACCGTAGCTTGTTTCTTTGACTTCCAAGAAATAAAAAAACTACCCAAATATACACAATAACTGGTGATAGACTTTCAATCAAGTGAAGAAAAATCCCAGTTCGCATCAAAATAACCATGTAAAACAAGATCATTAGAAGAAGAGAATAAAACAACCCAAGTGATACGGTTCCCTTTAAGTATCTAAGCAAGTGAAATAAAACATCAACATGAGTAAACCAAGGTTTAGGCATAAATTGGCTGAGTCTAGTAATTGAATAAGCAATATCAAGCCGAGTCAATGTCATATACAATAAACATCTCACCATGTGCTTATAAAAGGAATGATCATTAAGTAAATCACCATTATCATTATCAAGCACTAACTTTTGTGGTGAAGGCATGCTAACTGGTTTAACACCACTCATACTTGCATCCCTAATAAACTTTTGTTGGTTCACAAGAATGCCAGTAGAAGATCTGTAAATCTCTAGACTAAGAAAGAACCATGCAAAGCCAAGATCCTTAAATTATAAATTGCTTGTGCAGACGCTTGTTGACATCATCAACAAATGCATGATCCAAACCCGTAATAAGCATGTCATCAACATATAATAATATGAAAACTAAATCAATTGAGCCATGATGCACAAACATAGAATGATCATGTGCCGATTGTGTAAACCCAAGCAACAAAAGAAATTTGGAGATTTCTATGTTTCATTGTCTAGAAGCTTACTTTAAGCCATAAAGTAATTTCTTTAACTTGCAAACTTGATTAGGCAATGCTTTCAAATAACCATTGGGTATTTTCATATAAATCTCTTCATCTAGATATATATGCAAAAATGCATTATTAATATCAATTTGATGTAATGGCTAATCCCTAGTCGCAACTATAGCAAGCATAATCCTAACTATACCAAGTTTTGCTATAGGGGAGAAGATGTCATGATAGTCAATACCTTAGATTTGGGTAAAACCCTTTGCCACAAGCCGAGCTTTATAACTGTCAATAGACTCATCCGATCTATACTTCACCTTATGTACCCATTTGCAACTCATCGGTTTCTTCCTTTTAGGTAAGTCTATGACCTCCCATGTCTCATTTGCCTCTAAAGCCTACAGCTCCTTTTGCATGGCATCTTGCCATTCCTTTAACTTAGAAGCCTTTACATAATTGTGTGGCTCTTGCATTAGGTAAGACATTAGCTAAAGATGTTACAAAATCAAATGGAAGTGAGGCAAAACAAGAAACATCAAATAAAGGATATGGGTTAGTGTTTAGGCTAGTAGAAGTGCTAGCCTCGGTTTTGTGCATGACCATACGTACAAAATCATTAAGCCACTATAGAGACTAACACAATTTAGTGCATTTGCACATATTATCAACAACATTTGGGCTCTCACTACCATCACTATAAAGAGAAACATTTAGATGAGGAGAAACCAAAGTAAAGACTATATCAATATCATCACCGAGAAACAGAAGAGAATAAGGCACAAGTGTTTTAGAAGAAATATTACAAGGTTCACGAATAGGAAACATGGACTCAATGAATACAACATCACGAGATTCTTTAATGCACTTATTTGCCATGTCATACACTCTATAACCTTTCTTCCCATGAGCATACACCAAGAAAACACACTAAACACCAAGTGCTTCCAATTTATCACTTGGTGTAAGCATTTTTGAAATATAACACAAGCAACCAATAATGCACAAATGATCATAACTTGGTGCAATTCCAAACAATTTCTCATGAGGAGAGATCTAGCCAACATTCTCCATAGGCATCTTATTAATCAAGTATGTGCTAGCAAGTATAAATTCACTCAAAAACTTTTTTAGTAAAGATGCATAAAACATTCATGCTTTATAAGCATCTAATAGATGCCACTGTTTACGCTCTGCATTTCCATTTTGTTGAAGTTTATAAACCATTGTTCTTTGATGAACAATTCCCCACTCCTTAAACATTAGTGCACATTCATTTAATAAGAACCTCATAGCATTATCTGTCATTAAAAACTTTGGTACAACATCAAAATGATTATTTATGTATATACTTCAAAAAATGCCTAACCACACTACAAGCTTCACTCATGAAACCAAGCATAATAGTCTAAGTGCATTAAGTAAATCATCAACAATGGTCATAAAGAACTCGCATGTATAATAGACTCAATTTTATATGGACCCTAGATATCAATATGGAGAATATCAAAAGCACATTTAGAAAGACTCATGCTTTTATGAAAAAAAAGCTAATGAAACTTGGCTTCTTGACAATCATAACAAAGAAATCCATCAAAGTTATAAGATTTGCATTCCTTTAAATGACGAAGCTTAGAATAGAAGAATGCCCTAAATGTAAATGAAACAACCAATGTTTATCATCAGCAAAAGTACTTTGACAAGACAAAGAATTGTTACAAGAAGAAACATGACTAGGCTTAAATACATAAAGGCCATTCATCAATTGTTCCGAAGCTAATACTTCCTTAGTTTTCGGATCCTTAAAAACACAAGAGGAATAATCAAAAGAAACCATGAGATTAGTTTGGTTAAGCAAACAAGAAATGGATAGAAAATTGTGCTGAAAATAAGGAACATAGAAAACATTGGTTAGGATAAGTGTTGGAGTTAAACAAACATCTCCAATCTTAGTAATGTGTATAATAGAGCCATTAGTTAGTTTAACACATAAGGGTTGAACAAGATCACGTGTGCGGGTTAAAAGACTTAAATAAGGTGCCATATGATTTGTAGCACCAGAGTCTAAAATCCAAAAGCTAACACCATTATATAAAGGACTAAACACAAAGTTATGACATGAATTACCTGCAAAAACAACGTTTCCAGCCATATGTAAAGGGTCTAAGATCAAAGATCCAACTGGCAAACTCGTCAAATCATGAAAATTAGTACTCATCTTTCCCTTGTAGCAAACAATATTTTTGGCAAACTAGAAAACTAGAACCACAATCTGAAATGTCTCTGGCAAATACGATCAAACGATCTTAAATATTAACAGACAAAATTTATGTCACGATCTAAAAACATCAAACAAAGAATACATGTATATGGATCAAATTTATAACCAACAGGAAAGAGAAAAAAAAATAAAAAATTTCAACAAGATCCGATCTTCATGCTCTGATCCCATGTGAAGAATCAGATAAAAAAATGAACTAGAAGAGAAACCAAAAAGAAATTTGTGGAATTATCGCAATTCTTATCAAAAGAAAGAAGGAGATAAATATAACTTTTCTTTCCACACATTCCTATTTTACAAAAGAAAACGACTATATATAGAACAATATAAAAAAGACCAATTAAAATGCTATGTTGACAAATTTAGTCAAATATTCTAATCTAATGGTCATATACTCTAATCTAATTGCAACCATCTATTTTAAACAAATAAAATGCTACATGTTAACAAATGCTGGTTTTTTTTTTTTTTCCATTTGTTTCTTTATTTTATTTTATTTTTTTCCTTTTTACTTCCTTTGCTTTTGCTACTAGAAAAGAAAATTCGCACCTTATCTATTCTGTTGAGAGAGTTTTTCATGTTATTATATTGTAACAGCTTTAGCGATGTAGGGGTAATTAGTTTGTCTAAGTTTTTCTAGCTTTATTCTAATCAAACCACAACTTCTTTAAGCTTCTTTCAATCAGCTAAGACCCCTAACCTACTTACTCATATTAGATAGTTGATCGAGCCTGCTGACGGTTGACAAAGACCACAGGCAATGACTTTTGAATTTTATTGCCATGTTTTGTCTAAGAGTTTCATGTTCACTTGTTTATCAATTTAGGTTGTTAGGCTTTGGAACAGGTGTTTTAAGGTTTTGCTTCATTTACCTTATTGCATGTAACTAGGTCACATTTTTTACGTGTAAATTTTTGACTGATTGAGAATCAATGTGAATTGTATTATATTTCAATTTTCTTATGATGAAATGTTATATATGATTCCATTCCCATTATTTTCTTTTGTAAATAAGTGCTTTCCACATAAATTGTTACATGCACCATTTTCTCTCTAATCTCCTTTCATTTTGTATTTTTTAGCCTAATTTTTATAAACAACAATATCAAAGTCTTTGGTTTTGCTTCCAGAGATTCTTTTTTTTTTTTTGCCAAATTTTAAAGATTCTATTTATGCCGAAGAAAAAGTCACTAAAATTGGGCATTAAGATGTACTATGGTGATATTAATTTTATTTTGTTGCTGATATGGCTATTTGTGCTATTGGTTTAGAAAATGCCAAAAAAAGTGGCATGTAAATCAAAGAAGGTTGAACTATGATTCATGAAGAGGGGAATAATTCAGTACAATTGTGCTTGTACCATAGTGTACTATAGTAGTTAGTAGGTCCTTGCAATGGAAATTGTGGCTAGCTAGAGCACTATGAATGAAAAAATCACTACCCAATAAATTAGTTCGGATGAGGAGGTTACGTATCTTACTAATGTCTAAGAGCATCCACATTGGAGATGCTTGACATGGGTACTTAGGTGACGGACCTCACTTTTTGAGGTCCTTATGGATATGAAATTTTTTTAAAACTTTTTGGGGTTATCTGTGAAGGATCCAAAAAAGTAAACTTCTTTGGAATATTTTATTATTATTTTGTAAAAGTAAGGTATATGTAAAAGTAAATGGGACTCACAAAGTATAAAAAGAAGTGAAAAAACTTATATAAAGGACCTTACGAATAAAGTGGTGAGGTCTTTCAGAAGAAAAGTTTTTTTAGATGTTGATATGGCACTTTAAGAACCTTATGAAGAACCCTATGAATGTAGATGCTCTAAGGCAAAACAATCAAACCATTCTTAATTACATGTCACATCAGCATTTCAAAGAAATAATTCTTTAGAGGCCTTTTTAGTTTCTGCTTTATTCCTACAATCTTAACAAAAATTTTTTAAGATATACTTATTCTATTTACTAGACCCACAATACAAACTTTAAATTAAAACAACACTAAAAGGAAAAAAAAAAAAAAGGTGGTTCTTTTAGAGGTTCCCAACTTTATTAGAGTATTTACATCCCAAAATTCTTGACATAGGACATTTGGTTAAGGATAGCACTTTTTAAGATCCTATGGGATGAAGAAGATTCCTTAAGCTTTTTAGGGTTTTCCACCAAGGACTCCATAAAATGAGGTTTTTCACTTTTTTATTTTTTTAAGTAAATCGTATAAAATTAATTAGACCCACTAAAATCATAAATATGTGAAGAATCTCATATAAAGAACATTAAGAATAAAATAATAAAGTTCTTAAAATGCTAACGTAATATTTTAAGAACCTCGTAGAGGTTTTGTGGAATGTGGATGCTCTTAAGGACTTCTCCTATGGCATGGGGCTTGTTAATTGTAAAGATAGTGTGAAGTATCTTATAATAATGTTAAACTCATGAAGATATGCACTTAGGTAAAACTTTTGATAATTCACATTGCATGTTTTGGCAGTCTTGCTTATACGATTGTGCTAATAGTGGAAAGTTGGACTTTGAACATATTAGTTGTGTTGTTCTTTTCTATAAATGCTACATTTGGTATCTCAATTTTATTCATTTTTATATTAACTACCTAAAATTCAAAGGTATAATTTGGTATCTAATTTTACCCATTTTTATAGATAACTATTGGGGGTGTTCACGAATTGGTTAGCCGATCTGTGGCTCTATTTTTTAAATCTAACCGTAATGATCGATTTTTTAATATTTGGATCCTTAATTGGTCTATTATAAATTGTTAATTGTTTTAACGTTAACCGTTTTGTTTGGTTAATTTTTTTTATTTTTAACCATTTAATGTAATGATTTCAACAAATCAAATTGATAATTTCAACAAACCTTATTTTTTAGTCTTTATCATAGAGTTTTTCTATAAATTATTATATATTTTACAAGAACAGAAAAAAAAGAAAATCAAATTAAGGAAAAGAGGAAAAACAAGCCTTTAGCTGTCTCATCATCAACAAAAATCAAACTAAACCAATTATCACATTAACTCCCATCAAACATAGAATAATAGTATCTTAATCAAAATCCAAGAAACATTAACATATGTAAGTTATATATATATATAATATATATGTAACTCATCTGTATATATATTTAAAAAATAATTGTATGTATATGTTAAATTATATATATAATATATTTATAAATATTGAGAACGATTAACTATTAATCATCGGTTTTTTGTAGTTACAAACCGAAATCGAAAATCAGAAAAAATAAAAACCATAATCCTAAACAAAAAAATCAATAGACCGATTAACCATATTTTTGGATTGGTTTTTTAGTTTCGATTCGGTTTTTTGATTTGATCGATTTCTTTGCATACCTCTAATAACTCTCTCAACTTCTTTCATATTTGCAGTTAACTAACTAAATGGAGTTAGTTTAAGTATTATAAATGATTTCAATTTTTTTAATAAATTGACAATTTTAAAATTTAAGTAGTTAAGAGCATATATAGGTAAAGTTCACTTACCAAATATTTTATCTTAAGAGTAAAAAACATATTGATGTGGATCAAATTTTTGGTTTACATGGAATTAGATGTGGGCAAATCGATTAAATGAGCTCACCCGGCCCAGCCCACTTTAGCCCATGGGTTAATCGAGACAAAAAATTTTGTCTCACTTTAAAAACGGGCTAAAATTTCTTAATCATAACCTAACCCACTTTGGCCTATAGGTTAAACAACTCAGCCCACTTCTTGACCCATTTAACCCACTTGTATATCTTTGTGTGTTTTTGTGGGTTAAACGGGCTAAATTGACCAATTGGACCTATTTATACTAATTGATAAAAATGTATATAATAAAAAAATTAAGCTTTACATAGTTCTAAATATATAAATGATTAATTTCATTATTATTATAATTACTTATATATTAAAATAAGTATTTTAAAATAATTTTGTTGGTATCATATTTTATTTGAAACAATAAAGATATACTTAAAAAATATTATGATGCATATACATCAATTTGTCATTTTTTGTTACAATTAATACATAAGTTTAAGCTTAAGTGCAAAAAACTCAATAAAAATATTATATTAATAGTTATTTCCTCCACTTTTTTTTTTTTTTTTAATACTAGTGGGTTAGTAGGCCAACCCACTTTAGCCTGTAGGTTAAACAGGCTAGGTAAAATTAGGGCACTTTTAAACTGGTTGAAAAATGTTACCTTAACCCTTTAAAAATGGGTTAAACAATTTAGCTCATGAGCCATAACTCACTTGCCCACCTCTATATGGAATAATCCTATGTGGGAAACCAATGAAGTTTGTCAATTGGCTACATGGCAAATGTAGCATAAATATCACTGATGCATGGAGTTGTTATCAATTTTACATTGATGGGATGTACTTTGCACTACCTTAACTACTATTAGCATAGCATACTCGATTGGATGAAGACTTACTATTATTTTATTTTATATTTTAGTATTAGTTGGTTAAGATTTATCTTAGGAAAAATTGCATATAACTCCTCTAAACATTAACCCAAGTGTAGACATGCACCTAAACTTTTAAATGTTGCAACCAATCTTCCTAAATTATAATAAATTAGCAACATTAAAGATATTTGATTTTTTTAGTTTAATAAATATACTCAAAGATCAAAGTTTAAGCAGGTATGGAAGGACATCTTAATAAGTTTGAAGAGTGTTTTTACACTAAAGTTAAAGTTAAAGGGGTTATTTTCAACTTTTGGGGATTACTTGTCAATTTATCGAATTCATGGAGGTGATTTAAAACATTTGATACTTCAGCGACTCTATCTCCACTAAAATAAAATTTTTGAGAGGTTTTTACATTTGTTTCCTTTAAGATTTTATATAGTTTTGTGGGTTGTTTAGTTAATCGTTATTTATTATTTATTCCTTTACTTTTAAATTTTATGCCTTTTGTCATGTCTGGGATTTTTAGTATATTTTCTTATGTAAGAAGACATTACTTAATTTTATGCATTATTGAAGTCGTGAGAAAATAATTCTCAAAAACCCTATCAAATCAATCTTCCTTTCATACTATAGGGAAAAAAAACTTTAATTGAGTGCATTATGCATCATATCAATCGATTAAATTAGGAGTAAATTATGTTAAAAGGTATCACCATTTGAGGGTAAGTTTATTTATAACGTATTAACATTTCGAGTGGTTAAAATAAAGAATCAAAGTTTGAGGATAAATTTATTTAAGATATCAATGTTTCGGGTGGTTAAAAAGATGTATCAACATTTTGCAAAGTGAATCAAATAAAGTATTAATAATTGATCATGACAAAGATTAAGGAGACTTAATTGAAAACTAATCCAAATGTTGATACTGTAAATGAACTTTGCAAAACGTTGATATCTCATTTGATTGATTTTATAAGACGTTGATTTCTTTTTTTAACTACTTAAAATATTGATACCTCAAATGAACTTACCTCTAAACGTTATACCTCTTGGTGTTATTTACCCATTAAATTAATAATTTGGTTAAATCTAACTACGAGTCTTATCAATTAGATTTAACCACAGTTCAATTTAATTACTAGTGCATAATATCCTTTAGTTAAATTGTTTGTACCTTTTTTCCTTCAATTCCATTATTCATTTATAAATCTTAGAAAGACAAAAACTTATATAATTCTTATATTTTTATTATTTATTATTTGATTGAGTTACGCATACTCTTACATGAATTTCCATCTATATCACTTATGGTTAGTATTGATGTCATGTTTATTTATTATTCACTAAAGGAAGGAGTCTTGTTTTCATAGAAGAGTAGGTTACCTCAAGTACACCATAGTATTCTATATATGTCGTATGGGTTAAACTTGATTAGACTTGTTGCAATAAAATATAATTTATGACTATTATAAGTAATCATAATGATTTCCATTCCCAATTTTATGATTCAAGATGGGTTATGCATTTTGTTAGTGCATATTAATATACCTTACACCCATGCATCTTTAATTGCTAATGAAGTTCCTAAAAATAGAGACTATAGTTATTAATAATAACTATTTGTTTACATCATAGATAAATAAAATCCATGAAGTGTCTTAAAAAGACATTAACAATCATAAATCTTATGCAAGCCTCCCAACTTCCATTATCCCATAAA
The DNA here is from genome assembly GCA_024138025.1 of Combretum micranthum. Lineage (NCBI taxonomy): Eukaryota > Viridiplantae > Streptophyta > Magnoliopsida > Myrtales > Combretaceae > Combretum > Combretum micranthum. Next base: position 265,359 of record JAMXBD010000934.1, on the reverse strand, counting down.
AGACAATTATCTGTAAATGACCATAAACCAGAAGGCCATTGTATTACTTACTTTAGGTGGGGTTCTATGCGAGTGAAGCTAATTAAATCCTTGTAACATAGAAAAACTATAGAGGGGTAAATATAATTAGCTTAATGATGTATTTCTAATACTATATTTTAAGCAAATATACATAAATTACCAATCATTTGAAAATGCAATACAAATAACCAAATGAAATGTGACAGTATACATGGTCATCGCGGAATCATGTACAATTCAAACTTAACACTTTTTATAACCAAGGGTTAAGCGTGACATTTTCCATTTCTAAAGGATGAAGGCAAGGTTACATAAGATATCCACCTACCATGCTTTTTTCTTAATCTTCTATTTTAAAGTACGAAAATGGTCTGCTAGCATACCAAGTGCAATGCAATAACAAAATAAACAAAAAGTATTGAGTCGTGTGTATAGGAAGATTATTACTAATTACTAGATGATGTTGATCATCTCTATGCTAATTGAACTGGTTTTGGATTAAAAGGAACTAAAAATAAGAAATAATAAAATAAAGCAAGCAATAAACCGTATGCTATAGCAATTCAAAAGGGTCTTATAATTGTAAATAGCGTGCAAGATCATGGCTTTCTTCTTGTTTGAATTATTTAGCATGGTTTGAATGTATAGTGAAATGACTATTTAGTATTTAACTAAAGTTACTAGAACTAGCTCACATCTTAGAGTAGCAAAATTCTAATTATAATATAAATCATCATGCTAAGGTAATTTATCCATAATTATCATATAGAAAATAATCCTCTCACATCAAAATTATTATTCCAATTAAAATTATGAATTGAGCATGTTCCCATGACCTAAATCCATATTTCTAACTGCATTAGAAGCATGAGTTTATATATTATATATATCCTACTTATCCCTATGATGAAATATTCTAAAATCTATTTCATTTTCATTTAAAACCATCAAATCCCTCTGAAGTATTTAGGGTTTTGAATCTACTTTCAAATTGATGATCAAAGAATTAGTAAATAAACAATGAGTAGTGATAATTAAATGCCTACATACTCATGATAAACATCGAAGCAAGTCACTGTATGATAAAGGGAAAATGTCTAATTTGGTGCTTGAACCTTGATGAAAGGAATAATCAAGTATCCAAACTTTAAAAAGTCCAATTCTATACCCAATTGGACTTTTTGTGCCTCTAAACACTACTCCACTCAATCATTTTATAATATGTGTTTATTACTTAAAGAGATAATGAAAGAGTAGGGTAGTGTTTAAGGGCATGAAAAGTTTAATTTTCCAATTGGACTTTTAATGTTCAGTACTTGATTGACCTTTTCATCAAAGTTTAGATACCAAATGAGGTATTAACTTTATGATAAACCATCGAATCCATTGACATAATCTCACAGAAACATTAAATCCAATATCATAAAATAAATATTTATATTCATCATAACATACAACTTAAAATAAATGAGGAAATAGAAAAACACCTATATGGGGAAACCCACTTCAAAGTCTTCATTTTTCTATCTTCCCATTAAAATTGACTTGTCTTGATGATTCATATATTTTTGGGATGCTCGTGTGCTAAGACATAAGGTTCAATGCCCTAAAAAGCTAAAAAAAAAACATAAGAAATAGATGGATATTGTATTTGTTTCATTTTTCCATCTCTTGTTGCATGATCAGTAAAGGAGATATATATAAATCGAGGCCTATCCTCTAGATCAATGTTCCTAAGAATTGTACCATAAGCGAATGAGGATGTAACTAGGACAGGTTTGGGATAGGTCACATAAGATTAAAACCCAACCCAGTCTCTATATGGTTTCTTAAACTCGGCCTTGAACCTTATGGGGTTTTTGTTGCAGTTTCTAAACCCATCCCTATAGGGCTTTAGGTTTGACTTGACCTGCCCCATTGACCCAAACCAAATCCATGTGTAATTATCTGGATGTTATTGATCAATTTACATAATCAATCTAATTGGCTATTCAGTATAACATAACAGAATATAAAAATTATTTTTGAAATTACATAAACTAAAAAAAATGAATCTTTTATTGAGAAAAACAAAGATAAATATAAAATATGTACTTTTAATTATAACTAATCTTGTGGAACAAAATCGGCACAACACCATGTTTCATAACCTTGGATTCTATTGGGATGCAAGTGTGAGGTTTGAAAAATCCCACATTGCATATATAAGATTTATGTGAAAGGTTTATATAGGGATAGCCTATTAACCTAATATCTTAAGGTTTTAGGTTATAGATGGTGTCAAACTCATTAGTATATTCCTTCACAAGGTCCATTTGAAGAATTTCTCCCCGTTAAGAGTGTCCTCTTCTCCCAACAAATTAGTATTAAAGCCAATAGTTTGGTCCTCCATGTGAAAAGAATTTTTTTGGTAGCGACTCGTTTGTGAAGCACATAATGGAAGGTGAGTAGGTGGGGATCGGATCACTCACAAAGCGGGTTTAGTGAAGTCAATTTGACATACTTTTAATAAATTGTAAGATTTACACTTAAGGGGGAGTAAGGCCTAAGCCTATTACGGAGACTTACACCGATGGAGAGATTGTTGGTAGGGGTAGGCAAAAAAAAAAAAAAAAAAAGGATCAAACCAAATCAAACTAAATTGAAAATATGGTTTTTTAAACAATTTGGTTTAGAAAATTCTCAATCTAAACTGATTCGTAAATTTATGGTTAATTTGAATGGTTAAACTGAACCAATCCATAGACAAACATAAAAATATTTTATCTGTAATTGTAAATTCTGTTATGATGATTGATTGAAGGTCATATATGTTCTAATAAATTTATTATAATATTTATTATATGATAAATATTGGTTAATAATAACATACTTTCTTAAAGATATATATATATATATATATATTTTTTTGGATTTAGGATATATTCTTTTGTAGGTAACTCAATATTATTTTATATTAATCATTTAAACTCTGTGAAGTATGAATTTTGTTGTTTAGTTACATATCCTATGATGTATTAATTTTTCATTGTATATTTTATTAGCATATCACTTTTATTCCTAAATGAATGTTTTTTGTAGATGAATTTTTTTGGGTCAAATTTATTAGTAGATGGTTGACTAGATGATTCTTTAGAGGACTATAGATTATATTTTACTATGTATTAGTTTGTAAGTGTACTGTGTTATTAACTAAATAATTTTATGAATGATTGTGATTATGAATGTGGTGGATTTATAAAGTATTTTGTTGAGATTTACAATATGAACTTTAGAGAGTGATTTTAATATTTGAATACACGCATATATGTAAAATATTATAACTAAGTTTTTTATTAGAATTTTAATTTAATTTGTAATCCAAACCGAAATTGTTATTTAATGGTTTGTAAAATTTTTCATCTGAAACAAACTGTTATGTAATGGTTTGGTTTAGGAAGAAAAATAAATCGAACTATAAATTGTGGTTTGGTTTGGTTTTAGTGAAAATTGGATCAAACCGATCCGTGCCTACCCCTAATTGTTGAGATGCAAGTGTGAGGTTTAAAAAATCTCGTATGGGAAACATGAGGCTCGTGTGAAGGATTTATGAAGGGAATGACCTATTAACCTAATATCTTAAGATTTTGGGTTATAAATGGTGTCAAGCTCATTAGTGTATACCTTCGTAAGGTTCATTTAAAATATTTCTCCCTGTTAAGGGTATCCTCCTCTTCTAAAAAATTGGTGTCAGAACTGATGGTTCAATTTAGAAATTCCCATGGTTGGCTCTTCATATGAAAAGAAGAGCTTTCTGGTGGTGACTTGTTTGTGAAACCCATGATGTACGGTAAGTAGCTAGGGAGCGAACCACTCACAAAATAGGTTTAATGGAGTCAATTTGAGTATCTCTTAATAAGATTGCGAGATTTATTCTTAAGGGAAAGTAAGACATAAGCCCGTTGTGAAGACTCACACTAAGGAAGTAAGACTTAAGCCCATTGTAGAGACTCATAGTGAGCGGGATATTGTTGGGATGGAAGTGTGAGGTTCGAAAAATCTCACATGAAAAATATGAAACTTATGTGAAGGATTTACAAAGTGGATAGCCCATTAATCTAATACCTTAAGGTTTTTAGTTATATATGGTGTCAAGCTCATTAGAGTATTCCTTCACAAGGTCCGTTTGAAGAATTTCGCCCTTGTAAAAGCATCCTCACCTCCCAACAGTTTCAACTAAAAGACCTAAGGGTCTAACTATTGAAACATTAGGATTTACAAAGCTTGTTAAGAAGTTAAGTCACTCTCTCCTCCACGATACATGAAGACATGCTTTCTAATAAGAAAGTTTAAAGAGAAAGACTTGATAAGAGTAGATTTTTGTGATTTTAGTGTTTAAATGAAAATGATGAGAGAATTCCCACATGTATAAGAGACTTTTAGATATAGATGGCCAAGAATATGCTCCCTTTGACGATTATTTTGTAATCCTACTTACCTTTTATCATTATCTTGATCAACCAAGGTCCTCAAATATTCAAATTTATTATGGAACTATCTAGTAATGATTAGAGCTGGATCATGGGCTCTACGATATAATGAATTAATCTATAAAAGCAAAATAAAAAAGTGACTTAGACAAAGATCCAAAACACTTAATATCTTTTGCGATTGAAATTTTCTATTTGATATACTGTTTGGGATCAAATGGAAAAAGTCTTCATAAAATTTGTTGCAAAGCAATATCTTTTGTGACTGAATTAGATATAGTTTTTTTTTTTTTTTTTTTTTTTTTTTTTTTTTTTTTTTTTTCATTGCAAGTTTTGCTATCGTCAAAGCCTAGCTTTTTATAGTGATAAATCAGCATGAAACTGCACATAGGTGAAACCATTATTTTACTGTATAGGAGTAGACGCTACAGAAACAAGATGGAGAGCATGGACCAATAGTGCGCATTATAAGTCATGGTATATGTATACCGTGTATGCTATATGTTTCAACCATAACTATCTTATGTGATTTACGAATATAATTATGTGCCAAAAAAATAATGGTACTTACTCATTATATATGTACCACACGTGATATATGTTACTCACTAAAGTCTTTCTTTTTGCATAGACATCACCAGGTGAGATAAAAAAGATACATATATTAACATTGTAAAAAAGATGCACATATATATTATTATTAACATCATATATATTGAAAATGAATAATAAGCAGTATTTGTATTAAATTGACAAAAGATGATGACAGTGCACAACTTTTAAAAAACTATTTGTATATTAAAATTCAACTAATATTTATACTCCATTAATCGATTTATATCACATGTTACTACCAACTGACCTTGGTCCATCTTAAATGTGACTTAGCTTATAACACCTCATTTTTATGTGCACAAATACTACACCTCTCCTTCCTGTAATTACGCTATCACACAATGGTAATAATTGAAAACATTCGCGAAGATTAATCTACAAGCCATACTGGAATCATTCGAGTAGGTTCTCTAGATTATGCACGTTTTCAGTAAGATTCCTCATATATCGTTAAGCTTAATGGATTTCTGTGTAAGAAATGTTATATAGGTGTATGAATTTTTAAAATTTTAGTAATTTATATTATGTTTTGTGTAACTTAGTATCTATAGTTTGTGTAAATTATAGAAGGAGTGTTTTCATTATTAATTTAAAAGTAACAGCCTTACTTTTTTTTTATCTAACAATGATGGTCTGGAGGCCATTTTAAGTGATTGCTTTAGGTCTTGATAAGGTGGCGTATGCTGAGCACAACACTCTAAGTCTTACTTGGAATTTCATTTCTTTAAATACAAGTATATGCGTGATGTGTGATTTGACCACTTTAGTTAAATGGCCCAAAAATTAGAGAATGACTTAGAATTGCCAATACTAACCTATTATACCATAATCGACCCTATGAGATTGGTCGTTGATGTGAATACAATCATCCCATACAAAGATTGCTATCTACTAAAGAAGATTTATTTACTACATAGACAATCCTATGGGGACAAGACCATTCAAGTAAGCCTAAAGTGATGCATGCAATTATAATGATACTATGAGTTTGCGCACTATAATACAATTATATGAAATGGAGTTAGTTGCATGTTGGAGCTTAGATTTTACTCAATAATTCATCTACAAAAAGTAAAGTTTTCAACGCAATGAGCATGCTTGGCAGCAGCAATGTTGTCTTACAGCATGGATGCACTAAATAACTATCAAGCTACATGAAAGTATGATATGAGACCAATGTCCAAAATACTTGAACTCCATCCAAAGAATTTTGGTCATTGGACAAACTGTAAATGAGCTTAAAATTATAAATATTATTATTTAGGCTTGACTTGCAGGTTGAAAAACAGGGCCCAAGAAGCTTGGTTTAGTTATTAAAATAGTTTAAGGAGATTTAGTATGATACGATCAAAACAAGGATTGTTAAATCGATTTACTACATCCAACCTTTCTCAAGTAGACTCATGCACACAAGAGATGAGGAGTGACCTTGGCCCATGAGGAGCTCATTTAGGTTAACTAACTATGAATTGAGTTTGCTCTATCTTATTTGTCAACCATAGAGATGATCTAACGGTCTTCATCCATACTAAATGCCTATAAATATTCAGTCACTCCTCCTTATTTATAGTACTTTTGGAGAGAGAAGACAAACAATATTCTATAAGGAAAACTTTATTCTCAAGGATAAAAAAAGTTTATTAGACAACTTTCACTTCGATGGCTCAAGAGCTGTAAGGTTGACACGCGTGATCTACTCAAGCTCCCTTACTTGTCATTTGTGCATTTGAGACACTGAGACTGTATATTCTTACTTTCCGTCATTCTTTCTAAGTCATCCGATCATCAAGTGTCACCTCCACATCAACACTTTGACATCACGTGCAATACATGACATCTACGTGATGCAGGCATAATTTTATATTATAATTACAGGGCTAAGACGGTGAGCCTCAACGGTAATTCTAAGAGCATCCACATTCGATAAGTTATTCATAAAGTCATTAAGGTATCACATTAGCACTTTAAGAAACTCATCTTCTGAGGACCTCTCCACTATATTCATGAGGTTTTTTACATAGGTTCATTTACTTCTTTTTATACTTTTGTTGGCCTCATTTATTTATATAATATCATTACTTTTATATAATAATAATTATAATAATAATCATCATCATCATATGAAGAAACTCATTTTTTGTGGTTCTTCATAAAGAACTCCAAAAAAATTGAAAAAATTCTTCATATCCTTAAAACCTCAAAAACTGAGATTCTTGATATGGGGGCTCATGTTTAAAGACTTCAGATGCGGATATTTTGAGTGGTGATTTACCCCATAAGTTTTAGCTTTACTACAATTATAAAGTGTTAATGTCAGTGACGAGTGATCACTTTACCTCAGTATGCTCCCAGTCCCATGTACTTTTCTCAAAAGTCAGATCCTAACCGTACTAAGTTTCCCTAACTAATGCTTAAGCATGTGCATTTGCCAGTCATAAAAAGTAAAAACAACATGCTGTTATCTAAACTCGTATTTGGTCACAGTCTTTCGATAACCCTAGAATTTCAAAAAGATGCTTTTCTGTTGGATGGTTCATTCTCCAAATCAATAGAAAATGACATGTCCCGCTTCTTATTAATGGATCACTTTTACCAGGAAATTGTAACAAAATTAAAAGATTATCGTAAAGACGCTTTTGCTTCTGAAAGAAAGCTCATATGCGCGTTTTGCACTAGAAGTGATAATGTTATTAATTTTCCTTTTGGACCATAGAAATGATAACATTATTAATTAAAAGTGCATTTCGCAGGGTTCTACGTTTCATGTCGGAAAACAAAATATTATAATATTATTTCTGGTTGTCTTAATGCGCGAATGCATTTGCAAAACTGTATAATTAATGCACCCTCCTTTTTCTGCATGTTAGATCGATAGGTTAAAAAAGAAACTTTTGGCTGAAAAAGAAAAGCTAAACAATTTGATTATCGTGTGTCTCTACACACTTATTCTAAGTATATCTTAAAAAATAAGCGTAATGAAAAAGACAAGTATATTATAATGCTTATGTCTAAGTTCAAATAGCTTATAGAAGCCAGTAACATTATAGTCTAGTGGCATCTTCCTGATCTCTTAAATGAACGGTTTAGGTTTGAATCTCCCTCTTCGGTGTAATAGCCAAAAAAAATAGCGTATAAAAAAACTTGATAGTCATAAGAGAGGATGAAAATTTTTTGGGCCATGCAAATGGAGATTGAATACTATGCAAAGTGGTATGAAAATATGATAATTATATTATATCAATGCAGCACGGTAGCACATCAAATTCACAAAACATTTGTCACTGGGTTTGTAATTTTTATTCCATCTAAATATAACATTAACCTCTAATTTTTACCACTTCATTCGTCATCTACTTTTATTGCCTCAATAATATCTAACGTGTGTGGGCAAAAGCTGTTGTCACGATGAATCATGTAATGCATTAGTAATAAGTATATAAGGAGTAAATTATACTATGAGGTCCCAATATTTGAGAATAAGTTTATTTAACGTTTCAACATTTTGAGTGGTTAAAAGGAGGTCCCAACATTTGGAGGTTAAATCCATTTAAGGTCCCAATGTTTGAAAATATTGGTCAATTTGGATCCCCAATGATACTTATAAAGAGGAAAAGAGTCTTCTGAGTTTTAATTAAATATTCTCTCTTGTTGACACGTGTCCTTAAGAACTCAAATTGAACTATTTTTTCAAACATTGGAATCTTAAGTCAATTTATCCCCAAACTCTGAGACTTTTTTTTAACCACTTAAAAAGTTGGAACCTTAAATTACTTAACCTTCAACGTTGAGACCTTTTGGTGTAATTTACCCTATTTGTAAGGTATTTAAACATTTGCTCTTATTAATTACATGACAACCCATTATGAGATGTAAGGGTGTCAAAGAATTCAATATTTTTATGTTAGCACTTCAAGATTTCTAACAAAGATATTTCTGAAGGTGAAAAAGAAGCCATCTTTTCTATCAAAACTTTCTTTAATTTGGGTCTTTGTGTCTTTTATTTTATTCTTTTTAGTGATCTATCCCTAAATGGGTATTTTCTTTGGTTAGAGTACCAGATCTTTGTTCTCATGGTAGAACTTTTTGTGTTAAATGGTTTTTGATATCCTCTTTTGGTGTAAGATATGTAACCTTGTTGATTAGGGTTTGTGCCCCTCTTCTCTTATTGTTCATATTTTGAGTTAATTTGTACTTATTTTGTTCTATCAATGAATGAAGTTTCTTATTTTCTAGCCAAAGGCAAAAAAAAAAAAAAAAAAACCATTATGAGATGTTTGTATGCAAGAATAGACTAGAATGGAATTAAGATTGTGGAATATGTTTCTTTTTACATGTTTGGAAGCATTATTAGAAGTTGAAATTGTGATTATTTGAAATCAACGATTTGGTTTTAAGGGAGAATTAATTATCTTTTTACTTTACATGAACTTATTATCTTACATATTATTAAGGATATTTTTGATAAATACTATTATATACTCATTCATTTCCATTTTATTTTATGTATGTCTCCAAATATTGAAATAGTGTCATTCTCTTATTCATTCTATTCCATTTCATTTCTTTGATTCTAATTCATTCCATGCAAATAATTCGCGTGAACCAAAAATGGCATTAAAGGAGATTGGACAACTAGTAAGAGGCTATAGAAATACTAAAATACCCCAAATAAATAGTCATATGAGGGAATAAACAAATAATTTTGAATTTTAAAAACAAAGGTAATTTCGTCATTGCATAAAAATTTCAAATGGATACAGGGAAAAATCGTCTTTCCTCCTTTTCTAGTATGTCACAGTAGTTTACTCTTTTTCTTTTCTTCTTTGTTCTTCTCCATATCCTGCACATTTCCTTTCCCTTTCCCCAATCGATAATTGGCATTCTTGAAGAACTCTTGAAGATCCTAAAAGGAATTTTCACGGCAAGTGAACATATCCTTCCCTTTTCTTGCCATTTCTAATGAACAAAAACAAATGGATAATAAGTTCTAGCATTTTGGTGTTGACCATAATCTTTGATAGGATAACGATGAGATTAGGAGATATTTCTAAAGAAAAATCTATCAAACGAGAATTAGAAGTTGGAAGAATGAAAGATTTAGAAAATTTCAATAAGATAATACAAATTGACACAAAACTTTGATCTTTTGAAGGTTAAATTCTTGTGAATAATAGTGAACTTACATATAGAAGGGTATGAAAGGGATAAATATGCATTGGAAAGGGTTTAAACATGTTTTGGTTTGACAATGGGAGAAAAACGGGCAAAAGAGACGTTTCCTAAAAATACACGGCATATACACAAGACTGTGCATTAGGTTGTGTACCTCTTAGTGGTAAAAATAATGTTTTCTAGAAATACATTACCAATACACGAGCTCTTGTATTAGGTTATGCTTTTCTCTATGTTTTCAACGAAAAAGAAATTTAGAAAGAACATGACATATATATGATCCTGTGTTACTAGTGGTGTTCCTCTTGGTGTTTTAAAAATTGTACCTATAATATAACACAAGAAAAACATAAGATCGTGTATCCCCTGTGTACCCCTCTGCTTGTGTACTTTTTTGTAGACCTTTTTATGATCTATTTTCTTCTCTTAAGTGATAGTCAATCCTATACCCACTTGTGCACTAGTTTGTGCATGTTATAACACCCTAAAAATCATATTTTTCTTGCCTAAGAACAACCAAGATCCATTTAATCTTCCAATTAGGATTTAAGCATACTTTAAGATCTTAAGAACATAGGTAGTAACGGAATAGGACTAAGAGTAATAGGGATGTAGTAAGAGTTCAAGTTAGACATATAGAAGTTTCTGAACAATTTAATTCTATGTGATTTAGGAAATGATACTGGTTTTAAAATGGAAAGGCTTTCAAGTGCATAAATACATTATTTGTTGCTTGTGCTTGTTTGGGATAAAAATTGAAATGGACTAATTAACTATTCGACTTAATGAGTATGTATGTCATTTGTCCTTGGCTATTGGTAATAGGTGAAGAGTATTCATACTATTATCACGACATTCCGATAAATCCATGTGAGGTAGTTGATGACCGAATTTTTTAATTTATAATCCTATATTCAATCTCTTACTTGGATTAACAGGCAAGTGAACCTATCGTTTTTATAGCATAGATTAGAGTGTAGGGTGGTCTCCTTAGGTAACATGTAAAGCACTAGTACTAGATTAGATTTCCTATTACCTAGCAATCGAATAAGTGAACTTAAATGAATTAAGCTTACAACTAATAACTAAACTATTAATTGCAAGATTTCACAAAGATAGTATGCAGAACTAAACTTTGGCACAACCAATACCACAATACACAACGGGATTACTCCAACATATGAACGTGAATTAAATACTATTCATCCTTTTAATTACTCATCAATTGGAATTCTCAACTCATGACCATTATTCTCATAATAAACCAATTTTAATCCCAATTGCGTCTACTAGAATCTCTTCTAATGAATGGACAAATCAGAATTGCCTTAAAATGCTCTTGTTATCCTTAAATTCCCTGAAACATGTAGCAAACTTCCTTACAATATCTCTATGAACAGGAGTAATTTGTTCTAATGACTTAGATCTACTCGATAGAATTGTTTCTCAACATTTTTTTATCAAGATCTAGTGTAAGATCATGTTGTGCACTACAATCTCCTAACTTTTATGAAGTGCTATCATTAGAAATTTCGTAATTAAAAAGATTATTAACAATTAAATGCATTCTTCATCTTAATATGACTTCGTAAAACCCTAATCACTACTCACTCATGATGGAAAACACACAACAATTGACACTTAATGAAAATCTCAGAAATAATACAATAGATGAACAAAAGAATAGGGAAAGAAGAAAAAACATCTTTTAATTTTAAGTACAAGATGATTACAAGAATGAATAATGGATTCCGGATATCTTTCTTAAGTATTCCTTGGAGATTCCCAGAACAATTTTTGAGTATACATGTACACTATTCTCCTTACTGACACAAAAATTGGCGGTTACTCCTCAGAAGTGGTGTTTATTAGCATGAAAGGAGGAATAAATTGATGTCTCACTCCTCTAGGTATTGTCTATTTTAACTTCCTAGACTCTTTGGTGAGATAGTACAACACTTGGAAGTAAATGCATCTCTTGTTCGAAACAATACATCATTTAAAATAGAAGAAAAGTAAAACTTCGACTCGACAGACTATATATTAATCACGGGCGACCAAGTAGTGGTGATTAATTTTGTGATGAATTCTCCTTCTCTTCATTCTAAATCATGGATGACTAGAAGGGACCGGTACATGCTATTCTTCACAAAATCCAAAGATCACGGGCGACCAGTGGAGGGTGATAAATGTTGTGGCTCAAGTTCTTCCCAGTTCCACTTCAATCACGAGCGACCAAAGGAGTGAGGTTTCTTCTGTTCTTCTTAACTCTCTTGTCATGGGCAACCAAAGGAATGAAATTTGTGTTGTAATTGAATTCTTCTTTTTCCACTCTCAATCACGGGTGACCATAGTCCCGTGCTCCTTTCTGATCTTCACAAATCCATCATCATGGGCAAACCGATGAGCATGACGTCCATTCTTCTTCGTAAAATTCTAGGATCATGGGCGAGCACGGGGGCGTGATTCTTGTTGTTGATATAGTTGACTTCCATCTCGCTCGTGATGGATATATTTACTTTGTTACTTTGGAGATTTTCGAGTTCTTCTTCTTCCATTTACACCAATTATGAGTTGTTATGATCCAAATTCACCTGAATTGAAAATATTACTGATTTAAGTACAAATTCTTGAATAGAAACATAATTTAAAGCCCAAATTCTACTTAATCAATAATTAAGATTATGGATAATTTATGTCTATCAATAGTGTCTTGAGTGGAATCATGCATGAAAATGATCTTAGTAAATTTAGGTGTTTTATTTTTTAAAATATTAGGGAGTACCCAATATTCATTTTTTCAATGTTGTCAGAACCGAATCGGAGTTTGACCCAGACATGCTAGGGGTCAAGGGGTTAAACCGAGGTCATGAAAAAGTAAAAATATAAGAGATAATTTAATTATAATAGATAAATATATATATGACATCATTTCATTAAATCTATATTTAGATCAAATTCATCAATTAATTATTAAATAAGCAAGATACAATGACTACATTTTATAAATTCATAATATAGTATGAATACACATTTAAATATCTAGTATTTTTTTTATTTTTCTTTTGGTTTGGGTTACCCAGTTCAACTCTGTTTGACCACTTGGGTTGACCGGGTCAATCTAGGTCAACACAAATCCAAGTTAATTGAGTGGATCGACCTGCCTTTATGGTCGGTTTTGGTTGAACTAGGCCTAGCTGACCAAGCTGGTCCAAATCTGACAACATTGCATTTTTTTTTTTTTACTCATAGATGTTAGGGAGTAACCAACATCATATATATATATATATGTATAATAATTTTTATGTGTGATGGGATACTAAGGTATCCCTATATTGCTTGTCCAGTCTAAATCAAAGATAATAAGATGTTAGGTTATTGCATTAGTATTAGGTCTATATGTGAATGTGTACTTGTTGAATCATGTGTGTGTTTATAGTATATCGTAAATCGTACTGGGCTTTAGCTCACTCTTTTCTCTCAAGTACAGGCAACAAACATGTAGACCATTATATTGTTAGGTGCTTAAGGTTAGTGGGCTGGGAATTTTTACTAGAATTAAAGAACCTTCGGATGATAAGTAGAGATCATGTGAAGATTAATGGAAATTGAGACTTTAATAATGTGTAGTTAGTTCTAACTATAGAGTAACTTTTAGTGATAAATTATAATCCTAGTAGAGTTGATATGATGGATGTCAATTTAACTCTTAAAGATCATAAGTAGATATTTATGTGATCGATTACGAACGCACAAATGTATTCTAATGATATTTGAAATAATTAATGAATGAGTGATTTTGGAGTTAATCATGGTGTTTATGGTGGATAACAACACGTTTCGAGTCTTTACAGTTTCATATTTAATATGCACACATGACAAATTATAAATGACCCTAAATTTAGAATGTTACAAATATTATGAGTATTCCTTCTATTATCGGTATGCACCCACCAATTAGTTATGAAATTATATTGAAAGCTTGGTTTGAAATTGGACCACTAGTCTTCTAGTTTGCAATTTTCCAAAATCAACTAGATGAAAACATTGGAGTATTATTGAAGGTAAAATTAAGGTGATAAAATATTAAATATACGTAACATTCTATATGCATGATCCTTGTACATACTTTAATTATAGGGGTTTATAATGTGTGTATTTTTCAACAAATTTATCCTACATTTTATCTCACTTTCATGCATAAATCAGCACTTTTATGGTGAACATCTGCTATAAAATGATAAATTGCATGATTGTAGACCAACTATGGTTAAAAGAGTGAAAATTTGCAATTTTTATTTAGCAATAGTAGATTTTGAGCTCGAAATCAACTAAGTGAGACACTGTACCACCAGGTTGATCTTTAATCCATCAGCAACAAAAGTTTGGACCTACTAAATCAAGTCCTCGTTGAGTTTCCATTGATAGGTCATCATTGACCTATTCCATTGATCACTTAGAATGAGCCCATATTCTGAATGCTTGAGCTCATGACCTAAGCTCAACACATGACCTGAGGTACAACGAGCTCATGACATAAGCTCAAGACATTAACCTGAGCTCAACATTTAACCCGAGGCACAACAAGCAAAATGATCTGATCTCGACACATCGACCTGAGCTCAACACATGACTTGAGGTACAATGAGCTCATGACTTGATCTCAACACATCAACCTAAGACCAACAAGTGACTTGAGGTACAATAAGCAAAATGACCTAATCTCAAAGCATCAAACTAAGCTGAACACAATGACCTAAGCTACTAAACCAACCTCACCAGATCACCAAACTGAGCTGATGGAGTACATAACAAATTAGAACGTGCAAAGCTCAAGTTTAAAAATTGAGCTCATCTTATTTAGAAGAATGAGTTGAGTTAAGCACCTCATAAGCAAGCTGACCTTACCACAACTGATCTGAGCAACATTTAGTTCTTTTCTTTTTATAATCAAGGGGTCCACTCCACTTATCTACTCCACCTCATCATATACACATATTTCCTTTTCACTACATAGGGGAACGGAGAATCTAAACCCCATACACTATAAATACCCATTATCCGTCCCACAGAAAGGAAGCATTATTCGACAATTCCTTCCATTACACGATTCATTCCATCACCTTCCATATTCCACAATACCTTCCGTTCCCTAGAATCCATCTTTCATTCTCCATCACTCCACATTCCCTTTTCCATTTTTCATTCATCCACCTTACCTCATTTCATCTAACCTCATCTCATTCGACCTCCATTTCTGGTACTGTTCAATATAAACTTTCACGGTGAAGTTGGACCTGGAATCATTAGGAAGACATTTCTAGGATTTCAAGTATACTATCTTCATTATCTTTTGTTATAGATTGTGCTCAAAATTTTACTATGAATGAAAGTATATTTTTTAGTATGAGCTAATTTATCTAAGTGAAATTATGTATGGATTAATGGATTTCTTAAGTAGTTGATTTGTTCTTATAATGACTTTTGTTAAATTGGGATTTTGATTATTTCTACTTCAACGTTCATGGGATAAAAAATCTGTCTATGGATTTTCTTATGAATTAGGATTTGAGATACTCGAAAGGGATTTGATGATCTAATTGAAATAGGAAATAAGATTTCAAAATTGACATGGACACATGTTGTTTTGATTTAAATCTTAGAATTTATGTTCTTAATGCAATTGAAGTTGTGGTTTATTGACATGGACACATGCTCGAATCATAAATTCAATTAGAGTAATATTTTTTATGAGAGAAATGTGTTATTTAGCTGGTGGTTATAGATTGATTACACGAAAAGGATATCTATGCTATAAATAGATGTTTGCAACCCAAAAGGGAAGTAAATTCTTGTGAATTTAATCAAAATCCAATTAAACAAACCCAATTATAATTATAGGGAAACGAAAAGAAATCCTATTTTTACCATTACGTAATCCCACATTTGTGATTTGATAAAGTTAAAGAGTTATTCCAGTGCTCAGTAGTCCTTAGTGTTAAAAATTAGTTATAACTTTTAGCAGTAGAAGTAGATCATTTAGTTTAGCTCAAAAATCTGAGATCATTTTGCTTAGCTTAGAGGAGGTCATTACATTCTATTAGTTAGTCAATTAGCTCACTATAGATCACGACCTGGTTCTCACCAGTTTTATTACTACACATGCACCCGATTCACTTGTTGACAATTTCATGATCTATGACTGCATGTTCTATAATATTATTACTTGAAGACATACATATATATATATATATATATATATATATAAGACTATTGTATATGATATATGAATGTTTTGTCTATTTAAGGTACTCTATAAGGGTAAATTACACTAGAGGGATACAACGTTTGAGGATAAGTTCATTTTAGATCACAACGTTTAGAAAAGTATCTTCTGAGATTTAATTAAGTATTTCTCCTTTTGATACATGTCAATGAAGCCTTAAAATGAGGGTTTCTAGAGTTTTGATTAAATATTTCTCTTGTTGACACATGCTAATGGCAAACTCAATTAACCTACTTCTCTAAGCATTGTGACCTAAAATAAACTTGCTCCCAAATATTGTGACTTTTTTGTATAATTACTCTACTTTGTAAAAATAAATACATAGGGTTAATTAAAACAATTATCAAATTACAGTTTCAAAATCACATGTTCGAAACAAGATCTTGGAAATGGGTAATATCACAAGTGTAACACGCATTACTACATTTTTATCATATTGAAAAATGCTATATATATATCGTATTGATAGCACATGATTCTCACATGGAGAAGCTCCTCTTCATCTTCACTGGGTTATTATCAGTGATTCGACTAGAAAAATGTTGTACGTGATGAGTTTTGGCAGTGATAAGTGTGTTTGTCAGAACCTAATTTGAATAAAATATAGTAATGAAGAGAAGTAAAAGAAGGACAGAGCATGAAGAGGAGAGGAAGAGAGAGAAGGGGAAGGGGAAGGGGGGAAGGGGCCACAGAGAGAGGGAGAGAGAGAGAGGAGGTACATAAATATGGATGTGTGACTTAATGAGAAAACCTTTGGTGGACTCAATCAGTGAATTTGTATATTGCACACAGACATTGCAATTAATAAATTGTATTTGCTAGATTATTTTAATAATCTATTATGATCCATGTAACTTATTGTATTATCATAATGAATTGCCCTTTGTACAAGGAGGTTTACAACCTACTATATGTCCATATAGCATATAGACACACAAAGGCTTGAAACCTACTAATATCCACAATATACATCATTTAACACCACCAAGACACATTTTAATACATCAAGTTCATGATCACAACATAAGTACTTCATTGCTATTACTACTACTATAGTCATTCATACTTCTTACACATCAATAACAAGAGATGGTTCGTAGAGTCCATATAAACACACACATATACAAACCTTATATAATATGTTAGGAGTCTCTATCTGCTGCAAACTTATAACTCATGTCTAAAAGTTTGTTGGATAATCCTCACCACTTATGTCCTCCCATAGTTCATAACAACATCATATCCAGATAAGTCAAAAGCTACAGGAGGTTTCATCTGAACTTGAAAAAGATGAAAGGTAAGCCAGAGCTTAGTTGATTATAACAACAAACACACGCGTATGTATAAGCAATGGCAAACTTACATGCATCTTCATCATCATATAAATGCAACATGCAACCAATTAATTATCTGTATTTCTTAATCAACATCCAACATCCAACATCCAACATCCAACAAAAGGATAATTCAGTATCTTGAAACACACATAAATATTTACACACATATATATTGGTTATTAGGTAAAATCGAATAACCACAACACCAACAAATCTTAAATCTAGCCGGATCATTTTCATGTGTAACTCCACTTCCAAACAATGCCACACGTAGATCATTGGATTTCCGTAATAATAGCATGGATACTCTTTACCTATTACTAGTAGCCATGCACATGCAATACACATGTCATTATTGTCAAACAGTTATTAAGTCAATTTTAGTTTCTAACCTAAATAACCACATGCACACACATAGTATACACATGCTTGGAAGTGGTTTTGTTTTAAACTAGTGTCCACCATCTGAATTATACACAATTAGATTGTTTAGAATCTTTTATTTGTCTTGTTAAATAAATAAGGCGACTAGGCTTGTTACTCGCATGCAGAAGCTACAAGATGGGTTTCTAAACCGATTTTAATTTCACTTGACCAACCATTACCTCTTTTACCAATTATGTCCACTTCATGTAATTATAACAATAATAAGAAAGAGATAAAGGAAGGAGGAGATCACATAGACATTTAACGTCGAGTTTGACCTGCCCTCTAGTCTCCATGGTCCACAATTACCTCACTTAAGGAGGAGTTTACACCATTCATTCATTTCAAACAATGCCTCACAATGAGGACTTCACATTGCCTCACAAATGAGGACTTCACTCCATGCCTCATGACATGAGGACTTCACGTATTGCCTTAAACATGAGGACTTCACTGAAACAAAAAAAAAAAAAAAAATACAAATGAATATGCGAATTGTGCCTTACAATATTTGCCAACTAATCTTACTATGGTACGATTCACATTTTCACTCAAACTAACACAAATACAAAATAAGAGAGTATTTTCATATAATCTCTACCAATTAAGCCCTACTTTCTTACATAAAAATACCTTAACACTTCTATTTATAAGTTTTCAAAACAAGCTACCCGTTGCCTCCTCAAAATAGCCACAAATGATCAAATTTCAAAGTATATAACAGTTAATTTTTGGCTCGGTCGGTCCAAATGGAGCCTAAAATCTAAGTGCGCAATCTTGTCTATGGTAGCCACTGTTACGCCCCGAGGGTACCTTAGTAGTAGCAAATAAACCACACTTGAATACTATTAGTAGATTACCTTGAAAGAGTGACATTTTTTTTTTTTTAAAGGATCTTTTAGTTGCTTTGATAAGAAAGGATAAACACATGTAAGATATAAATTAGTAAATAACTGTCATCACAAGTAGAGAATATCATCAAGATATTACAGACCATATACTCATTCTATAAAGCTCCAAATACATAACAGATAATCCATATACTAACTAATCTATACTAGGAATTATAGAAAGCACTTATCTCGATTTGACCCATGAGCATCCAGCTCCTAAGATCTTACCAAGGCTATACTCCCAGATGTAACTAGTCATGGTCCACTACAAGAATTTTGACCTCGAGCGATGTCTGCATATTATGCAAACATCGCCTTTTCATTATGGGTTAGCTACGTCTATTAGACGTTAACTAAAATATATAATTCGTAACGTTTATAAGCAATTTTTGGATAAGGTAGACCTTTGATCTAATTTGTAACTTTTTCATAAATGTAAACGTAACTAAACATACTTGTCAAATAAATAAACAAAATAAACCTTTTTTTTCCTTTCAAATATTAGATAGTTTAAAAATCTAAAAAATTTAAAAATTGAATTGGAGGAGCCTTAAAATTTTCTCAAAACCAGCCATATATTAGGCTTCTACATTTAAAAAAAAAAAAAACCTTACTGGAAAAGAATAAAATTACTAAAATATCAATATAAAAACCAAAAGAAATAAAAAAGAATATCTCTTTACGGCTAAAAGAGAGAGAGAAGAAAAAAGAAAGGACTGTTGGTATTCTTCTTCAAAAAAACCACTCCCGCACCTCTTTGTACCCATTTCGCATATTCAGGCAAAACTTTTCTTCTGTAAGCATTGTTGGTCATTGGCATCAGCTACCACACATGAGACGAGACGCTTGTTCTCTGATCAGGTTAGTTTTCATATATGATCTCTCTCTCTTTCTCTATCTCTCTCTCTATATATATCTATCTTTATCTCTCTTGCTCTGTCTTCCTCTTCTCTTAGGTTAGTTTTCTTCTTGGAACATTATTCTCCCTCGACAAACAGGTTTGTTTTCATCTCTTTCTTGTTCTCTCTCCCTCCCTCTCTCTCTCTCTCTCTGTCTCTCTCTCTCTCTCTCCTATTTATCTAACTATCTATCTATCTCTATCACTCTGTGGTTAGTTATAGGTGTTGATATTGTATAATAGTAACATAGGGTTTGTGGATAGGATTATAAGAAAAATTTAGTTTGTGTTTAATTTTAGATATATTGGTGTTGTAATATTATTTATATTACAACAGAGAGTTTTTAGCAACTTAAATGTAAAAGACCTTGGGATAATTCTCAATCAATATTACGAAATTTGGAACTTAAATTTATTGCCCACTATTTGAATCTAATTAGAACGGATTCCAGAAAATATTAATAACACTGAGAGTGAGTTCTTCAGAGAAAGAAAGGAAAATTAAAGATGAGTAGGTGAGTAATATAATAAGAAATATGTAGAACAAGATGGAGAAGGAAGGGGAAAAAATAGAGAGAGAGAGAGAGAAAGAGAAAGAAAACAAAAAATTCAGTTTGTTGTGATTAAGTATCAAAGAAAAATGAGTTTGGGAATGGGGGAATTGACGGAAGTAGATATTAGATCAGTAATTAGAAATGTCAAATCCAAATCTGCACCCCACACACATGTAACCACTCAACTCAACTCCACTCAAGATGTAGGAAGGATTGGATTTTGGATTTGGAGTCATTTGAGTCTCTCTATGTCTGAATACCATATGCTGCATTACTTTTGTTTTGTAATTAAGACTCTGCGTTTGTGTCTGCGTTTGCATTTGCGAATGTTAGTGTTTATGTGTTTGCCTTTCCGTTTCCACTGTAGGAGCAGGAGTAGAAGAGTAGGACTATTACTTAGCCCGATTCTTCCCTAGCTACATATTTTAATTTATGGCTTCTTATTTAGCCTTTCCTATTCGTCCGTGATATAGTTGTTTTTCATTCATTACAATTGTCTAAGTTGCTTTTCATTTTAAATTAAGAACAATTAGGATTGCATATAGGTCAAGTATAGTGCTTTTTGTTTTGCTACATTATTATTGATATTTTATATGTGTATATAATTTGGCATCAGTTATGTTTATATGCAGGTGGTTTACTAATTTTTTCATATTTTTGTTTTAGAATAGCTTCATAACTTACGATAACATTTTTGTAGTACAAGAACCTTGTAATTAGAAGGTCTGGCCAATTCTGTTTGAATATAGATAGCATGTTTAGCTTCATTTGCCTCTTTTGCCATTTAAGGCTGATCATCTCCAACTAGCACTTAGTTTGTGATGGTAAGTAATCTATTTCCAGGACATGGTATTATCTACCTCTCATACGAATACTAAGTATTTTCGAATGCATGATGGATTTATTACACTAAATGATTCAATAAATATTAGGATGAAAACATAAGGGATCTAAGATTTTCCAGTAATAAGACATGGCTAATAGTGATAGAGAATATATACATATTAAATAAAAGACACACTCAGATATATTGTTTCACTATAATTTGATGGGAGGTGTTGTACTGAAATGAAAGAAATAAGGGCAATTGCATAGATGATGATGAGGTAATGCACCTAGTTTTCACATCGTTAATGTTATACACTATGTATTATGTATTGTTATGGATGGAAATATTGGAAGCAAGTAGTTCATTAGGTAGAGATGAACCCATTTTAATTCCCACACCATGAAAAAAATGGGTTGATCTTTTAAGGAAATCTACTGAATCTTAGTGTGATTGTATTATGATAATCTAAACTACAATATAACTCAATCAAATCCACCTAACCCAATATCACTATAAATACAGGACTCTATCGGAGCATTCACTTTTTCCATCTATGTTTTCACAGTCCCGCCTTTTGGAAAGTGTGTAGCAGTTTCCTTAATTAAGAAGTATGTTGGTTTTCTGAGTTCAAAAGTTCTTCTGCAACAAACATTAAACAGGTATTTTACTTTTATTTCATCAATTTTCTTTAGAAAAATATTCTAGTATTGGTTTAGTTTTGTTACATTGCATGTATTTTTGGGTTTTATGAATTTTATGTACCTTGTTCTTATTTATGGCTTGTGTGTGTGTGTGTGTGTATCCGCACTTTGATTGATTTACATTGTTTCATGGGTTCCTGGATTAGTAAAGCGTTGGCTACAAGAAAGCATGGTCTTTTGTTGTTAGAATTAATTTTCTTCTTCAATGTTTTATCTTGAATTGATTTTTCTTTTCTTTTCGTTTTTTGAAAATAAACTAGTTATTTTTCTAGTAAATTTTCTCCATAACATGCCTTGACCTATTCTAAACAATTTTAATCCTAACATCATGGAAAAATCAATATTAACTAAACTAGTGTAGGTGTTTAGAAAGGGGCCATTGAAAGTTTGGACAGTAGGCTTAACATGTAAAACTGAAATGCTATTAAAATAGTACAACTCGCTCATCTAGTTAAGGGAAGCTCAAACCCAATGCACATCTTAACGGAACATGTGATTTTCTCACACAAGTAAAGCTTCATGTGTAATGTTTTGTAAAGTTAAATAGTGAAATACTCATAACATGTTGATTGTGAAAATTCAAAATCCAATCTCCACTCTTCAAGTCATGTTTGTGTTGCTTTTTAAGTCATGTTATGGGTTATTGGTAGATTGTATTGAATGAACTCTGCCATTGTACTGAATTCTATTGACTCTTGCTAGAAGATCATTTAACCAAATGATCCTATATATGATCCTGATCCTTGGTTTTGTTTTTTTCTCTTATATGTCTAGGTTCTATTATTTATAATTGAAGTTACTCAAACTGGATGGGTACTTAAATGTTGCTTTGTGTGCTATGTGGAGGATGATGAGCGCTCAAGTTGAGCACCTAGACCTGCTATTGATGTTATTGGCTGGCGGGTTGTTGCTATAGGGGTTAATCGGTTAGAGCTTGTTAGTATGTTGTTAGGGCTCCCCATTTGTACTATTGGTGCATGCTTGTGGGTGTGAAGATGCAGGGTCCTATGTTAGTTAGCTATGCTCTGGTTTGCTTGCTGGTGTTCAAGTGTGGAGTACTGCATGTGGGTGGTTGTTGGTTGCTGAAGAGTTCTCCGTGGGGTATGAGCTTGTTGTTGCAAGGATGAAGGAAATAAAATCCAAATTTGAAATGGACTAAAAGTTACCAAATTGTTGTAGAGCCACTGATGCAACACGGATCATCATGACTCTTCTAGTTGTTAAGTCTCAGATGATTGGTGCGACCCAGTAGGTAACTATAGCATGTTCTTATAGTGAGCTGTTGACCACGAGTTAAGATTTCTCCACATTGTTATTGATTAGCTTGAGGACATGACTATCTAGGATGTTGGGATTTTCAGGACTCTATAAGCTTTGTGAAAGTGAGGGGCATTTGAATGGGAGAATGAAAACATTGGCAAATGGACTGCACGTTCGATAGTATCTAATTGGTGGAGCTGCCTATCCCCTTTTGCCATGGCTTATCACTCCATATGAAAGTGATGGACACTCATCACTAGTGTCTAGTTTTAATTTGGTCCATGAATCTACTAGATCACTAGCTATAAGGGCATTCTGACAATTAAAAAGGTAATTAGCTTATACTTAATGAGATCATGTGGAGACTTGACAAACAGAAACTCCCCAGTATCATATTAGTTTGTTGCTTGCTCCATAATATTATCATTGATACAAGAGATAAATTGCATCTTGATGTAGCTCTCCCAGGTCATCATCATTCTGGCTATGTTCTATAGTACTCTAACGAGGTTAAGCTATTAGGTAGAATCATGAGGCAAAACCTTACCCATAATCTTTAATGAGCGAAAGAGAATGTCGCATGAAGTCGAGTACTTTACCTACATAGATCCTTCTTAGGAAGCTAATTTTGTTACCTTATTTGAAGTCACGTGAATCTATATGTCATTTATTGTATTGTTCAAATGAATGCAAGGTGTGTATATCTAACATGTTCCAATTTGCCTTTGCTTTTTTCCTTAGTGTACCATTTTAGAACGATGTAAGATTTTTCTTTTTTTTTTCATATTGAGAAATATTCACTAAAATGACTGCTGAAAAGTTCTTGTTACTATAGTATCTTAAGTGAGAACAATGTCTTTACAAAGCTTGGGATTTTATTTCAGTAGCTTCTCTGTTAGTGCTCTAGGATATAACAAATGTGGAGTGACAACTTTTATCCAAGTCTTTAGAGTACTATTTTTGTTAATAGTAGTTAGCTTTGGAAATCTACATAGCTTCTTGCTATAACATGTCATAGACTCATAGCAATGCTCCTAATATGAACATACTGTATTAGAACAACATTTCACATTAAAAGTGTTCTTTCTAGCATGAAATTATGTTGAATTGGTGATATAAATGTGTAAAAATACACATTTATCAAATCTTTGATTGTCAATGTGCTATTTTCATTCATGGAAAATGCATACCTTTGGTCTTAAAATATTGAAATTCATAATATGATGCAAAGCTTGTTTTTTGTTGTTAATTGAGTAGATGGACAAGAGCATAGTCATGGCAACAATAACCAAGTTCACATGGCAACCTACCATCCAATCCACCTCTTGGCTCAAGAAATTTTTTTTTTAATTTTGTAAATTTTAGTTTTTCATTAATGTAAATGAGCATTAGGAGGAACTTGGTTAGGGCTCTTTGGTTTGTTAGATTCATGAGTCTCTCTTATGTTTATAGGAAATGAGGGCTTGATTCACACAACACGTAAGAGAGGTCCATATTGAGGAAAAGGACTTGAAAAGGAAAACAATAGATAAAAGGGAAAGATGGTTATTGAGTTTACTTTAAGTCGAGGACGTCCGCTAACAGCAGACCAATCGTCAAGGTTAGCATCTGATATCGAAAAGGCCTATAGGGATTTAATCCCTCTTTGTGTTGATGATTGGAGAAAAGTCACTATAGTAGATAAACAACGTGTTTGGGAGAGTGCAAGTAAATCCTGTTTGAACATATGTAAGGATGTGAATGAAATGAATAAGGTCAAAAACTTCTGGAACTTTATACTGTATTGATAAAATTACACATTGTGTTAAATCTAGATTTCATAAGCTCCATATGCTCTTCTCTTAACATAAGTTTAGAAACGAGCATAAAATAAATTAGTGCATCAAGCAAATAAGATTTTAGTTGTAATTCTTACACATGTTGTGTTTTGGTGCTTTGTTAGTCAAGGACTGAACTAAAACGAATCTTTAATCGAATCTAACATGGTGATAAAGGCATTAAGATATGTTTTGCCACTCCTATTATATCATCTCATGAAACTGAAATTGCATTTCCTTGCAATATCATAATGAAATCAATAAATTATTTTTTCTTTAAGAATTCATAGCTTTAGGATTCTCTTCCTTTTCACTCTATTTTCTTTTGCTGCTAATGGGAATATAATCAACCATCTTAATACCAAAGGCTACAGAGTTAGGACACATTTGGATGTACTGTTTCCAAATTTATCAAGAAAACAGTATCATCTAGTTAGATGGCAAGGTGAACATACTCATATGAAAATGGACGTTATGATCTTTAATTAAATTGTTAAAACAATATGCTAAATGTGCTTTGGATATTATATTATCATAGACGATTAATTTTATGTCTACTAAATTGTGTATTGACATATGTAGAGCCTTAATTCCACTGCATCACCATATTTTTACTTTAAAGTTGGTTCAAGTATTACTTTTGCTTGTTCAAAGACATAGTACATATAGTGAGTTTTTTCACTCCAATTAAGAGGTTTCCTTTTTGGTTGCTATCACAATTTTGGACATTCCAAGGTCAGTTCTAGTGGGTTTGTTATCAAATGGAAGGAAATGTTAGAGAAAAAGCCAAACAGGTGATAATCTTGATGAATCTTTAGCTATCGTGAGATAATATGATATTCTTACATAAGTTAACAAGTAGTTTAATGAAAGCTTTACTCTTATGAAATGCTGATTGTAAAGGGTGTACCATATTCATATTTACTAATATAAACTTGATATTTATATCCTGAAAGCGTCTTGTTGATTTCTGCATCTATTCTAACTGATGTTTACTAACTTCTATTCTAACTGATTGTAGAGGGTGTACCATATTCATCTTTACTAAAAATGTACTCTTGTTGTAACTTATTGGAGTCATGGCTAGTTTTGTCCTTTTTATAGTGAGTTATAGTTATCACTGCTACATGTTTTGGTACATGAGGAGATGATACATGCTATTGTGGAAATGGTTCTTTCTATTTTTCTTTCAAATGCACACTTAATTTAGGGAAAGATCAATTACAACATGATATATGCTATTGTGAATACATGCATGTCTTGATGGTCCATACATGTCTGAGCAGATGCTGTAAATCACATTTTGGCATATAACTCTCTTCGATGATAAATTTGATATGCCTTCTTATCAAAGCTAAATAAGACTTTTGATATATGTCCTTGCTCAAAGCTGAAGAAAAATTAATGTCATTTGCATACAGGTATATGTGTTTTATAGCTCGCTAGGCTAACTCAAATGGTACAACGACTTTGTTCGGATTATCTTAGTACTTCAAGTAAGTTTTGACATTAAGATTTCATAATACTGTCTATCTTTAATGTTTGTTTTTCAATAAATATATTCTACATGTACCTTATTATTTCATATATCATATTATAGGAAATCCAGGCAAACAAGTTCGTTCTCCAGTACCATTTGAAAATGAGGATAATGAATGAAGGGAAGATGAAAATTGAGGATGTGGATGGGGATTTTCATACCAATTCTAAAAATTCAACCAATTAAATAACATGAATTTTTTTTTTTTTTTTATGTTCAAACTAAATTACCTTACAACTTATATTTATGTTTGTATGGAAAATATTAACATGCAATACTTTATTTAATTGTACAAATTTTAATCACCAGATGTCTTTTTTGTCTTATTTGATTTCTGACTATGTTATACAAGTTTATTGCTTCCAGTTTGCCTATGCAAATTTAGTGATATATGAGCAAATAAATTTATATTTGCTATATTACCTCAATAGGTGTACGGTCATCACACAAATATATGTTTGAAGAATATGTATTTATAGACACCTCTAAGTCAAGTAGACATGTTTAAACACCACAAAATTAATTATATTGTCTTGTGTAAATATTGCTAAATTCGTTTAGTAAGCACATTTAGTCATATTTAAAATTGGTCAAACTTAATAATTAGCCACGTTTAGTAAAATAGTCACTATTAAACCTCGCTGATGTTAATCAACATGTGTGTGAACAAATAAATTTGAAAAAAAAAAATTGGAGGGGACATGATTGGCATCGTTTTAAAAAAAGATAAAATGTCCGAAAAATTGGAGGGAACGGGATTGGTGACGTTCAAAAAAACAAGACAAAACGTTTAAAAAATTGGAGGGGACAGGATTGACAACATTTGAAAAAACAAGACAAAATGTCCAATAGCTTTTGTAACACAATAAACATCGCCTATCATATTATTGTTGGTTGCATTTGAATATGACCTATTAAATTCAAGTTTAGCACATCTAATTTTTCTAGCGATGTTTAGTTTTTAAACGTCACTAAACTAATCTGCAACACACCTTGCACGATGTTTATTAGCCACGTTTATTAAACATGGCAAAATGTATTTGGTGACATTAATTTTATATATTAGCAATGTTTATTAGCCGTAACCAAAGACTATTTTTCTTATAGTGGTCGTAGAGTAAACCTGAAATGCCTTTAGGAGTGTGAGCCAAACTAAAAGCTTAGTGAATAACTAGTCATACTACACATCAAATAAGTTTATTAACAAATCATATGTATATAATCACTCAAACATATGCTCAAATACAAAGCTTGGATGATCTAGAATCCAAATAGGAAAAAAATTTATGCTCACTTTTTAGGGTTGAAGAACAATTACTTTATGACCCACTTGCCTAGGAAAGACTAAGTTTATAGGAAAATCAACGATTTCTTGTCTTAGGGTTATCACTTTTAGCTTAATGATGTTTTAACTGACCATTTCTTGTATCAATCCTTAGAAACTCCCTAAGTATTAATCATTTCAAAGTGATACTACGGGTTGCGTTCTTTGTTGCTGCTTAGCTCTCATAGAACCAACGGAATAAAGAAAACCTTGGAAAAACTAACACTTTAGAAAAACCAAGCATTGACAAAGAACCGAAATATTAATACGTAGTAGGCTGTCACCCGTTTGTATATGCAATAATACAGTACGTGCAATGCATGATTATGTTATTTAATAATTCAATAATTCTTACTCAGTTTCATGGTGGTCATACTTTACACAAATAATCATCATACTATTTCACATCATCATACCATAGTATTATCACTTTCGTTATCATAGATTAATAATCATACAATCAGATCACAATACATTTCAAATATAACATCATAACAATCATATTAAATCTTTGCATTACATATTCAACTAATTACAAGCACAAACAGTATAATATGACTGAGTTTGCTCATATTGGTTAGTCGTAATAATCGACTAGAAAGTCCTTTATAGTATCAAAGTCACCTAGATGAATAAAAATATTCATCAATAAGTCATGAATTATATAACTAAACTCCTATGAGTGTCGAAGTGTCCTATATTGGTATTTGGTTTTGTTTTCATTACCATATTGGTCCTTTAATGGTCTTATGATAATCAATTATTATTTAATATTTATTTTCATTTTGCTTGTCTTGATCTTATTTGATATTTATATACATTTATCGGGCATCCGAACAATTGATATTTAATAAGCTTATATTTTTATAGTTATTATTATTAGTATTTTTATATTGTTCCTTATTTAACCCATTATAGTAACTCGTATTTATTTACTATTGTTTAGTGTCGTGGTGTTTCTTTTAATCTACTTCGTATTATTATTTTGTCATTTTTAGATATCACATTATTTATAAATTTAGCTTATTGAGATTTCCATTCTTATATATCTATAATAGATAATTATTTAGAATATTTATAATTCATTTCTATTTGTACAATTTATTAATATTAGCAATGATGTTGATAGCAATAATTTCCAATAATTTTTAGGAGTTGCTAAATTACACTTATTACATTTTACTAATCTTTAGATTTTTTAGTTGAATCTAATTTCTAAATCTTATTTTATTTCTCTTAATACACATATATATAGAAATATATATAATATATATACACTGGTTTTAGAAGAAACAGACTTAATCTGGAAAATTTTACACGTACGCCAGCACCCTATGTTGCTGGCACTGATTCCCAGATGTCGGTGTTCGTGTAAATTTTTACACAATTCAAAAGTCAACATATGCTGGCTCAAAGGTCGCTAGCGTGTAACGAATGCCACCGATGTTGTGGCCTATGCTGCCGGTGTTCCTGCATATTATATATGATTCAAAATTTTACATAACCTCTGTTCCAGACTATGCTGCCTCTAAGTTACCAGCGTAGGGGTATATGCTGTCGGCGTATGGCCGGCTTTGGTACTGTTCATCATCTTCTCCAATTTTCCACGATTCGAATCTTAACTTACTCTTAATATATATGTATTATGCTTGCATTTAAACTAATTCTAAGTGTTTTTCTATAGTCTACATATATCCTACGTGATATATCAACATATATTACTTAATGTAATCATCATTCAATCTAGTTTCTAGCTTTAACATATACCATGCTATATATAGAGAGTGTTGGAGTTAGATTTTACCTTGTATATGCTGATATAAGGTTGTTAAGCTTTCCCCTAATGCTAGTTTTGAACCTAGATTAAGTAATAACATTGTTTAAGATGGTGTTTGATATATAACTAATTCAAATACGAATTTATCTTACTTTGTCTTGCTCCTTATCCTAAGCTTGGCTTTGGTGCTACAATGGAGTTGTTTGTTGTTACTGTTTTGTGTAGGTTAATAGCTTTGTTTGTTTGTTAATTATGAAGCCATATATATATATATATATATATTTAGATAAGGAAAGAAGTAGCAAAACTTGGCCAGCCAAGAAGAAATCCACCGAAAATGCAAATTGCATTTGCAAGTCTTCATGACATTAAATGCATTACTTATTTGGATGCTTTCAATTGGTGTGTGTGTTACATTTGTTGACTTCTTAACTTAAATTGTTGCAAGTTTTCAGCTAGAGAAAATTGAGAAGATTATAGCCATAAGGTTGTCTAATTTGCACCGAAAATTGAATAATTTATTATATAATAATATTTAGTTAGTTAATTATCTTAGTTTTATGATAGTTTATTAAGTTTAACAAGTACAAAAAATGACAATTATTCAAGACTTTTATCTCCAAAAATTTATATAAAGTTTTACAAATTTTCTAGATTGTTATTGGGTTCAACTTTGGGCTTAAAGTTTGCATGATTAATTATTCTTAGAGTTTTAGCTCTCGCGATTAGGGTTTTCTAAGCTTAATAGGCCAATTTTTATTTTAAGCTCTAATAGCTTAAAAATACCCTAATTAAAATGATGGTGTGATCCAAATATTTACTTGGAGTCTATATTGTGAGTTATCGATCTGTTTTTGTTTTTATTTTGTATTTATAATTTAAACGGTTCATCTATAAATTATCATTTTCTACTTATAAGCTTAGTTGGTTATTTACTCTTTATCACGTTTAATACCTTCACCAAATCATCTTATATCTTGAGTTTTCGATGCCCATTATGAAATCTTATTAGTAGTATTTAATACTATCTATGAAACTTTGTTTTAGGGTTTGGAATAAAATATAAGCCCATTACTACTCGTAGTTCTATTTTAGAGTCTTTGTTAAGTCCTATATTAACATTATATTTTCTATTTTTATATTTTCCTCTATTTCTATTTGTATGAAAAATCTCGAGGTTTACAACCATTGATTGATTCGACATTGTTTCATATTCTGGCCATATCTCTCTCATTGGGATTCCGATTGAGAGATTCCAAAGAAATCAAGGCCTAAACAAGCTTAAAGAAACCTATAACAACAAACACAAATATAATGAAGCTCGAACATATGATAAACAAGTTTTGCTTATTAGATGTAACTTAACTAAATTGTGGAGCATTTGTGCAATGTATTTTCTTATCAAAACAAGATTGTAATCTCCACACAGTTCAACATGTCTTGCTTAAACTCTCATTATATTTTTGTCACTCCCAATTCTACGTGGTTATAACTTAGGTCCTAAAGTCTTAAAGTAGATTTAGATTGTGAATTTCTTAGTTTAAAAATCTAGTTAATTTTAGGTTAGAAAAGAGAGGTTTTCAGGGTGTTATAACATGCATAAACTAGCATACAAGTGGGAAAGGGTTAGGTATGACTTAAGCGGAGAAAAAATGTCATAAAAAGGTCCATAGGGAGATACACAGAGGGTACATGGGGGGAACACCACTTACTGTATGTCTTTGTGTTCTTTTCTAGGAGAGATTTCGAAAAGATACAAAGAGGAACATGGCCAATTTGACACCCCACAGGGTACCCTAGTGGTAACAATACATCATGTAACTAACTGAGCCCTCCAGGAAGTTACATGATTATTATACAACTAACATGCCCTGTGGTGTCAACAGATTTAATAAGATCAAAGGTTGTTTAGATTAAGAAATACATTGCAAATATACAAGCCACATATGGAAACAACAACACAAGTCTCAAGGCTTAACATAAAGGATTATAACTTTGCCTTCAAAGGCTTCCCCTAAGCATAACTAACAAAGAAAATAAAAGATAATACTCCTATAATTTATACTATTATAAACATTTACTCTAAATCTTTATTACAAAAATAAGGTCTTCTTTCCAACATGGATACGTAAGTCCTCAATTTATTCTACTCCATCCTTAGTCTCAATCCCAGTCTTCTTGATTAATTTCCTGTAAAACAATAGTATAAAGGAGCATGAGCATAAAAAGGCTCAGTGAGTAAAAGAATCTCAATACCACATAAAATATCATACAATGTTTGGTTAACATTCATATGAAAAGCAATAGTTAGCATATGTACAAACATAGTTTTAGTGATCAGAACCTAAACTCATGGGGATCTATGCCCTCCCTTGGGGGTTGAAAGACCACCACTATGTTCATACCCAAGAAATCTAAGGAATTGAAGAAATGTTCATTTCAAATTTTAATATCAATTTTCATTTATAACATGTGTGTGTGTGTGCGTATGTGTGTGTGTGCGCGTGTGTGTGCGTGTGTGCGTGCGTATGTGTGTAACGTTTCCTCCGCTTCATTTAATTCTTAGAATTTCCACTAAATATTATCATTTCATACCAACCCTCATCAGATGATATCCTTCAAACCTACTTAGTTCCTGTAGAATCGACGATTCTATGGTAATCTTTACCAAATTCACTGGATTTATACAAGCATCATCATAGAATTGAGACAATAATACGTAATGTGAATACCAAATAAATGCAAGTATGTTATGTAGTGCAATGCATGATTAATCTATTTATGGATCAAATAAGGTTTAGATCATTCATTAGGCGACCATCAAATTCTTAGACAATCCACAATGTTCATTCATCAATTAATATCAACCGATTGGTGATCACTTTGAGCATTATAAGATTATTCAATCAACAAACATACAACATCCATTATTTCCCAATCCCCATACATGCATTCAATTTTTTTTATATTAGAATTATGTGCAATTATACTACAATCACATGTAAGTGAAAAGATTCAATTACTCATTTGTGCATTCTCTCCAATCGTCATAATAATCAAAAGAAAAGCCTAAGTCTTGATTCAGAGCTTCTATAAGATAGAAAAGCTTGCATTCTAACTATTTCACAATAAAAAAAGAAGGGTTAAACAAGATTTTAAAGCTTTAGGAGAATAAAATATGAAGCAGAGATCACACGCCCCTGGCTACGCCTCGTGTCAAGGGGCGTATTGAGCAAGGTGAGGCACAGAGGCCACCATGCCCCACACCTTGCCCTATATGGATGGTCGTATGAGCAAGGTTGATGCTCAGAGGCTACTAAGCCCTCTACCACGCCCCATATGGATGGTCGTATGAGCAAGGTTGATGCTCAGAGGCTACTAAGCCCTCTACCACGCCCCATATGGAAGGGCATATCAATCTTGGTATAGGTACAAATGCTACCACGCCCCATAGAGGGGCATATACACCTAGAAACATCCACATAATGTACCGCACCCTCCACCACACCCTCCACCACACCCCCGTGTCAAAAGACCTGTGAATATACTTGTAAACTTCACAATTTTACACATTTTAACCAACTTCAAAGGTCTTGTTATCACAACTCATTTTCACCTCTCACTCCTTCATATTCTCCAACACTTAACCACTTTTTACTTCAATGCAACCAACCAAAAAACTACAGTCCATAGCATCCATGGCTTAAGACTTAATACTACAATTTCATAACTCCATATCACAAACCTAACATCAAGACTCATAACAACCTTATATAAACCAACAACTAATAAGATCTCTTAACTTATACATACTTATAAAACAAAACAATCAAGCAAAAGCAAGAGTTAACTTACCTACTTGTATCTTGGCTTTGATAATAAAAGTTTAGCTTGAGCTTCTTATTGATTTAAGGAGAGAAATTGAAGATGAATTATGGAGTGTGTGTATCTGAAAAATGTCGATTACAAGAGAAGAAGGGGATGAGTGAATTTCTATCCAAAAAGAGGATAATTATGCATATATATATATATATATATAAAGTTCATTAAAGTATAGTGAGTTACACGCTAAGAATGGTGGGGTTGAGAACTTAAGTTAGTAGAAATTAAACTTAGTTTAGGTATCAAAAAGAGTTTGATTTAATGCACACATTAACTTCTACATATCTACTACATTAAAATCAACAATTACTTAAAATTAAAACAAAGTTTGGTAAATTTGGTTTATAAATTCTCTTTTAATTAAAAAGTTTCTTGTGAGGATTTATGCAGATTTTTTATGAATTAGAAGTTAAGTTTTTGAAATGAAAATTTTCTAAAGAATAAGGAAACAAAATATTTGATAATTCATTTGAAATGACTCAATTAAAATTTAAGTTTCTATACGTACTAATGCTATTTGTCAAAAATTATTATAATTGAATTTACTCCACATACTATTGTACAAATTATATAAAAACTTTATTGATTTTAAATTCTACTCTCTAAATTCACTTATATAAAAACTTGGGGGTTACAGTCAAGAACATGGTACCATGTATATGTCATATTCTTTTACAGTCCCTTATTGTGAAAACATAAGAGAGAAACATGACTTAATATGTGTAGTTGTGTATTATCTGTGCTTTTTTGAAAAAATGTAAATTACACACTCAGAGAGATACACAGCTCAAACATAGCCCCGTGTTATAGTTGTGTACTTCTGGAATACGTTCTTATTAATCTATTCTCCTATATTGTGAACTTAGCTTGATCCTTTACGTTTTAAAACGCATTTTCAACCCTAAAATTACATCCAAAATGCTAATAATACTTCTTATTTCTCAACAAAGGTATTTACACCAATTCATACAAGTCATACATATGTCTCGTAATTACTCATCCGAAGATTAAAATTTAATTAAAACATCTCATACCTTCATAACAATTGTGTAACTCGCTTATTTAATTCCTTAAATCACAATTCCTTTAGGGTCTCTGTCTCTTCATAAATCTCCTTCACTAGTTATTCTTCTCTGTAGAAACATTAACATCAATACCACAATCGTACCGATCTATTACGCAAGTATTCGATTGTTAAGATATACTACTGTTAAGGTAAACTTTACTTACCTATTTATCTCCAACAATTTTCTTAAGGATCATGGCTTGCATTTGGACAGGAGAAATGCATATTTGTTGATGTTATTGAAAACAAGGAAAGAAAAGAGCAATTACTCCTTTATATATATTCTTATACATTGGATTTAACCAATGTCTCTTTTAAACTAGCAAGGTTAAATACAATACTATCCTCCTTCTTTAACTTAACTTCCTTTTTTGTTGTTTATTATGATTTATTTATTTATTTAGGTTATTGCACATAATATGAATGAGCCCAATATGATGGTTGTTAGGCTATTAGGTAATTAAAGTTATAAAAGAAATAGAACAGGTGGTAAAGAGAGTGTGTTTTTTTTCTTATCTCATAAGCCAACATATTTTTCACTGTTAAAGAATATGAAAATATAAGAAGAGAGGTCTAGAAAACTAATTAATCAAAATTTATCACAAAAAGAAAAGATAATGATCAATAAAGGCAAGATTTTATGTGCCCGTACTAGTGATTTATTTGCATTGGTTGAATCAATATGTGTTATAAGATTGAATTAAAGTTATTGCTAATTATTATGATCATTTTTGAATCATTAAAGAGATTTAACAATTATGGCTAATAGAAAATATAATAGTAGTTTTCGCTATGATTCTACTATGGTAATAATTTTGAAAATCACAAGTTTCATGTGCGAGATTTGTATAAAGAGATTGTAAGCCTCTAGATTTTTTTTTCAATAATATTAGCAAACCCTAAGAACCGGAAGTTAAAACGAAACCTTAAAGTTAACCTAGTTCTATGAGTAGTCTAGTGAATCTAGATCCGGCACTCTCGCGTTCTTATACCCTAGAAAACGAAATTAAAATAATTGTGGAATATGGTTCGTAATAATATAGGAAAGCCTAAAAATATCATATCCGAATTTTTCTAGTGTCTTTCAGATCCGATCGGGATCAGTTTTCAAAAATCGTGCCTCGGAGTACCGGATAGCAAAAATATTCCGACAACACCAATAGATTCGTAAAAATACAAGGTTTTCAAAAATATCAGTTTTAGAATTTTTCGGTAACTAAAAATAACAGATATAGGCTTTTTACGCTATTTTCTTTACTACCGGTATTTTAATTGTCTAGTCTACTATTCATAGTACTTTTCTACTATTCATTACTATTCACTTATCTCTACTTTTTCTTACACTCTATTCTTACACTCTACCATACATATACCTTACAATTTACCTTCCCCATACAACTTTAATCACATCACATTTTACACATTACTTCTTTTAATACAAAACAAACAAAAATAATTATTTCTCCCCCCTACATGTACCAAAACCGGCGCCCCTATGCCCCCTCTTCCATCCATTTTATTTTCAATTTCAATTAAATTTAATCACACAAATTTCCACTCCAAAAATCTATAAATACCCCCTTCCTCTTCTATTCTTTCACATAACAAAAATTCATACTAAAACTCTCCCAAAATCACTCCACAAAATTCCTCTCCCAACATCTCTCTCAAGTTCTCTCTTTTCCTTAGAAAATCCATTCCCACATAATACTACACCCCCTTCTTTTCTTCTTCAACCAACACATAAACTTTAGGTAAAACTTCTCTTATTTACTCATCATGTTCATATAACTTAACATGAGTTTAGTGTATGTTTCTTAGACTCAATGAGTTAAAGAAGCAACAATTTATTCATGTTTTGTTTTTGTTTATGTTCTTATTTTCTTTATGTTACTATTATGTTATTATTGTTTCTAACCTAACTTATATAGGTATTATGTATATTTTGTATATATATTTATTTAGAGCATATAAGCTTACTTGTTATTTATTTATTTTCAAGTCTTACAATTTATTTATTTACTTGTTTTATGCAAATATTAAGACTAGTCTTTCTAGTCTTGGACTTGTCCATATCAAGTCAAAACAATTTTATTTCTTTGCTTTTCTTTTCTTTTCTTTTGAGGACTAGTCCATTCTTAGTCCCGGGATACCTTGATGAAGCTAAGGTTCCCAATACTTGACTTTACTTTTATGCTCTTATTTATTTATTTATGTTGTTTTTATATTTTTTCATAGTCAAAAACTCTCATTCATACATGAATATGTTGTTATTATCTCAATCATAATAGAAATGAGTTTTCTTAAAATAAGAATAAGAACTCTTTTTAAATATAAATTTTGTCACATAAGAAATTATTTTCCTTAAAGGTTTGAAATTTATCTTAAACAAATATTCTTCAAAAGATAGTAACAATATATGGTTTTTACCAAGAAACACGTAAAGTAAAGTTAATCTAAATTCTCTTTTCAAATAAATAAGAAAGTTTCTTTAGACTTAAACAAAGAATTTCTTAGATTTAATTGTCAAAGTTTTCCACCAACACTAAAGTCTAAAATAAGTTTTTCAAAAATAACTTATAAGATGATTTTTTTTAAAAGTGGAACTAACCATAAAGTATTTAGAAAGACTTTGTTTTCCAAAACGCTAGAAATAAATTTATGGAAATCTTGAAAGATTAAAATAACTTTTTGAAGGAATGGAGTTAAAAGGAGGAAATACTCATTTATGATAACTTAGAAAATTTTTCAAAAAATAAAATTCTTTTCAAGCCTTAAGCTTATCTCACTTTCAAGACATTTATTTTACAAAACCATTGTTGAGACAACACCAAATTCATGCATATAGTATGAGATTATACATATATGTATGTACATATATTCAAGGGATTTTTCAATCATACAATATATCTATATTTTTGTACAAAAGCCCTTGAGTGAAGTAAAGTTTGAAAACTCTAGTTTTGAAGTTTGGAAAATTCGTACAAAATCTTTACGCTGCTATTCCGAGACCTAAATAACTTCTTTTGATAAAAATAACCTTAGAAATAGATAGATCTTTTCGAGTAGGTAGGAATCGGTATATAATATGCGAAATTCCGAATTAAAATGAGCAAGTTATGGCCATTTTAAGTTGGGATTTCCATTCCATACGATTTTTACGAATTCTTTAAAAGAGAAGTATAGAATTTGAATAGATCTTGGATGAAATACTCATGTTGGGTATTTCTTTTCTTTAGGTATCGAGGATCACGATCTTGTCTTCCCCGAGGATTACTTCGACTCCTAGAGCGCTATGGACGAGTGAGTTTCCATTACGCTTATGTATTCGCGCATGTGCTTGTAGAATAGAGCACTAGATGTAGGAAAAGATAAAATTGATATGCATGTGGGATATTATGGGAATTATATATGTGATTCATTGTGTGCGATCAATGAACGATAAGTATATCGGAACCCGATTTGTGATTGATATAAATGTTTCCATGTATATATTGTTATGTGTGCAAATATTGTTTGATCGCTTTAAATGATTTAATGCCATATTAAAATCCCCATATAATAATTGCTCATGCATATCACTTAGAATATCATTTCGAAGTTTTGCTACTACTCCTTAGCGTGGGACCGGAAAGGTAAGCTGCCTAGCTACATCTTGAGGGTTAGGACGTTCGGGGAATACGGCCTCAAGGTGTAGCATAGCCGGATCGATCGCTTTGGGCATGGAAGGCCCGGGGACTAGTAGTACGGTTCGTTGGAACCCCAAGACGCGCGCAAACTTGAAGAGGTTGTTCAGGACCCAGTTCAAAGCATTCCCTAACCACCGATGGAGGGGTAAATCCATCAAACATACGAAACCGGATAGTCGTATGTAATGTTTGATCATATGATTGTTGCATTCATATGCTTGATTAATAAACTTGTTTGATTATTGTTATGAGTACTATTGCGTAAGGAATATCTCACTAAGCTAGTCATGCTTATACTCCTATAGACTTTTGATATTGCAGGATTATCTTTTGCACCCGAGACCACCTTGATTTCCCGGGTAGAATCCTTATTTTTGAGAAGCTTTTGGAGGCAATCTATTTTGAAGTTATAGAGTAGATTTCTTCTAAAATCTTCTAGCTTTAGTTACGTTATATTTAGAACCATGTTATTATGAATTATCGGGGGAATGCCCCTTAGAAGCTGTAAAACTTTTATTTCAATGAAATATATTAAGTGTTATTTTGCATGTTCCGCTGCCAATGTCTTAAAATGCATTACTCCACCGGTCTCCCTTTGTTGTGAATGTACGCCTTGTACTGATATGGAAACTTTCGAGTGACTGAGGTAGTCATTCTTAAGTTTTAATATTGTGTACGGCGGGCTGTCACGTTTAGGGTACCCGCTGGGGCATGACAGAGATAAAATCCCACCTTAAAGATGCGATTTAAAAATGAATTTTTATAATTGATTTCATATCTTAACTATATTTTAGTAGATTTTTTTTTCAATAGAAGGTAGGGGTGAAACAAATATCTATCATTGTTTTAAAAAAAAAATTAAACAAATACAAATTGCTCAAAAATAATCATCAAATTACCATCTCTATATCGCATGTTAGGAAAAAGACAATGTAACTTTTACATATATCGCCCCTTGAATGTGTGATATAGCAACGATAGTCAATCAAAGACTTAACAGTGTTAGTATCGCATGATCAAGTAGCGATGCATGTGTATTGCATTTTGGCTGAGCGACATAGTTGTATCACATTTAAGGTCAACCATATAAGCCTAAATGATACGTGTTAGTAGCATATTCAACTCACTATCATGGATGATCATGCGCTGCTCTCCTTTTAGCAACGCAACCAATGGCACTACTAGAATCTAGTTCTCTCTACCAATAGTCAAAGACGAAGATGAAAGAAGAAAACAAAGACAAAACTGAAGATGAAGGTTGATTGTGTAAACTCCAAAAATTTTCATATTGGTACACGACACTAGAATAGAAAATGTGAATTAGCTAGTAAATCTAGAACTCAACAAAAACCCTAGAATAGATCTATGAGTTGAACGTAACTCGTTTATGATTTAAAAGCCTGAATAAAAATCCTGAATAAAAATTTTTCTTACCTTAATTAATACCAAAAACGAGATTTCATATTTTGAGCTGATAACTCAAGATATAATTAAAGGTAACCCAAAATTTCAACCCCTGAAACTTGTCATACAAATAGGAATAGATAGAAATATATAAATATAGAAAATAGATGGTTACTATTGAACTCAACAAAGACTTGAGAATAGAACTTTGGGTAGTAATGAGCCTATATATAGTTTTAAACCCTAAAACAAAGATTCCTATATAGTATTAAATACTACTAATAAAATTTCACAGTAGGTATTGCAAACCCAAAATATAAAGATAACTTGGCTAAGATATTAAGTGCGATAATGAGTAAATAACCAATATTATGCTTATAGTTAAAAAATGATGACCTAAAGATAAACCTTTGGGATTATAAATACACAATAAAAATATAAATAGATGCATGACCAATAAACTAAACTTTAAATAAATATTTGGATCACATCATTGTTTTAGTTAAGATATTCTTAAGCCATTAGAGCCTAAAACGAAAATTAGCCTATTAAGCTTAGAAAACCCTAATCGTGGAAGATAAAATTCTAAAATTAATTAATCACATAAACTTTAAACCAAAATATGAACTCAATAATAATTTAGAAAATTGGTAGAACTCTAAATAAATTTTTTAAGATAAAACTCTTGAATAATTGTTATATTTATACCCGATTAACTTAACAAACTACCCCAAAACGAAGATAATTATTAACTAATAAATATAATAATATTTTTCTTTACAAATTCAACCAAATTTCTGTGCAACATGAGGAGGAAATGCTCTTGAAATTTGCAAGCCGAAATCCTTCTCAATTTGATCAAATAATACACATTTAAAGTCAAACAAAAACACACAAGCCAACCACAATCTCTCATCTCAGCCAACTAATTAATG
Source organism: Combretum micranthum (assembly GCA_024138025.1). Lineage (NCBI taxonomy): Eukaryota > Viridiplantae > Streptophyta > Magnoliopsida > Myrtales > Combretaceae > Combretum > Combretum micranthum. Next base: position 224,464 of record JAMXBD010000934.1, on the reverse strand, counting down.
CAGCACAACATGCAAGATTTTTGGGAGGCAAAGTTGATGAAGAAATCCCATGCGAGCTGCCTCTCTCTTCTCCTCTTATATATGTATATGTAACTCATAATATTCAAGGAAACAAAACCATTTAAACACACGAAACCTAACTTAATTATCATCACAAACTCTCCTCAAACCAACAAACGAAAATCTCTTAAAAACAACTCCAAACAAACTCAACAAGGATCAAACTCCATTAAAGCAACCTTAAAAGCTTGGAGAGGAAGAACAAGGTAAGATAAATTCGTAAGTAGTCTAAACTAATAAAACATAGTCTTAAACTACACTTCTATGCTTTTAGGATCGAAACAAGCTTTGGAAGAAGGATTGAAAGCATCAAACACTCCAAACAAGATATGATGCTTAAAAACCCTAGTTACACCTTTGCATGGATCAAACAATGATTAAACTATATGTTGATGTGTTATAAGTTGATATATGTATATATAACATGTATAAACACTTAGGAACACATTAGAATCAATTTGAACGTGAAAAAGCATGAAAATCATATTATCTGCCACGAAGAAGAAGATTAACAATGAAAATTTCCAGATAAGCACAGGTAGTGCATGATGCCGTGTACTTCCTGTGTTTCTCTTGGATCATGTTTTCCAGTTCAACACGGCCCTATATACGGCCGTGCACCAGGTTGTGTACACTGGGAGGAAAAAATAATAATAATAATATTTTTTTAAATTAATTTGCTCATTTCAGATGTTATTATTATTGTTGTTGTTGTTGTTGTTGTTGTTATATTAGTACTATTATTGTAAATATGAATATTACTACTATTGTCATATTACATATTATTAATATCATTACTATTAATACTATTGCTATTTTGAATATTAGTATTAATAATCTAATAATATTATTAGTATTAATGTTACTACTATTATTTTATCCATTATTATTAATGTTGTTATTATTATTGTTAATATTTATATGGATACTAATATTAGTAATAATGATATCAATAATAAATTAGTATTAAATAATTATATTAGTATTAATATTGTAAAGTTAATAATACTAATATTATTATTGATATCATTATTACTAATATTAGTATATTTCTACAAACAAAAATAAAATTATGACAATTATTAAATACTAGTTTTATAAAGACAAAAAAAATATATATCTATATATACATAAGAATGGAAAATTTAATAAGTTAAAATTTTGAACAATATGATTTCCAAAGATAACAAAATAATTACATAAAGTAAAATAAGAGGAACACGATAAAACTAAATGATAGAAAATAAATATTAGTTGCTATAAAATAGTAATTAAAGAATAGTGTGAAAGTGATAATGACAGTAATAATAAAATATCAGTTTATTGAGAATGAATTCTATGACTATCCAAATAAAAATATTTAATATCAAATAAGATCAAGAGAAACTGGATGAAACTCAATACTAAATAAATAATTGTTATCATAGGACCGTTAAAAGATCAATACAAGTATATAGAGAAAACCAAATACTAATATAGGACACTTAGACACTCATAGGAATTTAATTATATAATTTGTGTGATATTAATGAATATATTATTCACTAAATAGGTGCTTTTGATATTGGTGAGGATTTTCCTATCGATTACTACAACTAGCCAATATGAGCAGGTGAGTAACTCAGTCTTATTACATTGTATGTGCTTGCAGCTTAGCGAATTTTTAATGAAAGATAATAACCTGAATGTGTTGTATGGGTTTATGGGAATTGTTTGTTGTATGGAAAATTGATTGCCAAATCACTATATTGATAATAATAACATAATTCTGCATTAATATATTGCTTGTATAATATGCTGATTGTCTGACTAATGATTGATGGCCTTAAACTTGGTTAAAACTACTAATACCATAAAGGAAGTGGTAGCCTACTACGTGTTAGTATTTCGGATCTCTAGTAATGATTGGTATATCTACGCAAGAAACTATTAGTTAATCGCAAGATTACTTCTGTTCTGTTGATACCATAGGAATTAAATGATAAATGAAGGACGTCGCTTATGGTATTGCTTGAAATGACTAACACTTGTTGGAGTTGCTAAAGCTAAAACAAGAAATGAGTGTTAGAAAATGATAAATTCAAAGTGATAATTAAAGTGAGTTTTGTTCATGTATGCTTAGTTTATCCTAGGTAGGTAGACCTTAGTATTGTGTTCCTTCAACCCCGATGAGAGAGCGTAAATCTTCATACTGTTTGGATTCCGGGTTATCCAGGCTTGTATTTGTTCATATGCTTGATTGATGCATTTTATATAATTGTTAATAAACTCGTTTGATATGTGGTAAGTTCTGGTTATTCACTGAGCCCGTGGTTTCACTCACACTCCAACAGTTCTTTCAAATTTACATTGCGACCTTGACTCGTTACTTTCAAGAGCATGGTCTCGGTAAGAATTTAGAAGCTGGAAGTTTATGGAATAGATCGAGATAAGATATTTATCTCTATTTCTAGTTACAAGTAGTTAGCATTTGAAACTTTAAGACATGTACTTGGAGATTTTCTAGAAAATTATGGTCTGTAATATTATTATGATATTCTCTACTTTGGATGTCATTTATGTACTAACTTATGTCTTATATATATATATATATATATATTTGTTCTTCTTATCAAAGCAACTAAAAGATCCTGTTTATTGAAAATATATCATTCTCAGAAGGTAAACTAGTAATAGTATTCAAGTGAATCTTGTTTACTATTACTAGAGTACCATCGGGGCGTGACGAATTGTCTACCAAAGAAACCTCAGTTTCAATCTCATTGGCCTTGCAAACGAATCTTGGAACTAGCGATATAACAGGACGAGTCATTATAGGGTACCTAGCCCACTAAAAAGTCTAAAGGGTTTAACTTTATAAGGTTACAGGACGAGTTTGGTAAAACTTTGTGCGACCCTATAGGGTTGTGGGTTGGGTTCGAGTCATATAGGGTTGACCCAACCCGCTAAAATTATAATAAAAAAATACAATTCAAATTTTAAAATTAAAAAAAAAAAAGCACCTAACAAACATTAGGGAGAAACTATGATCCTAGCATGTAATAAGTAATATAATATATATTATACGTAGTTTATTTCACTGTCAGTGAGTTTAATTTATTTCCCTATTAACATATATGTTGCTTAATAATAATAATAATAATAATAATAATAATAATAATAATGTAATAGTTTATATAAAAATAAGCTTATCTTGTTTCAAATATCATTACTACTAGTAACTCACTATTTATCCATACATGATATAGCCTATTAGTAACAGTAAATCATTTTTTACATTATTATGGCTTAACATACCTTAATAAAATATAAGTGAGATTATATACAAGGGCAATCATGGCCCATTGGGGCTGTAGTATCGTTGTTGCATTTGTCTAAAGGAAAATAATTGTGCGTGGATTGCTCCGTCTCGTCCCATTAGGAGAGAGATATGCGGCTTTTTTTGTTCGTTCCCTTTTCATAGTTTTAGATCAAACACAAAATGAAAAGGCTTATAATTAACAAATAAAGCTAATGTCATTCTTGCCTGTGTAAGGAATGAAAAACAAAGCTGATTTCAAGGGCGGACATAAACCCTAAAACGTGATTATACATATTATTAAAAAGAACATATTTTTTTATAGTTATTTATATATTATATATATTATACGTAGTATGTGAAAAGTAATAACATCGAAAATAAAACATGTTTTTTTAATATAATAAGTAATAACATCAAAATCGAGTCAATGGAGCGGATCAGGACTATGAACTTATGGGGCGGGTTTGTGTATTGCATTAAAAGCCCTATAGGGCCACTGATTGAGTTTGAGAGACCCTATAGGAAAATGGGTCAGGTTCGGGTTTTATATGACTCATCCCAAACCCACATCGATTGCACCCCTACTCAGAACACTAACGACTGTATAACGACTGTTGGGTCCTTAGGAATTGATGAACACCTCATACTCTCTACTTGAAGGTCTTATGCTAGATGTTGGATTTGCATTCAAGGTTCCTACCCCATTGCATGTATGACCTACGATACCAATAAAATGCTATATCGTATTTTCTTTATGCTATATAGCGATGATATTTTAGTAATATTTTTTATACAATTTTTATTTGTGTAATTTTTTTTTAGAAAAGGATGGTTAATATGTAATAATTTCAAAAGGTAGAGATGTGCTATACCCCTTTATATATATATATATATATGCTATAAAAAAAATATATCTTAGATGGTTTCGGGTAATGTTGACCAGATATGATAATAATACTATAAATATGTACATCTTGACATAGGCATGATTCGGTTTCGAATTGAAAACCGAACCAGAACGTCACCAATGGTTCTAGAACAGGAACCGGACCGGTTGGTCAGTTCCAAAACCGACTATGGAACCGCCGGTTTCACGGTTCCTAGATAGTTTTTGGCCTAGAACCGCTGGTTCAATTGAAAAAAAAATATTAAATATATAATTATTAATATTTAAATTATTTCATATAAATAGTGAAATTTGTTACTTATTCACAACATTTAATATGTTATCATCAACAACACAAATAAACATAGCTTAAAACCGTACATAATTAGTTTAAATAACCTTTTATAAAAGAAAAATTCATTTTCTTAATAATGTGAGGCTATTTTTTACATTGTAATTTTTTTTATCTTCTAGAATATTTTACAATATCATAATACTAACTATAATTAATATTGAATGTGTTTGTATACATATAAATGTGCATTCTAAATAAATTTTTAAAAATTTTGGTTAAATAATTTAATACTGTTAGATCCAATAATTATTTTGACTTAAAATTTTATTTTATTAAAAATTAAATTTTTTTTTATTTTTATATTTTTTAAAAGACGGTTTCGCGATTTCAAAACCGAAATCAGGAACCGGCTGTTCTATGGAACCAAACCGGAACCATGGGAGACGGCTCCGATTCTAGTTCCGGTTCCTCAATTTTAAGACCCAGAACCGATGATTTTGATTCCGATTCGGTTTGGTTCCGAAACCATGACGATGTTTATACATCACAGCACGCAGATTTAACATAGTGAAGTCCCATTGTAAGTTTGGAATAAGTAAAAATTTAAACTTTCATAATGCTATAGAAGTACTCGTTTTATAATACAGGTTTTCTATCCTTTTCTTTCTTTTTTGACAACATTTATAATATATTTATTAAAAATTAGCCATATTGGTATCCTTCAGCTCATTAGTGTACGACGTTACGTAATACGAGTTCGATTTCGAATTTGAAATTCAAGAAGAATCCTTTCATACGGGATAAAGTTTACGATATGTAGTCGATGTCTAATCATCCAGATATCATTAAATCTTTATATATGTATACGTACATAAAAATTGTATTAACAAGATATATTATTTTCCTCGATTTACGTTAATATTATATAATTAATATATATAATTATATGTATAAAGCTTATACGTAAAATATGTTATCAAGATAAATTATTTTCCTTGATTTGTTACTATATTTTCATTGGGGTTCCAGCCGGTTCCTTTTTCCTTTATAAGTGATATTGAGTGGGGCAAAAAAAAAAAAAAAAAACAAAGGCACCCTTATTATTCAATATTTTGATTTATGTATGCATTCATGACTTGTACAATTTATACAATTATAAAAGCATTGAATTAGTTTCTCAACATTTAATGTAAAGTTGGAAATTAATACATCAGAAACTTACTAGAAACCGATGGAGATCGTGACGAATTATGAGATAACTAGATCGACCTTAATTATGGAGATTGGCTAAAGAATTTCTTAGAATAAGAAAGTTGGTTTTTATTATGGAAGTAGAAGGAAATGATTAGGAGTTAATAATTTTGTTTTGTCAGATAATTATACACATAACTGACCTTTTTATGAAGGTGGAGTAGTCTAATCACGAATGTGTTGAGGTTGAAGGAAATCGCCTTGAGACATTGATGGCCGTGAAAATTTGTTGAATAATTATGTCAGACTCCATCAATTGCATTAGGTATTATAATATATATATAAATATATGGAATTTTTTTAGTATTTTATTATACCGATGGATTATTTAATAATTTAAATTTATAATCAATCGTAATTATATTATTATAATATTATATTTATTCCATCATACCTTTAGATGATTTGAATATTCTTATACATCGCTAAAGCTAAGAGAATGGTTCGTTGGTTAGTAATACCAGTAGAATAAATAATCGTCCTAACCTAATATAGAATGGATAGATATAAGATCATAAAAATTTAGTACATGTCAAATGTAGAAACCAAATCAAACCCCATCCACCTTGTCGACCCAAACCACTCAATTGAAGAATAATAAAAGCTTGAATATTTTAATTATTGCCTAAAAGTTGAAATTGTTAATAATAGAATACAATTCCCATAGCTTTCACAATCAATAACATAATGGGATATCTTGATTTCAAACTTTATCGAGATGATCACATAAATGAGAACTATAAAACACCAATATCTTTAAAAGAATATGAACACAACACATTTTATATGCACAATGTCATATATATACTCATATAAGGATGAAAAAGCAAATTCACAACCTTCTTTTGTTGTATTGTCGTATCAATGTTGTGTCGTAATATGTTGTCTTAGGTCTGGAGTTGAGTCGAGTCAAGTGTCAGTCGTTTGTTGTCTTGGTCGAGTCTGAGTTTTCTCCAAAAGTCAAGTAAGTGAAGGTAAATCTTATTGATTTATATATACTATAAAAATTCTCAAAATCACTGAATTGAAAATAAACGAAGAATATAACAAATTATGAAAGAAGAGATACTAAAACTATAATAAATCTCAACACTTTTTCATGAAAATTAAAATAATAAAAAATATAAAAAAATGGGGTAAAGAAATGAAACAATGTGATCGTAATACCTGTAAAAGATGAACTTAACAAAGGAAAGTATTGAAGAAATGAAAGTGCGATGATTCTCGTACGTGAGGAATGCTAATAAGATATAACCCAAGTTTTCTCACCAGTTCAACAAATTAGGTACGCATAATAAGTTTTGAGGACAAAACTTTCTTTAATGGGGATAGATTGTAAATCCTTGAAATTTTCAGAAATCTTAGAAAATAATTCTAGAATTAAAAACCAAAATCGAAACCTTAAATCGACCCAATTTAAAATCGAACTCTTGAAGCTCTAAACAAGATCAAATATGAATTCCATAACCTTAAGAAAAAGATAACCTTCAAAAGCAAAATGGAAAATCTAATAATCGTTCGATAAGACCATACCCTTAACAATTCATCCATCTTATCCCTAAACCGAGACAGTACGATCAAATATTATTTAATGACTAATTATAAAACCTTAAACCCTTCAACAAACTTTAGAGTCAAAATCTAAAAATTAATGCCAAAAGTTAAACCAAGTCAACATATAACACAAAAAGCCCTAGATTCAATTAGAAAATCCCAAGAACTGTAACATATTAAATAAACCGTAAAATCAAAGTGTATTTAAATTTTGAACCAAAAATATAGTATAAGCATAAACCCTTTGATAATTATGAGTAAATCTTAAAGCTGGAATTGAGACTGGAATCCTAAAAGTCAACTAGGTCAACAACAAGCCCTAACGAGACTAGATCCGAAAATCCTGCACTCGAAACCTTAAAACAATAGAAATGAGCTAATAGTGGATTATAGTTTGGAAAAATATAAGATAGCCTAAAATGATCATATTGTTCAAAAATTTGATCATTTCGGACCTAAATGGGATTAGTTCTTCAAAAACGTGTCCTAGTGCTCAAGATAGTAAAAATTTTCCGAAAATCAATATAGATTCACAATTTCATAAGGATTATAAAATATCAGTTTCGTATTTTTTTGGTATCTAAAAATATCAAATACAGTAAAATTACATGTATTTTCTTTGCTCCTAGTAATTTATTTGTCTTGTTACTATTTATTACTATTCATCTATATATATTTTTCTTACAAACATATCCTTTCAACTTACACATCTATTACTTACAATTTACCTTCGCAATATTATATTTTATTTAACTTCTCTTACACTTCTTTATTTTTTATTATCAAAATTGATTTTTCACTCATTCTCTCTCTTTCTCCTCTTTAAAACCAGCGCTAATCTCCCCATCTCTCTTCTAATTTAGTTTCTTTTTAAATTTATTTTATTACATCTAAAATCTCTCCACAATTCTCTATAAATATCACCTCTCCCTCCATTTGTTTCACACATTTGATTTCACTTATCAAAACTCTACCAAAATCTCTTCACAACTTTTCTCTCTAAAAATTCCCTTTCAAATACTCTCTTCCATCTATCCTTCCTTAGTAAAAAAATAAATACACTATCCAATTGTTTCTTCCATCTTCAAACCTCCATTAACCTTATGTAAAAATTCTAAAACCCTCTCTTTTGTTCATGTAATACAACATGAACAATGTGTGTGTTTTGTTTCTATATAAATCCCCATGATGCTAATATTAGGGAAATGGAATCATGAAAACAATATGTTGTTCACGTATTGTTCATCTTCATAATGTGTTCATATTGTATTATGTTCATGATCTTAACTTAACTCTTTATATATGTTATCATGTATATATTTGTATTTATATTTCTTAGAACCTAAATGCTTATTAATCTAACCTTTTTATTTTTGCTTTTATTTTATTACTTATTTATTTATTTCATGCTTAATAAACAAGACTAGTCAACTTCTAGTCTTAGACTTGTCCTCATCAAGTTAAAATGTTTTGGGACTTGTCCATAATCTAAGTCTCGAGAGCCTTGACATGAATCTAAGACTCCCATGTTTTCTTATTATTATTTTCTCCCCATTCTTATTTTCTTTATGTGACTTGTCCATCTCTAAGTCCTAGAAAGCCTTGAAATAAATCTAAGACTTTCATAATTTTCTTTGATTTTGCTTTTCTTATTTCCATGGAACTTGTCTATTTCTAAGTTTCAAAAAGTCTTGATAACAGGTTAAGACTTCCATATTTTTGTTTGCTTATTTAATTTTCTATTCCATTATTTTCTTTATGAGTTATATTTATCTCATAACATGATTATTAAGTTCATATACATGCATGGACATAAAGTGATGTTGTTGTCTTAGTAAGTTTTCAAAATAAGAATTATAAGATATCTTCTTTCTTTCATGAAAATGAATTTAAATCATAAAAGGCAATGATTTTCAACACTTAAAAAGGATTTTTACTAAGATTCAGGATAATGGTTCAATTACACTATTTCCAAAACATTAAAATAAATATATCATAAATTTTTAATGCTGATAATTCTTTTGTATGGAAAATATTCTTAAAAACTTATTCATATGGCTTATGCCAATATTTTGTTAAATTTTAAGAAACAAAAAAATTTTCCAAGATATAACAAAAGCGGTATACAACTTAAGGAACTAAGTTTTAAGAAGTAAATCCATTTTCTTTTTATAAAGTTGAGAAAATATAAATAATAGTTATAATAATTAGACATCCATTTCTAACAACTCAAAATTTTAGTTTTCTTCCAAACAATCCCTTAAATACCCAAATGTTGCAAAGTTATTAATAGAGAAAGAGCTACTATGAGAATAAAAATTTAGAACAAGCCATTCATCTAATTTTTCTCAAATATTAAAACTTAAAACATTTTAGAGATAATAGAATTTAGAATGATTTTTCTTCATAACTACATAAAGATTCATGTGTTGGAAAATAATTAGTTAAAAAATGTTTAATATGAAAATGAAATATTCATGAACTTAAAATAAATATAAAATCATGATTTTATTTATTTAAGCTTCATATTTACAAAATCTAAGAGTTAGAATTTTGTTTAAGAATCAAACTTATGAAAATTTAAAAAAAAAAAAAAGGAAATACACTTTGAGTTTTTGTCACAAAAATGTAAAACCATGTTTTATAAAATAAATTGTTAAATAAGAATTCTTGTGCAAATATAAGACCTTTGAAGATTGCATTGTGATTTTCTTGTCAAGTCACATGTTTACAAAATAGCAAATTTAATTATAAATCAAAGAATAACCTTTCACAAAATTCTATCTTTCACAAAAATTATTTACAAATTCTATTTTTAAGGCAATCACTAGGAGCATGCATATAATATGACTTTTCGTTAATATTAAATGATTTTCAAAAGTAGAAATATTTATATATTTGCCATAAAGTATCTAAGTGAAGAAAAACTTAGGAAAAATTACAATTTAAAGGTTGGAACCTTTAAGTCAGATATGTACCGACCCATTTTGAAACCCAAATGGCTTTAAATATAAAAATAACCTTAGAAATAGATAGATCTTTTTGAGTAGGCAAAACGACATCTAATATACGAAATTCCGAGTTAAAATGAGCAAGTTATGACCATTTTAAGTTAGAATTTCCCTTCATCCAAATTTCAATGAAAACAACAAGATAGAATTAGAAAGTTTAAGTAGAACTTTTATAAAATACTCATTTAGGGTATTTCTTTTATCTAGGAGACGAAGTATATGAGACTCCCCTTCCTGAGGATTATTACGACTAAGAAGACTGCGAAATGGACGGATGAGTTTTTCTTTCTAAATTCATTACTTTGTTTGTGTTTGTAAGTAGTCGCACTAGAATGATTAAGAAAGATAAAAATGAGTATGTATGAGGGACTATCAAGGGTTAAGCATGTGTTTCTTGCTTGTTGATTAAGTGGATATTAAGCATATCACAATGCTAAAATGTTTGTTTAACTATGTTCATTCATTTGTATGCTTGATTGCTATGTATGTTTAAATTGATTGATCGCCTTTAATGAATCATAATACGAAATGGTGTTGATAAGATCGTACCAAACTTTAAAATTTATAAATCTAAATTAATTCCTACGATCAAATTAGGTAGTGTACCTATCTATAGTAGCATAGGATTAAACGGATATCGTCCTCAGGGATCTGTTGAACAAGTACTAGAATCACCCTTTTTCTACTATTTAGTCGAATCATATGGAGAAATATCTAATCTTTAACTATTAATTATCTAAGTTATCAACCCTAAAATCAATTATATTGCTTTAACAAATAGATATCAATTACAAGACATACCCTTCATCTTGATCCACCCTAAACCCTAATTTTTATAACAAAAGATTTATTAATGAAATATTTATGCTTTACAATGCATAATCACATAACAAAATTGATCAGTCTCTCGAGTTAATCAATTCCTAATCTCATATGAGATAATGGAGACCTCTCCTTCACTAACACCATAAGAGATTGCATTCAAGATCAAGATTCTTAAATAAAGATGGAATCTTTATTACAAAAGATCCAAGCTTTCCTACGTCTAAGTAAAACATGTAATCCCGCTATTCATATAGATCTATCATATTAGATGAGACATCTTTCTATCTAACAAAAATCAAACATGTAATCAATCTTGTACACAAATCAATCACAAGACAATTATAACATATGAATAGATGTAAAGATATAAATTTTCATTAATCAAGAATCAATTCAAATCATAGATGGGTTTAGGGTTTCATAAGACTAGGGTATAGAGATTTACTCCTCCATAGATTTCACAAAGAAAACAATAGATCTAAAGGAGTAATCCATGAACATGATAAACAATGAAACAGTAAAACCCTTTTAATTGTTTTCTTATAATCTCCAATGAATTCCTAACAATCTTGCCTCTAAAGTTTGTGCCTTTTTCTCTCCTCGGGTTTGGAATAACAATAATGATGATAACTAAAAGATTGGAGAGACTGTTTATACATTTTGAACCGTCATTGAAAGTATACCACTAAGTACACCACCTTGTTCATGGTAGTGTACTCTGGAAAGTCATCATTTTCTTCTCGAATCATGTTCTATCCTTCAACACTACTTCATACACTCCTTGAGCATCAGCTTGTGTACAATTTGAAGAAGTTGTTGGTCATGTTTTGAAGCTCAACACTAGCATCTACATGGCCATGTTGAAGGTTATGTACAATTGAAATTCAACCTTTTTGATCCCTTGTTAGATTTCTTCTTGTTTTTGCTCAAATCATCCTTAAACTTTTGAAATTTCTTTTCCAAACCCTGAAATCAAATATAAAGTAATTAAGCATTCTTTTCTTGATAGTTTCACATAAAATCCATCAAAAATCATATCCAATAAGTACCAAAGATACCGGTCTTCTAACACTTAAAAGGTGTTAACAAGAAAATAGTCACACAAAGCATCCATTAAGTCTTATTTCGAAAGGCTTCTATTCTTACGTGTAGAGTTGAATGGGCTACAAGCATGCTAGGACAAGGGCCATGCTCCTTCTTAGAGAATCCACATCGCTCAAGGAATATGACTCTAGGTTTGAAACTGTGCCAACCAAACGCTTTGGGCAAGTGTCTAGGGACTAGCAGTAGGAGATCAAGAGGACCTTCATCAACAATTTCCAAACCCTTAATATGGAGGGCATAAATCCATTCTATGTATAGATTCCAAATAACTATACACATACTGTTCTTCATGTGATTGTTGCATTAGCATAGCATATGCTTGATTAACCAACTTGTTTATTTATGATTATCGGTGCGAATGATGGGGAAATGTATCACTAAGCACATTGTAAGCTTATACCCTCATAGATTTTGTTGAAGCAGGTATGCTCGAGACTCGATTCAAGGACGGGACATTAAGGAAAAACATTGATGGATTGTTAAGCTTTTGCAAAAGAAGTGGGAGCATAAAATAAATTTACTTTCGTCAAATTTCTTTATGAGTAATTTATGTTATGTTAATACTTTAGAGATTACTAGGAAGTGTATTTTTGTAGACTTGAAGACATTAGCAGGATATGCACCTAAGATTTGTAATTAGACTTATTTATGTTTCATGTTATGTATTTCTCTTACCTTGTTACTTAATTGTTATCAAAGTAAATTGCACTACTTCGATGCATTCATTCTGATGTATTGTATGCCTTGTGCATGATATGGAAGCCTTTACGTAACTAAGAAAGTCATTTCTAGGATTTAATATTATGTACGGTGGACTGCCATATTTAAGGTATCCTTCGAAAAGAATCAAACTATATAAAATCACTAATAAAAAGGAAACATTATACTCTCTTAAAAAATAATCTTTCTCATATATATTCACCAAAAACGGAAAGTAGATTAGTTTTCTTATTTTCAAAGAAAAATAACCAAAATTCTTTTCGTAATAATCACTTTCTATAATAATAATTTTCCACAATCACTTTATGTAAACCCCTAAAGTTCTGTGATCAATTAAGCTTAAACCCTAATTAGAAAGTCAATCGGAATCACAAAGTCAACAAAACCCTAGTCAGACATAACCATTCAAGTCCAACTTTCCCATTTAAGCAACCCTAAGAAAGTAAGGAAGAGATTAGTATGTAGAATAGTTCGTAATAACCTATGAAAATTTTAAAATATCAGATTAGTTAAACCTCGATTCGCTTTGAGCACGGTCGGACATAGTTTTTGAAAAGCATGTCCCGGGGCTCAGATTAGTAAAAATATTTGGAATATACCATTAGACTCATAAAAATATAAGGTTTTCAAAAATATCAATTTCATAATTTTTCGGTAACTAAAAATATCAGATATCGCAATTATACGCGTATTTTCTTACTATCGGTACTTAAATTGTCATGTTTACTTTACATTACACTATTTATTACTATTCTATACTATTTATCTATCTCTACTTTTCCTTACAACCTACTTTTACAAACCATACCTCTATTTCTTACAATTTTCATTTCCAATACAACTTCACATCTTTCATATCTTATTTTTCATTAACAAAAATACAAAAAAAAAAATAAATTTTTCTCTTCCCTTCCCTACATGATTTGCACCGGCCCCTCTCTCCATCTCCTCAATTTTGTTTTGTTTTTCAATTATTTAATTAACACAATTTTCCTCCCACATTTTCCTATAAATACCCCATCTTCCTTCCACTTCTTTCATACTTTCCATACACTAAAAATACTCTCTCAAATTCTTTACAAGAGTTCTCTCTCAAAGTTCTCTCAAAATTAGTCTTGATAGGTAATTCTTGTAAGCCTCCGAATTTTTCAAGAATGGTTTTGGAATACCGACTCGAAATCCTAAAGTCTGACCCAAGTTAAAACCGAACATCAAACAATCTTGATCACGAAATTTCATAAGAGAAAACTCATTAATCATTCGGCACAAAATCCGAGCATGAGAAAGTCCATCTAGCTTATCACTGAGGTAAACCTCTCAATTTCTAGGGTAAAGTTGGATTAAACCCTAACCTTAGTCAAACCTGAGTTTCAAAAGTCAACAAAGATCAAGACAATCAAACAATTTCAACTCCAGCAATCCCGCGTTCTCAAACCTTAGAAAACGAAATTAAGTTAATGGATTAAAATAGTTTATAATAATATAGGGTAACATAAAAATATCATATTCGCGAATTTCGAGTGTCTTTCAGACTCAAACGGGATCAGTTCTCGAAAAGCATGTCCTGGAGCTCAGAATAATAAAAATATTTCGATAACATCAAAAGATTCGTAATTAAACAAGGATTTGAAAAATATCAGTTTTAGAATTTTTTTGTAACTAAAATAACAGATATAGCTCGTTTATGCGTATTTTTATTACTACCGGTATTTTATATGTCTAGTCTACTATTCATAGTACTATTCCTACTATTCATTACTATTCACTATCTCTACTTTTTCTTACACCTATTTCTTACTACCTACATACTTATTTTCTTACTTTTTACATTTCCAATACAACTATATTCACATCAAACTTTACACATTACTTTTTTTATTATAAAACAAGCAAAATAAACCATTTCTCTCCCTTTACATGCAAGAATATATGCCATCCCTCTCTCTCTTCCATCCAATTATTTTTCTTTTTCATTTTATTTTATTACATCAAAAATTCACTCCAAAAATTATAGAAATACTCCCTTCCTCCTTTATTCTTTCACACATCCATTTTGCATAACAAAACTCTATCAAAATACTCTCTCAAAACCTCTCTCTAACAAATCTCTCTCAAAACACTCTTTACCAATTTCTATTCTTCAAGAAGAAAATAACAAACACAAAATCCATTCATCTCTTTTCAAACTTCCATTAAACCTTAGGTAAAAATTCTACCTATATTCTTTATCATGTTCATACAACTTAGCATGAGCTTAATGTATATTTCTTAGACTCATATGAGTTAAAGAAGCAATAATATGTTCATGTTCTGTTTTTGTTCATGTTCCTATAATGTTATTATGTTGTTGTTATTATTTTTGCTCTAATCTAACTTATATATTATTATGTATACTATGTATATATATATATATATTTAGAGCATATAAGCTCATTTTTATTTATTTACTTTCATGTCTTGCAATTTATTTATTTACTTATTTTATGTAATTTATTAAGACTAGTCTTTCTAGTCTTAGACTTGTCCATATCAAGTCAAAACAATTTTCTTTCTTTTCTTTTCTTTTCTTTTGGGACTAGTCTATTTTTAGTCCCGGGTTGCCTTGATTAAGCCTTAAAGCTCCCCAATACACGATCGGGATACCTTGATGAAGCTAAGGTTCCCAATACTTAACTATTATGTTTATTTACTTACAAGTAATTCTTTCTATCTTATTATATATTATCTTTACTTTCACATTGCTACAAATTCATGCATGGTTAAGAATATTGTTGTCTTAAATAAAAATAAGAATAGGTTATTTCTTAAATAAAGTAAAGTAAACTAGATTTCTTAACGAAAGGAAGTTTCAACAAAAAGATCTAAGTTTTATTTTTAATAAACTCTTTTCAAAGGATAAGCTAATCATGATTTCTAGAAGAAGTAGTAATTTAGATTTCTTCAAAATAATAAAAAAATTCTTTTCTTTTATAAACCAAACTAAATACTCCATAAAGGAAGAATTTTTAGCATTAAAAGATTTTAACTCAACCATACATTTTATAAAACTTAAGTAGGATCATTATAGACTTTGAAAATCACCTACTAAGAAAGCCTCTTCAAAACTTAATTTTTATGGGTTGTTATTCTCTTTTCAAAATTAAAATGAAATTTTGCTAAGTTCTAATGTTAACAAATTCTTTGTTAAGAAAGCTTTTCTTATAAACTTGTCTAAGAGAATTATTCTACCATTTAACAAATATTAAGAATAACACAAATTTTTCAAACCAAGATAAAGTTAACTCACTATTTTAAAAATCAACTTAGAAAAATAAAATTTGCCAAGAAAGTAAAGTTTTAAAGGTATATCTATTTTCTAAAGAAGAGAAATGATATAAAAATAAAAGGAAAACATACATTTAACACAATTTCAAATATTTGACCCAATAAAAAACTTAAAAGATATTTTGAAAAACTTATTTTCAATCACTAGAGATAAAGTTAGTAAATAAATTAAAGAACCAAAATTTTTGAAAATGAATTTACTTTTGAAAAGTGAGAACATGAAATTATAATAAAACATTTACTCATAACAACTCCAATATATATTTTTTTCTTTCTAACAATTCAAAAAGAGAAATTCTCAACAGTTGTATCTTTTAAAACCACTAAAGCTAAATTGTTTATAACATATTAAGACAACACTACAAAAATCATGCATACAATATGAGTGCCTATATATGTTCAAAGGATTTTTCAACCCTATATATATATATATATATATATATATCCATATATTTTGCTTAAAGGATTTTTGAGTAAAGTTTGGAAAAATCATATTTTGTGAACTATAAATTCGTAACTAATCTGTACCGTAGTATTTTCCAACCCAAATAGTTTTTTATGACAAAAATAACCTTAGAAGTGGATAGATCTTTTCGAGTAGGTAGGAAATGGTATACTATTTGCACAATTCTGAGTTAAAATGACCAAGTTATGGCCATTTTAAATTGGAATTACCTTCTATACGAATTTTAACGATCTTATAACATAGTTTTTGATAAGTACCATAGAATCAATAAGAAATACTCATTATGGGTATTCTTCTTGATTAGGTGATCCTGATGAGGAGTATTCATACTCGGAGGATTATTTTGATTAGCAGATTTATCAATCGACTCATCCGTAAGAAAGATAGATCCTTATGGCCAAGTGAGTTTATTTCCTACCTTTTACGTACTTGGTTGTGCTTGTATAGCTAGAGGCACTAGAAGTAGGAAAAGATAAAAATGAATTATGTATGATAATATTAGTTGAAAGAATGTTAAGCATATCAAGGCATGAATCGTTATTAATTAACTTATGTTTTACTATCATTCTATTGGAGTTTGTGCAAATTCCGTAATCACCTTTAAATTATTCTAATCATATACTATGAATTATATTAATTGATTCATGCATATCACGTAGTTAGTTTCATTGCATGAGCTGCTATTCTCGAAGGGACAAGAGTATAGTAGCCGGGTGTGCAGTAGCCAGAAATCTACAAGATGGGCGATTAGGAGCCTGAAAGTACTATTTTAAGATAAGCAATTAGGAGCCTAAAAGATCTATTTTAAGGTGGACGAGCAGGTGCCTGAAATAAACTACATGAGTTGGATTTTAAAGATGGGTTTTAAAGAGCTTGGAACACCTAATCTTGAATGGAGAGGTACATTTATTCAAACATATGATTTTCGGTAGATCATATGTATTGCTTGATCACTTGCTTGATGCATACATATGCTTGTTTAAAAATTTGTCTGATATTACTTATACAAATACGTTGATTCAGGAATATTCTCACTAAGCTAGTTATACTTATACTCCGATAGACCTTTGTTATAACAGGACTATATGTTTTATGCCCAAAGACTTCATATACTGGAGAGGGATGATGTTTTAGAAAAGCTTCTGGAAATCTTTTGAAGATCTTAGGTTAAATGTCCTTTAGTGTCTTTTAGTGTTAGTATTATTTTGTTGTGAGAAAGATTAAGTTGATATTATGATTGTTTGGAGAATTATAGGGGAAAACCCCTAAGATGATGTAATGATTATATTCTCTTAATGATAAATTGGATGATTATTTAGATTCTTGTATGTTGTATTTACTATCTCAAACTATACATCCCATCGGTGTCTCCTATTGTTGTGATAGACGCCTTCCATATGGTGTTGAAAACTTTCGCATGATTTCGGAAAGTCATTCTTAAGTTTTGATACCGTATGTGGTGGAATGCTATATTTAGGGTACCCTTTGGGGCGTGACAATTCTTCTTTAGAGTTTTCTTTATGTTCATTTACTTAGTATGAGCTTAGTGTATGTTTTTCTAAACCATGAAGGTTAAAAAAAGCAACAATAAGTTCATACTTTGTTTTTGTTTATGAATCAAATTTCTTTTGTGTTGCTTTCATATATGTATATATATATATATCTAAATATATTTATGTAGCTATATATATCTTTTAGAGCATATAAGCTCATTTGTTTTGCAATTTATTTACTTTCCTTGTAAATTATTTACTACCTTGCAATTTATTTACGTTCATGTTGTTTTTAAGACTAGTCTTTCTAGTCTTAAACTTGTCCTCATCAAGTCAAAATATTTTCTTTTTCTTTATGGGACTAGTCTATTTTTAGTCCCGAGATACATTGATAAAGCTAATGTTCCAATACTTGATATATTATTTGCTAGCTTATTATGTCTTTCTTATGTTTTCATAATTTTATGATTCATATTCATAATCATGCATTTGATTTTGTCTCAATAAGATAAACGAGGAAAGGTTTTCTTAAAATAGAAATTCTTTTCTAGAAATAAAAGTAGGAAGTAATTTTTCATAAAACTAAGGATTTATCTTAACAAACTTTTCTAAGAAATCTAGAGGAGTTCGTAGGAATTTTTTTACAAACATACATAACATAGAAAGAACTTCTTGAGTAAACAAAAGTTTTACCAAAACTTCACTTTTTCATCAAGTACTAGTTTGACAAAAAGAAATTCTTTTCATAAAAATAGAATGATCTTAAGAAATAAGGAAATTATTTCTATAAATATAGAATTGTTATTACTTTCAAAAAGTATTATAAACTAAGCTTAGAAAATAAAAATCATTCCTTGGAAATTTGAAAAGGCTAAGGAAATAAAATTTAGGAAAAGAAAATACTCATTTAAAATAACTTGAAATATTCTTAAAGCAAAGTAAAAGGAATTTTCAAAAGTTCTCACTTTTCCAAAATCTTTAGAAGACTTTACTTTTTCATAGTTTGAGACAACTTCATCAATTTCATACATTTGATATGAGTTAATAAATATATTTATATACATTTCAAAGGTTTTGTAAACTATTATAATATCTATATTTTTTATATGATTTTTGTTAAAAGAAGGAATACAAGTTTTGTAAAAATTCGTGGTGAATCTGATCACCACTATTTTGGAACCCAAACGGCTTAGTTTGATGATAATAGCTTTAGAAGTGGATAGATCTTTTCGAATAGGCAGAAAACGATATATAATTTGCGAAATGCCGAGTTAAAATGAGCAGGTTATGGCCATTTTAAGTTGAAATTTCCTCCAATCCGATTTTACTGCTATTTTAAGATAGATTTAGAATTTTCAAAAATAGAAATTCTATGAAAGACTCATTTTGAGTATTTCATCTTATTTAGGTGAAGAAGGAATCGAGATCACTTTTCCGAAAAACTACTTCGATTAAGAGTGGTCGACATGGAGTGAGTTAATCCTTTACTAGTTACATTTCCTTGTTTGTGCTTGTAAGTAGTAGCACTAGAAATTAAGGAAAAAGATAAACGAAAAAATATTGTGTGATTTGGATTCATGATTGGTTGAATATAAGTTAAGAATATCGAAAGAGGAATTGATGAATAAGTTATGATTTCTTGCAATGATATGATGAATATGGAATTGATCACCTTTAACTTGAACTTGACAATAATGGAATAACCTTATTGAAAAAGATTCATGCATATCATATTTGTGAGTCACATTTATTTCACTACTATTCTTCGTGTGGGGAAACGAGGAGTTGTAGTAGTGGCTAGTAGGAGCCAGAAAGTCTACATGGGCAAGTAGGAGCCAGAAAGTCTACAGGGCAAGTATGAGCCAATAAATCTGCAAATATTGATGGTCGTATGAGCCTGTAATCTCCCAACCCTGACATAGAGGGCGTAAAATCCATGCTACACATGGTTTCCTGTTAATCTCGTGTATTTTTGTTTGCTCATGTGATTGGTGCATTCCCATATGATTGTTTAAATACTTGTTTGATATATGAAAATGTTTTGTAGATAGGAGTTATCTCACTAAGCTAGTTTTACTTATACCCTTATAGCTTTTTATTACATTATGATTACCTATGGTTGGTACTGAGAAGCCCCGTTCTCCAGGTATGAGCCTAAGCTACTAGGAGTTTTTGGGAGAAGTTATATGTATTTAATTTTGAGCATAGACTTCTAAGAAAATCTCTATAGTAGGCTTATGTTATAGTTATTATACCTTGTTAATGGTTTAGTTAAACAAGACTATATAAGATGGGGGAATGCCCCCAAGAAGTTGTAAGAGATTATTATCCAAATGAATATCCCATGTTTATTTATATAAGTTCTTGCATACTTTTATTATCTACTTAAATGTAATACCCTTGTGAGTCTCCTACTATCTTGGAAGCACGCCTTGCATGTGATATCGAAGCTCCTGCATGACTAATGTTGTCATTCATTAGCTTTAATATTATATGTGGCGGACTGCCATGTTTATGGTACCCTCCGGGGCGTGACACTTTGATTTCTTAATTTATTTTTTGTTTCTTTTGCTCAACTCATTCTAAAAACTTGTTAGCTATTTCATTCACACCATTCTCCTTGGTTGAGAAAAACTTGACTTTGAGTTTTCTGGGTAGAATGGTTCTTCATCTGATTGATATAGGTAGATATTTGTCACATTAAATGTCTTGAAAATTCCCATACTATTTGGTAAATTTACAACATAAGAATTGCCATTGATATTCTTTATAAATCGATATGGCTCATATTTGTTAGGTTAGAATTTATTGTAAGTGCTAATTGGGAATATTTCCTTCCATAGGAAAACCATCACTCGATCTCCAACTTTGAACAGTTGCTCCCTATAATGCTTATCAAATTTATTATCTTTATCAATGGGTAAATTACGCTAGAACGTATCAATGTTTTGGGAGTAAGTTCATCTAAGGTATTAACTTTTTAAGTTGTCAAAAAGAGGAATCAATGTTTCGTAAAGTGAATCAAATGAGGTATCAACGTTTTGCAAAGTTTATTTAAGGTATTAACGTTTCAATTAGTTTTCAATTATATTTTCTAAATTTTCATTAATGGTCAATTATTAATACCTTATTTGACTCACTTTGCGAAATGTTGATACCTCTTTTTAACCAATTGAAATATTTATACCTTAAATGAACTTAACCTTAAACGTTGATTTCTCTTTTGAATAACTTAAAACGTTGATATCTTAAATGAATTTTCTCTCAAAGTTGATATTTTTTGATGTAATTTACCTCTTTATCAATTGAACAAACTTGTTTTACAGTTAAAGCATGAGCATTTCTTTTATTCCATTCCTTAGCTCCTATTCAAATTGGGTACAAGTAAGGAAAGTTCAACACTCCACTTTAGAAGTCGTGAATCAATTGCTTCCTTTTAAAGGAATTAAAGTAAATTTCATTCCTTTTTTCTCTAATCGATATACAATGTCCTTATATATATGTTGGGCATTCATATTAACTACCACGGTCTATTGAATAAAAGGATACAAGCATCCATATCTACAATTTCATAATATACCTTACCCTAATACTATCCAATGGCCTTGTAATGTTTATTTACTTATATCTTCTCTAATTCTTTAATCTACTAGATGGAATATGGGTTAGGGTGTTTCTCTATAGGTGATTGTAATGCTTCTATTGTTGTTTTGCTAATATTGTTCTCACGGCTAGCACTTTTGATGATCACATCAAACAAACCATCATTAATTGTATATCTTATGCTTAATAGCTAATAGATTGAGTTTTATTTTCCAGTTTTGGTGTCAGCATAAACTTTCTCACTACATAAGCTAGGTTATTATTTTCACCAAACCCATCATTATCTTCATCTGATGTACAATAAACATCTTCATCATCTTCTTTATCAACTATGTGACTCCCTTGTTTATGCGAATAGTCAATGAATCGATCAAGTTGATTACACTTAAGACACTTTTCACATATGGGTTTAGCATATGGGTCGGTTAACTTTTCCTCCTCTTGAGGACCTGCCATCGTTTGCTTGCTAGTAGTCTTATCTTTCTCTACTCGTTCATTATGTGTTTGTGCTCTTAGGTTGGCTTATTCTTCTCAATTTTTGCTTTTATAATCGTCATTCCCAAACTGCAATGATTGAAACCATATTTGTTGTTCTTTTCCTATAACATCAGCTCTGTTTTATGGCGATATTCTTAGCCTTAAATTATGTACCACTTGTATACCTATTTTATTTATGATTTGAGTATTTAACCTGTTTAAATACCTTGCTACCTATTGCCCTTCACTCTCTTAAAGGTTGTTTCTTTTGACCAATCTCATGAATTTTGGGGTGTAATCATGGATGATTTTTTTACCTTAGTGATACCTTTGGTACTATTGAAATAAAATTTACTCATAATCATGTGAAAGGAAATATATAGCAAATGCTTTATCCTATATCAAATTCTAATTGGCTATTTTCCCTCTCATTATCTCTTATTCTGTAATCTCTGCCACCAAGCTAAAGTGTCTCCTTTCAATTTATAGGCTACTAACTTCACCCTGCTCTTTTGTTGGATCTCCATATATTTGAAGAACCAATCTATCTTTGCAATTCAATCAATGAAATCCTTCATGTTCAAATTACCGTCAAAAGAAGGAATATTTACCTTTAACCTGAAATCATTGTTGTCCCCATTATAGTCATAGCCAAAACAATGGCCATTCATGCAATTGCCATAACCACCATCATTTCTTACACGTTTACCCTTATTCAACACTAGATCCTCTTTGTTTTCACTATCATCACCATAAGCTAGTTGCCTACGATTAAATGCAAAAATAGGTTTGTCAATCAGTTGGCTTTCAATAGCATCATCACTTTGGTTCAAACCCATTACAATTTGTTCATTTTTATTTTCGTTAGCATCTATTCTTGAAGCATCAAGTTGATCTATAATGTCATCCAAGTGTTGCTTGAAATGTTGGAATCTAAGATAAACATTCTGCTTTAAGATAGTAAATGCCACCTCTTAAGCCTACAAACCAAGGCATAATGCTTCCATTATCTAATCACCATCATGGATATGATTGCTTCCTAAATTATCATCTTCTGCCATCAAATTGGATGAGTGATTTTACCAAGCTTTAATACCAATTTACGCAATGGGTTAGCATAATGAATCAAAGGTTAATTCTCGATTAACCTTTAAAAAAATGATGACCAAGCTCCAAGGCAGAAACTCAAGACAAAATTTAAAAGAGAAACATTATTATTATTTGAATTCCACATAAAAAAAACTAGTAAGTATTTATGAATAATTTCCTACTAATTACAATCCTTCTTAAAGAAAAAAACTAAACAAAATCATTAATGATATGAATTCACTAAAAAAGGAAAGTAGATTAGTTTCCTTAATTTCAAAGGAAAATAACCAAGGGGAAAAGTAAATTATCTTCCTTATTGTCAAAGGAATATTAAAAAAAAAATAGCCACCTTCTATAATAATCACGTTTCTTAATAATTATTTTCCACAATTAATTTACTTTTTTCTTTTATTTATTAGACCCATTCTTTTGTTTCTTTTGCTCAGCTTGTTAAAAATACTTGTCAGCTAATTTCTCCACATCAATTATACATCGAATGTCGGGATGTTAAACTACGAAAACCTTAAGGATTAACCTTATAAATTTATATTTATAAATGAAATTGGGATTTGGTTGTAACTTGACTTATTTTTAAAAAAATTGAAAGGGAGCAGGTTCATTTCATGTATGTTTTAGTACTTTACCATCAGATTCAACTTAAATCACATCATTATTAGTCCAAAATGATAAAAATTTCCTTGTTTGGGCATAATCTCATGAGATGTATTTCCTTCTTTCATGGTGTAATTGGACCTCAACTTAGTTAGATTAGTGATAATGTAAAGACCCGACCCTCTAAATCCCGAGACTTAGAGTACCGAGTCCCCAACCACATATAATATTTTCATATTATATGTAAGGTTGTCCTAAATCTAACGGTTTATGAATATTGTTTGATTAAAATCACTATAACTTTATAAAGAACTTTTAAACAAAACAAGATTGCTGACAAGAGCAATCTATACATACATTTACATCATATAAACACGGTTTAGTGTCAATACAAGACACTACAAAATTTACATGTTTTCTTACATCAAAAAGAAACCTAAGGGATCTTAAGGTCTTTACAACAAATAGGCTTAACTAACAAGCCATCTATACATAACTTTCCTTAGCAAAAAGTCTTCCAAAAGCCCAGGGTAATCGGATCCTATTCGTCCCACTCATCCAGAAATCTCTCAAAATCGGACCCATAGCCCAAATCATCATAAAACTCGTCTTTAATACCTGCAAAGCAGCAAAAGTGAGCTAGAGGCCCAGTACACAATAACCAATGCAAAGAACAAATCATCAAGTCAATGCAATGCATCATTAGACGGTGATTATCTTTATTACACTTTCTTTCACAAATCAACAAGAGGGTATTCAAACCCCGGTCATGCTTCGAGAATTCAGGGATCCTGAGTAACAGCAGCTTCTCAGGGGGTTGATATAAGCAGTCCGAATACTTATATCTCCTATATCTATTCCATGAAGATAATAGCTTCATTTAGGGTTTAAAAGTCGAAGCCCGACTCTACTTAAACTCAGTCCATAACATGAGCCTAGTTCACAAGTTCCCATAAACTTTAAACTAAATCATGGTATTTCCCCCTAAGTTTAAGCAAACGTTACTCAGATACTATTCCCCCTTATCGGCTACCCACTTAACCAAAAAGAATCGCTATTGCATCATAGCGTACCATTGCATCATGGTAAAGTCATTGCATCATGACTTGGTTAAGCGCCTAAGTAACATGTCATTGCATCATGACAGGTTTGCTGCTCCTTGGACCAGATTAAACAGCGTAATAGACATCCAATTCATTCAAATATTAAGCCAAGTTAAGTTAAGTTGAATTAGGAATGCCTATTCCTAGCAAAACATCAAAACAAGTTATTGCGTACCTGAACCCGTTAGTAAATAACTAGGATCTCTCGGTGATGGACTAACCGAAGAATCCTTAACTGAAATAGGAATATCACAATAATCAATAGATCAATAAATATAGATCTCACTCTCATAATTATACTCATATTATCTCTATATATCATAAACAAATCAAAGAAGTTCAAATAATAGAATACAAAGTCATAAATAAGCATTTAATCATTCTATTATATCCTAAATCACTTAACAATACTTAATTGCTCAAATAACAAACTTCGAAAAATTTTAGAAAAAGTTTTTAAAAATTCAAAAGCGCAGAGGATATGCCGGCAGCAAAGCCGGCGGCTTTGAGCCGGTGTTTGATACTCTGGAAATCAACACTACCAACGCTGGCAGTGTTCAAGGGTACACCGTCAGCCTTTTTATCCTACGCTGGCGGCCTTGAGCCGGCGTAGAATCCAAAACCAAAAATTTTCAAAACGTCAAGAGAAGTCTAAGCCGTCCGCTTACCCAGATACGCGGGCAGCTTCGACACATACGCCGGCGGCCTTGATTCCCGCGGCCAACGTACAATATGAAGGAAAGAACGCCGGCTGACTTTTCCAGCGAAAGCCGGCGGCGTTCAGTCAGCCTTAAGAAATTTGAATCCAACGCTGCCTCTAAGCCGGCAGCGTTGAATTCCCAAGTGCCGGCGTACGTTTTAAAAACAGACTTAAACGATAAAACACAAATCCCCTGTTTTTATACTTCGAAAATTCAATCCTAAAACACTTTAAAACCTTCCTCAACTATATTTTCAACCTCCTATACTAACCTCTACCTACCGTACTCAATCTTAGCAACTCAACATAAGAAATCCATACAATTAAACACTTCAAATTCCACTTCAATCCATTCTAAATTTTCCTACACAAATCCTCTTCACATCCTCCTACCACTTTATATCACATCTACAATACATGCATCAACTCACACACTCACAAACTCATTCCTAACTCATCTCAATACATGAATAAACAATTTAGATAACACTAATCTCCTTTCATCCAAAAATTCATACAACCACTTCAAGAAAGAAAACAAAACAATAATCACAATTAAATCAACTCACATACATATACTTTGTCTTGAGGAGAACTTTGATTTCCAAAGCTTGCTATTGCTCCTAGTCTAGACTTGGAATTGAAAATGGAAATGGAAATGGAAATGGAAGAAGAAGAGAAAAGAAAGAAAGAAAAAGAAAATTCGGATAAAAGAGAGCTACCCCCAAAAAGTAGGTTAATTAAGCAAGATTTGACTTTAAACACATTCCAAATTTGCCCTTTAAGGCATATATAAATTTAGGGTGCATTTGGGGTGTATTTAGGTCTCATTTGGGGCTTATATTGGCTTAATTACTAACTTAACTACTAAGAACTTTATCAACTAGCCTTGAGTGAAATTAAAGTTGATTTATAAATCTAACTTAACTTAACATCTTAATGTATAAAAGACATAATCAATAATTTTATTACACACACACATTAATACATATAAAACAAAGATATTAATTTCAATATATACATGCAAAATAATACATTTTAGACCACTAACAACATAACCATTATAATCATCATGCTCATTCAATTCAATACTTAAGATAATTAAGTAAACACATGGAATTTAAATAGAATTTATATCTAGGTCATTTCAGATAAAGATACCTGTTATATATTACTATATTATTTTTGAGGTTTTTTTTTTTTTAAATGCAGTAGGAAATCATAGTAGGAGAATTTAGCACTCAAAATTAGTCTTATCGTATACGTAGAGTCAATATTAGGTTGATATCTAAATTTTACTTAAACATAACTCATAGGAACAATCTATGCTATATTCTACTCCTCTATTATAGTGACCCACTATTTTCGTAAAAGTAAATTAGACCAAAAGTTATATATATATATATATACATATATATATATATAATTGATGTTTTCCAAATAAGTCAAGAACAAATATTTGAGTCATACCCAAAAAAAAAAAAAACTATTCATGATTTTTAGCCCTACATTTTAGGACTAAGAAAAAAAAAGTATTAGTAAAAATAACCCGGTGAAATTAGGTTATAAAAACAAGTTATATTCCTGAATTTATCGCTTATAAACTTAAATTATGAAATAGCCATAATTTTAATATATATTAATGCATGTTAAATTTGATAATTATATATGTGTATGTGTTTGAGTGGATTAGTGTGTTTGTAATGTTGGGTGTGTTATAACGAATATGATTAGATAATATGCTATAGTAAATATATCTAGGTTGATAGTTTATTCATGTTAGAAATTATTGTGTTAGTGTTAATTGTTATTGTAATGAATTATATGTGTTAGATTTAAATTTGTTTTAGGCCTGAATTTGATACTAAACTTAGCAGATTTTTTTTTTTTTTTACCCCTCTTAAGCCCAAACTTAAGCTTAAATCAAAGCCCAAATAAGGCCCAAGCCTTCTCCAAATCTACCTCCTCAAAAGTCAATAACATTAAGATAGACATCAAAGTCTAATTGAACCATTAGACCATCCAAAACAGAACAAATAAAAAGAAAATTCGTAACTCAAGAAGGCCAAAATTTTTCAAGATCCAAATCAAGTTTTCTTGGACCCAACACACCAAAAATCCTTCCCCAAGCCTTATATATACATTAAGGTAAGTTTATTTGATGTTTGAGATGCTTTATTTCCCTCTTAATCCATGAAATTTGCATGTGTGGTGTAATATAAGTAGTTGGTATGCTAAATTTTTGTTGAGATGTTGTAGAGTTGTTAGGAAAGGTTTAGAATGCTTGTGTTGTTGTAGATAGGTTGTAGTAGCCTCTTATGTGTTTTGGAATTGAAGTGTTGAAATGTGATAAGCATTAGAGTTGTTTGGAGTGTGCTAAAGTTGGTGAAAGTCCATGAAGAAGAGTTTGATTCTTGTAGAGTAGTTGGAGTTGTTTGATGTTATTGAATGAGTATAGAAGTGTTGTTTAGACTTGATATGAGTAGCATATAGCTTTTATTAAGGTTTGATTGAAGTAGAATGTGTAAAAGTTTAATAAAATGAAGTTTGGAAAACAAGGAAATTCGCAACTCAGGGGAAACCGTGAATCATGGGTGTGATTCAAGCCTTGATAGACTCGGGTTGGATGAATTTCATGAATCACGGGGAGTGATTTTTCAAGAAAAAGCTCTGTTTTGGGAAGTTTTCATGAATCACGGGCGTGATTCAAGCCTTAGTAGGCTCGGGTTGGGCAAATATTAAGAATCACGGTCGTGATCCATCCCTAGGTAGCCTCGGGTTGGTCGAAAACTTTAAAACTCAAAAATCACGGTTGTGATTCTTCGCTTAGAAACCATTTTATGACAGCTTTCCAAAAGTCACAGCCGTGACTCGTGTTTTCCCTGAAGCGATACTATTTCGTATTTTAATCATAACTTTTTCATCTGATCTCTGATTAAGGTGATTCAAATTGCGTTGGAAAGCTTAAAAATAGATATAAAACTTTTATGTTTTGAGTTTTTACAAAATAAAAACTTACCAAGGCTGAATTTTCATTTCTTTCCAGCTACTCCATTTTCCAAATAAAGCTAAAAACATATGTTTGATAGTTAATGTAATTTCTGATTAATTATTGAACTTGTATGATGTTGTATGATGATTGTATGATATATATAAGTCATATTATGACTTGAATGATTTTAATCAAGGTCATATGATTTCCTAAGCTTTAAACTAATAGATATAAGCTTGGCTTAGGATAGTATAGGATAGTATTGTTAATATGATTTGATTTATGTGAAACAGAGATAGAAACTCAGTTGGAGACCCTCTTTTGAATTCCGAATCGAATCAGGTACACAATACTTTGATTGATTGTTGCTTAGGATAGGCATATTCTAAATTGATTTTAATCGAAGATTAATAAAAGATATTGAAATTGTTTGTGCGTTACGTCGTTGAATTCGGAACCGGGAAGCGACAACCTTGTCATGATGCAATGGCACGGTAATTTAGGCACTTGACCCAATTCTTTGTCATGATGCAATGACTCAAATCCATGATGAAATGGTTCACCATGATGCAATGGTGATTTCTTTTATTGGCTAAGTGGGTAGCTAATAGGATTAACTGTATCGGTATATCCTCTACTTAGGCTCGGAAGGAAATAATATGTTTTAGTTCATGGGTATGGGACCGTTGAACTAATTGATATTATAGACCGAGATAAGTGGATTATATAAAGGAGTGTGAACCCTAGATGAAGCTATTGTTCTCTATCGGTTAGATATAAGAGATATAGGTATCCGGTCTATCTATATCAACCCCATGAGCAGCTGCTGTTACTCAGGACCCCTAGAATTCCCAAGCTTAAGTCGGAGTTTGAATATTCCAGTGTTGTTTTATTCACTTAACTAAAAGATAATGAAGTTGTGGTGATTTATTGCATTGTTTTTAGTTAAGTGAGCATTGCATATGTATTTGTTTGCATTATTGTATACTGTGCCTTTGGCTCATGCTGCTATCTTGCAGGTGACTTTGATGACGAGCTCTATGACGATATAGGCTATGGGAATGATTGGGAAGACTCTATGGATGACTAGGAGAGAGGCCTAGTATATGCTTAGGATTCCTTTTGATGAAGATTTCTTTAAAGACCCGACATGCTCAATTCTCAAATTAAGCACACCAAGTCCCCAACCACGTATAACTCTTACGAATTATACGTAACGTTGTCTTAAAAGAAGGTGTTTATATTGAACATTGCTAAACCAATTTTAGAATTTATGAAATCGTTTAGTTAGATTTCTAAATAACTGGATTCGGCAGCGGAAAATCAAATTTTATAAAAACAACTTATAAACTTCTACTCCCTACAAAGCAAACCAGTTTTCTAAGAAACTAACTATATAAAACACTTTATGATCCACTCTTAGGGATAGATAATTATTTACAATCAAGTGAGCATTAACAAGCCCTTAAAAGAAAATACAATTTATAAATAAATCCAGTTTTCATAAAACAAAGCAAAGAAGAAACAAAATACAAGTAATATCTCGATCTTATCACACTTCACTCATTCTCTCATATCTTCAGAATCGCCCAAAACCCAGAACAAACATCATCACATCGATCGTCATCACCATCACCATCCTCATCAACAACATTAACAACATCAACAAGAATTCATCATCATCAACTTCATCAGCATCATTAACAACAACAATACCTGTAAAAAGAATAACAACAACAATAATGAGCCGGAGCTCAGTACACAGTAACACAATCACACACGGAGTGGCACGCGAGCTTAACTAAATGCAATGCATCAATCCACAAGTTATTATCTTTTCATTAAAATAAACAAATCAACAATGGAGCACTCACACTCCGGAACAAGCCAATGGGAATCTGGGGGTCCTGAGTAATAGCAGCTGCTCAGGGGGTTGATATAGATAGACCGGATATCTATATCTCCTATATCTAACCGATAAAGAAAATAGCTTCATTTAGGGTTCAAAAGTCGTTGCCCGACTCTACTTAAACTCAGTCCATAACATGAGCCTAGTTCACAAGTTCTCATAAACTTTGAACTAAATCATGGTATTTCCCCCTAAGTTTAAGCAAACGTTACTCAGATACTATTCCCCCTATCGGCTACCCACTTAACCAAAAAGAATCGCTATTGCATCATAGCATACCATTGCATCATGGTAAAGTCATTGCATCATGACTTGGTTAAGCACCTAACTAACATGTCATTGCATCATGACAAGGTTGTCGCTCCCCGGTTCCAGATTCAACGACGTAAAGCACAACCAACACTCATCAATTATTAAGCCGAGTTTAAGTTCTTAATTCATTTTAGATGCCTATCCTAACATCCAACACGCAAGTTACTGCGTACCTTATATACGAAATCCAAACAGAGTCTCAGAAGGAATTCCAGAAGATAATCCAGAAGATAAATCAGATATCCACATCTGTTAAGGAAAGAGCTCGTATAAGAAACTAAACTAAACTAATCATGCACTTCATCAAAATCATATAAAAACTTAAGCTATTTATCCATTCATCTCAAACTCATTTTATTAAATCTTATTTGATCAGACACTAATGTGGAACCCCACTATGGCTGCGAATATCGCCCCGCCAAAATATGGACAGTTCTCCTTTGTCTGCCAAAGTAATTCTTTTCACTTTAATTATAGTTTATTATCACAAACATAGCATACATAAAGCATTCATACATAAAAGCATTCATATTCAAAGCAAATAAACATTTGAAACAACATATTCCCATATTATTCAAAGATCATCCTAATTCATTTATCTAAGCTAATTAATAGCTATTAACCCATTTTAGCTTAACATTAGCCAAATTGATTAAAATTAGTCATTTGATTCATTGACTAAGTCAAGTTGATTAAACATAGACAATCTAATTCATTTTAGCTTAGTAAAGTTCATTAAGCCAAGTTGGACTTAGATTAATTACTAGCTCATTACATATCTAAGATCTAGTCACTTAATCCCAAGTTAGCTTAAACCTATCCAAATTCATCAAAGTTAAACAATCTAATCCATTTTAGTTCATTCAAGTTCATTTAGTCAAGTTGAACTTAGATTCATTACTAATTCATTATACATGTGGGATCTATGTCAACTTGAACTCACCTTGACTTGAACTTAGCTAAATTAATTAACCTTAATCATTTAGTTCAAAAACTAAGTCAAATATGGCTAAACTAACTCAATTTAATTCATTTTAACTCATTCAAGTCTATTTAATCAAATTGAACTTAAGTTTGTTAACTAAGTTCATTTAAGTTCAATAACTAATCATAAGAACAAATAATAAACAAATCTTAAACTTAGCATGAAGGAAATTCAAATAAAATTCATAAAAATACAAAACTCATCATTTATATACTTATCAAGATCATTTAGTTTCACTAAGTCATCACAACATCATAAATCAAGCAATGGAAATCATATATACAACATAACTACTTTTAGTTTAATACTCTTGAAAATTTAATTATTTGTTGAATTTATAAATCTATCTAAATCATGCTTAATTAAATCAATCTATCAACATAACACGTCAAACATCACTTATCTATCTCATTTTAACTCAAAAAGATCAATTTATACTTAACAATAAACATTTAGAAATCAAAAACAAGTTTTTATTTTGTTTAGGAAAACACAACAACCAGAAAGAATCAAAATTTAAGCATCAATGCGTTTTGTATTTGTAAAAACTCAAAACATGAAAGTTGTATATCTCTTTTTAATATTTTTATAGCAACTTGAATCACCTCAATCGGAGGTCGTATGAAAAAGTTATGGCTAAAATACGAAGCAGCTGCGAAACAGGGCACTGAGTAAAACGAACACAGGCACTTCAAAGCCAGCGACGTAAATTTCAAAGCCGGCAGCGTAAGGCTCAAAGCCGGAAGCGTAAGTCTCAAAGCTGGCAGCGTTGGGCATTCTGTTCCCTTCAACACCAGCTCAAAGCCGGCCGCGTAGAAGCTCCAGGAGCCGGCGTTGAAGACAGAACAGGTTGCGAAAAGAGATTTTTTTTACACTTCCTTTTATCAAAACTTCTTCAAATCATTTCCTAAGCTTCCTATATCAATTCTAACATTAAACAAACACTAATAACAACTCCTAACACTTCAAATCTCTTCCCACAACTTCAAACTACAATCAAATCATCACAACCCACAATTCATACTCTTCTTCCTCAAATCAACTCATATCAAACTTCAACTCAACAAATACAAATATAAACAGCACTTCAATCCATTTTCAATATCAATTCATCAATTGAATAAGTAAACAACAAATAAAATAAAGATTACTTGAAATAGAAAACTTATCTTTTTAACACATCATGCAATTTCTTCTTCCTCTTTTGTTCTAATATTGATTCCTTCTTCTAGCTTGTTTTCCTTCATCTTGCTTCTCTTCTAGCTTTGATTTATCTTCTAGTCGGCCTTGATCTTGAGTTTTGTTGAATTTGGAGAGGGAAAGAAGAAGAAGAAGAAGAAGAAAAAAGAAAACATAAAACAGGAAAAAAGGAGAAGCAAATGGCAGCAAAGGAAAAATAAAAAGAAAAGAAAAGGATAAAGTCAAATTTGGCTAAAATAGAAATAGGGTATAGGTCTAGAACTATCAGATCAATATCTATAGTTCTAGAAGTATTTAAAAGATGATTTCTAAACCGATATGTTACAAATTAAGATCTTATAATAAGAACTTAATTTAGGAATTTAATTTGGATACAAAGATATTAAATTTGAGTTCGGGTTTAAGAACTGATATTTTTATTCAAGCAAATGAACTCAAATTTTACTGAGATTTAGGAATTAGTATTTTTGGTCTAAATTGAATGTTTAGGAATCCTCTAAGCATTTTTAGAACATGTTTAGGGATTTGAGGAATTTCAAATCTCAAAACCAACTTAATTATTAGCTAATTAAATTAAGCCAACTTGTCTAATTAAGTCCTATAATTCATTTGATTCATTTAATCTATCTAAACTCAATTTCTAATCTAAGTGAATATTTGGGCTATTTCAATTTCTTTTTGAAGTGTTTAGGCTTATTCGTTAAGCCTTGGAATGTAATTTGTGTTGAATTGTATTTGTAATATAGTTGGGTTGTAAGTAGGATTTCTATGTTTATATGTTCCTTGAGAAGTTGTAATGTATAAATATATTATGTATGGCTTGTATATAGTTAATGACCCACTACCCATGTAGTGGTAATGTTTTAATTCAAAGCATATGAATGTTATATCTGTTTTAAACAGGTAGCCATTACAAACATCTCTTTTTAATACGACCTTACGTATAATACTTGAATATTGTTCCTAATATTTGGGTATTATGCGTGGTCGGGAGATTTGGCATACTTAATAATTGGGGTAAGTGGGCTGGGTCTTTACAAATTATTAGGTGAAATCTTAATTATGTCGTAGTCAGTTAATGTATATCGTAAAGTTATATTATGATAATAACAGTAATGTCAATATTGCAAAAAATCATAGCATTTTATTTGTCTTAGGAAGAAGGTAATGTACCGGAAGGGGAATGGACGTTGATACTTTAAAAAAAAAAAAAATGAAAACCAATATTATAAAATTATTATAACAATGAAGAAAAAAACTTGAAATCGTTACCAGTAACATTGAAAGGAAGGCTTTGTTTGTTTCATCTTTTTTCTTATTGTTTTGATATCTTATTTTTATCGTTTTCAAACAAATATTTGTCAAGAAATAAATACAGAAGAAATATAGACATTTTTACTTATAAGTAGATAAAACAAATCAGATATAGATAAGATATGAATACAGATGTAAATCATATATAAATGAAAATTTGACAATCTAAACAAACATGTATATGATATGCATCTATATTTTATCTGTATCTGATAGTATTTGGTATACTTGATCTGTTTATGAGTGAAAATATCTATTTTATCTGTTTCTTGATAAATAACTTGTTTGAAAACAATAAAAATAAGATATTAAAATGACCATAATAAGGCAAATCAAATAAAGCTATTAGTTTGTTTAGATGGTTTGACTTTTATTTATATTTTATCTGTAACTTATCTGTATCTTATCTATATATTATCTATATATTATCTATTTAATCATTTTATGAGTAAAAATATATGTTTTTCTTTTTATCTATTTTTTTTATAAACATTTATTTGATAACAGTAAAAATAAGATGTTAAAACGAAAAAAAAAAAAAAGAAACAAAAAGGCCCATAATATCACAACTAAAAATTTCTATTATAAGTGATATCTTTCAGCTACAGTAGGATGCACATGATATAATAAATATTCAAACAAAATACGATTAATCCTTGATAAATGAATATTTGATAAATTAATAATCTCATTAAATAATAATTTATTTGGTTCCAACTTGTGCCAACATACTAAATTAATAATCTCGGTAAATACATAAGATAATAATTTATAAAGAAATCTTTAAGGCCTAATGAAAATATAAATTGATAATACATTAAATTTATAAAATATTTCATATAACTTAATAATAAAGTTTTTTCAAACTACTTCTACTATTTGTAATCCTTTATCTTCCAAAGCATTAACTTTGAAAAACTCTTTTTTGCATGTATCCATCCTTTTTAATTTCCAAAATTTACCATAATTTTATATTTTTTTGCATTATAAAATTTATTATTTGGTTTTATATTTGTGTATTATGTATTTTGAATATATGCGCATTTTGTCCATATTTATTTTTAGTTTTCATATATAAGTTTTATATAAAATTTAGAAAAAAAAAGTGTAAAAAATATAAAAGATCTTTATAAATTAATGAATATTCATTTATTGATAAATTAATTTTTATAAAATAATTTTTTTATTGGTCCCAATAATATTATTTTATAGAGTTTTCACTGTATAAACTATCAAATTATCCAAATAGTTTGAAAATTTATCAAAAAATACTAACGTAATAAATATGGATAAATTACATGTAATCATTACATTCTTAGTTAAAAACATAAAAATTTAATCTAAAAGAAAAAATAAAAATATTTCTATATAAAAATAAGTTAATAAAAGTAATGCTAAAGTGACAAATATGTCCTTTCACTCAATAAATATTTTATAAGTCGTGTTATCTTTATTTTGATGATAAACGTAAGAGAATAGTATGATAGATGCCTTATGTATTCTTGACATATTTGGAGATTGTCATGATTCCAACTAAAATACCACAAATCTTTGCCTAATTAAGCTAGAAATAGTTTAATTGAATAGTATAATAGATACTTAATTTTGAACATAGTTTAGATAATTTAAATGAATAAAAGAATTAAATAATAGAATATGAATAGGCAATTTGATATAATTAAATTAGTAAATAGGTTAAATTGAAATTTAATATTTCAAATACTCTTTTTCAAAAAATTTGTTTAATTATTTCCTCTATCTATTTTGTCAAATTAAATTTCTAAATCTTTTTCAAATATAACTAATTTTCTTCATTTATGAGTCCTAAACTTTTTAACATTCAATTTGAAAGTTAAATAAACTCCTAAACCCTTGAATTTTACTTTAAATTTTATTTTCTTAAATCCCTATAATTTTTTTAATTCAACTTCTTATTTGGAGAGATTAATTCTTAAGCCAAACTCGAACTAGATGTCAAATTATTACAAATTGAATTTCTAAACCATATTTCTAGTACAAGTTGATACTTTCTATTATATAGTTCTCAAATTATTTTCTAATTATTTATGATCCTTAATATAATTATCAGAGAAGTTTAAACATAATAACCTATCTTAAAAATATCTCTAAATCTTTATATTTTTTTTCCTTTTTTTTATTTTTCACCTACCTTACATTTTCTTTTCTTTTCCTTTTTGGTTCCATTCCTTTCCTCTCCTCCTCCTCCTTCTTTTCTTTCTTTAAAATCCAATCTTAAATCTCAAATTCAACAAGATCATAAAAGAAAATGAAATTAGAAAACAAGATAGAATATGAGAAAAAAGATTAGGGTAGCTTCAATATTTAAGAAGTAGAAGTGGAAAAGAAGATCAAGTTAGTTGATTTATAAGTATAGTTGTTTTTCTTGTTTTGATTATTGTTTATATATGTATATGATGGGTTAATGCTAATTATAAGTAGAATTTAAGATGAAACGTGTAATCTTGTAATATAGGAACTGATATGTCAAAATCTAGGTTAGTGTTTATACATATATGTTGGGTAATTCATGGAATGATTGATGAAATATGAAGTTAAAAATATCAATATAAATGTTGTAAATGATGATTCTAAGCTTGTATGCTAAGTATAAGATGCAAAATGTTGAAAAATGATGTAAAAGAAGTAGTAAAATAGGTTAAGTTTTCAAAACATAAAACAGAGTAAAGAGCATGAGGGAAACATAGCAAGCCATATTAAGTCATACTCCTTGTTTTTCATTCATCAAAGAAGAAACACGACTGGCACATGGCTCAACCTATACAACTATATTTCTCTTTGATTCGTTTTACATGAATATTTCCAGAACAGCATGGCTAAAGCATGGTCTCCCCTATCTCCCCGTATTTCCTTTTGTTTCTTGTGTGTGTAACATGTCAAGTGAAACATAGCAAGAGCATAACTCATTGTATCCACCATGTTTCTGTCTGACTTACATATGCTTGGCTTTTTTATGAAACAAGGGGAAGCATGATTTGTTTTATTACATCGTGTTTCTTATTTGTTGTGTTGTGTTTCTCAATTGTTTCTACTCAAGGAGAAGCATGACTAATGTAATATACAAATAAATAAATCATAGTGAAGGGTAATAATGTAAAATAGGTTGTTTAAGAGGATATTTTTGTCTTTTAACAGATGGAATTGGACTCGATGAAATTGTTCACAAAGATCTTGAAAGGGAAAACTTAGGCTAACTATAAGCCGCTAGCTTTGGTGTGCAAGGCCGCCAGCTTTTATTGGAAAACCATCGGCTTTATGTTAGCTTTGGAGCTTCGAAGAGTTTGTAAGAAAATTTATGAAGGATAGCTGTGTATAACGAATGCTGGACTAAAGGCCACCGGCTTGTGTATCAAGGCTGTCGGCGTTGATGGGGAAAGCCACTGGCTTTATGCTAGCTTAAGTGGTTCTGTTCCTTGATTCAAGGCTAAGTCACTCCTAAGTCGCCAACTTTGATTCCATCCTATATTTCTATGAGAGAAACATCCATTCTTTATGCTAGGGTTTCCTAAGTCTCATATAAATACCCAAGGTCTTTAGTTCTCTCTTCATAGCTTAACCTGAGGCAAATTCTAGGTAAGAATTTCTCTCAAATCTCTTTTGATTGAGTTTATGATTAGATTTTGGTTTCTGAAGGTCGTTTCATATTGGTTTTGAGGAATCAAGTTGCTGGAGACGATTTCATTGGAAAATCAAAAACCTAAGTTGTGATCGGTGACTTGGTTCTATAGTCAGTAAGGTGTGAGATCTAAAGCTTCAGGCAAGTATTGAATCCGTTCTATCTTCATTATTTTAAAGAAGAAATCTTTTCTGATAGTTCAATTGTTATTGATTGAG
Source organism: Combretum micranthum (assembly GCA_024138025.1). Lineage (NCBI taxonomy): Eukaryota > Viridiplantae > Streptophyta > Magnoliopsida > Myrtales > Combretaceae > Combretum > Combretum micranthum. The sequence goes on along the minus strand of JAMXBD010000934.1, from coordinate 186,005 downwards.
AATTTGAGGGTTTTGAGGAGTTTTAGAGAAATCTACTTTTTAGGGTTTCGTTGTTTGGAGATCTTAGAAGATAGGTGTGTAGATCTAATGTTGTAAATCTTATATTTTGAGATCTTGGATTTTAGGGTTAGGGTTTAATTAAGGATATGAAATTGGATTTTGATTTGATATATGTTGATGATCGGGTTTCTGGTGGAAATTAAGGTTTATAGTCTTTTAAGAAGATTTGTTGCTTTTGGAGTTTTGTGAAAGAGCAGAATTAGGTACGACCTTACTTTGCTTATTGTTTGTGCTTGTAGGATTGGAAAAAATAAATTGACTAAATTCTATCCAAATTATAATTGAAAAGTGTGTTGCTTGTGTTTGTCTTTGATTAGTAAAGACCACACAGAGTGTGATACTGACGAAGTGCCTTAATGATCCGTGTGTGAGGGTATCCCAAGTAGACTTATGAATAGAGATGATTCTAATAGATTAAGAGTCGTGATAAGCCTTACGGCGGTACGCAGTGATGTGTGGGGAGTACCTAACATCAATATATGTATATTAAGCATTTTATATAAAGGCTTGTTAATCGGGGTTATGAGTTACTCTGGGTTTAGGATTAGTTGCAAATGGTTATAAACTGTGATGGTTGTTGGCTAATCAAAGATAATAAACTGTGTATGTTACATTAGTTTTAGGGTTGTACGTGATTTCTATATTTTGCTTGTTCATGTGCATTTGTTTGTGGTATGGCTTATTGAGCGTTTTCGCTCATTCTTTTATTTTCTAGGTATGAAGGAAGATGATATTATTTATGACTTGTCTGAGTATGATCTATATATAGATCATAGGGATGGCAATAGTGGATTTGACTATCCAGTTGAAAACCAGTAGATCTTAAGTATTAGAAATAGGAGAGAGATATGGAGGACTATCTAGAGTTTTATTTTTATGTTATTAGTTATTGGAAACTTTATGAGACTAGTTTGTTAGGCTTTATTTGGTTTAATGATATGTAGTTTTAGATTTTTATTAGTTTATGTTTTCCAAAAAGTTTATCTTATGTGATGTTTTAAAGTAATCTATGTGTGAGTTTTTGTGATGATATTTAGTAAAATTTTTGGTTTAGTATTTTACAGTCTTGACGTGTTCTTAATAAGAGAAAGACATGTGGCGAGTTGTAATACCTTTAATTTAGGGTGTTACAGCTTATTTGGTATCAAAGCTATAGGTTTTGATCTTGATAGACATGGGTTATGAACTTCTTAGGACGATGAGTATTGATGAGTGGGGTAGCAATAATAAGTGTTGCTTATCTAGCTTAGTTGTTTTACCTTGTAAAGATATGTATAGAGTTTTGATTTTAAGTTGGTTTTACCTTTAATTATGAGGTATGTTTGTCTATGTTAGAATGCCTCCACGAAGAAGAGCCTTTAATGCTGCTTCCTCCAGGACTGGTTAAGAGGAACAATCACCAGAGAACTAGCCACCTCTGAATCTAATACCAGAGGATTTACCTCCGCCACCACCAGCCCCACCTGTAGGACAACAGGTGCCAGTGGATGCTACTCAGTTGATGCAGGCTACCAATACTCTTATAAGAGTAGTTATTCAATAGCAGCAGAACATGAGGAACGACATGTAAGTGATTCAATCTAATGCTAATTCCTGGAGATAAGAAACCCAGAGGTTGAATGGCAATGGAGGAAATAGAGCTAGGTATACCGATGTCTTAAGTTTGAACAAGTTTGTGGATCTGGGCTACAAGTTTGAGCCTATGCATGGGAGACCTTTGGATGCTCAACTATGGATGGAGGAGGTTGAGAAGACGTTTGCTACCTTAGAAATTCCAGAACATAAGAAGGTAGAGTATGCCTCCTACTTGCTGATTGAGAGAGCAAACAACTGGTGGATGAGCACCAAGCGACATATGCCTAGAGTTGTCACATGGCAGATGTTCTAGCAAGCTTTTATAGGGAGTTTTTTCCTAACAGTGTGAAGCAGAAGATGCTTTAAAAGTACTATACTCTACAACAAAGAAGGATGACTGTCAGGAGTATGAAGCTCAGCTGCATAGATTGATGAGGTTCTTACCTGACCCCTTGAAGGAGAGTGAAGAGGCTAAGGTTAGCAGGTTCATCACTGGATTGGAGCTTGAAATTCAGTATCAAGTGAACTTGATGGACTTGACTAACTACTCAGCTATGGTCAGTAAGGCTAAAATAGTAGAATAAGGTCTAAGAAGAATGAAGAACCGTGAGCCTTAGAGAGGTTAGATTTTCTTAGGGAAGAGACCAGCCTCTAGCATTCAAATTCAAGATAGAGGAAAGAGACCTGTCACACAATCTTTCATATCAGTAGCACCAAGTAGTGAGAAGAGGTGTACTAGATGCCTTAGACCACATAAGATTAAGGACTGCAAGAAGGTTGAAGGTGTCTGCTTTTAATGTGGCAAAGTCGGTAAGCAGTAGATTCTGCATAGAGAAGATCCTCCCACAAGCATTTTGTTTTTAGTGTAGATAGAGAGAACATCGGGCCATTAATTGTAAGGAACATGGGAAGCAAATTGTTCTACGGGCTCAGTTTAGAAGACTTTAGAGTACCGGTCAAGAGCAAAGAGCTCCAGCTAAATTATACACTCTTCAGCATAGGGACACATCCAGCATAGACACTATCGCAAGTACTCTTCGTATATCTCTGCGTAGTGCATATGTTCTTTTTGACATAGGCGCAAGCTTTTCATGTGTATATGATTCTTTTGTATATGCGTCTTTTGTATCTGTATGTGACATGAATGTTGAACATATGTCTGGATGTTTGTCTGTAAATACTCCTTTAGGGAGTGAAACTTTGTTAAATAAGATTTGTAGAGATGTGGATATAAAGATAGAAGGTAGACATCTATATGCAAATCTAGTTATTCTAGATATGTTAGAATTATATATCATCTTGGGAGTAGATTGGTTAACTAAGTATCATGCCAAAATTGATTATTACAACTAGAGCTGGGCATAAAGGCCGTAGCCCGCGGGTTAGCCCGTTTACCCACTCAAAAAAGTGGGCCATAGCCTCTTTTTTTTTTGCCCGCTTAAATGCGGGTCAAATTAACCCAGCCCGTTTAGCCCACAGAGCCAAAGTGGGCTGGACCATGAAGGGTCAGGTCGACCCATGGGCCGAGAGTATTAGAAAAAAGGAAAAAGAGGAAAAATGTAAGAAAAGGAATAATACAATAGCATATTTGTAATTATTTAGGATATATTATGGAAGAAAATAAATTAATACATGCATTATAAGCATTATAACATTTTTTAAGTATATATTTATTGATTTAAACGTAATATGATATCTAATAAATTATTTTAAAAACTTGTTTTCATTTACAAGTAATCAAAATCGTAACAAAATTAATTTTTAATATATATGAAACCTTAAAATATATAAATATTCTAATTTTTACAAAAACTAACATAAGAAAACAACAAAAATTAAAATTTTTTATTTGGCTTGTTGGCTGGGCTTGAGCCGAGAAATTTTAGCCCGTTTAAAAGCGGGTCAAAATTATCTAACCTGTTTAACCCGAGCTAGCCCCCCGGGCCTATTTGCCTACCTCTAGTTACAACTTACCGGTGGAGTTTAGTCTGCCAGATGGGGATCAATTTGTTCATAAGCTTGAAGTGCAAAGACCTCCGGATCTATCTACTTATGAGTTATGGGGAAGGTCAGCTTTGGCAGCTATGATAATGAAAGAAGAACCAAAGAAAGATCCTACAAGGATACCAATTGTATATGAATACCCTGAAGTGTTTCCAGAAGATTTACCAGGGTTACCACCGGAGTGAGAAGTGGAGTTCTGTATTGAGTTAGTGCCTAGCACTTTGGCTATTTCAAAGACACCATACCGTATGGCTCCTACGGAACTTGCAGAGCTTAAGGTCCGGTAAAAAGATTTGTTACAAAAGAAGTTCATTAATCTTTTGAAATTGTATTTTCTTTAAGGGCTTAGTTGAGAAGGTTATATGTTTTGTAATGAGCTTTTAAGCTTTATTTTACTATCATGAAGAGTGTATGAGATATCTAATGGTATGATTTTGTTTTATGAAAGTTGATATACTTGTATGAGTAGAAGTTAGAAATGTTTTTATATAGTTTGTTTTCAATACTGCTAAATACAGTTATTTCAGGATTCTAATTAAATGATTTCATGATTTAAAACCGGCGAGCAATATTCATGATAAACATATAAAGAAGCATGTCCGTGTAATACTGAAGGTATTATATATGGTTAGGGATTTGGTATGCTTGAATTTTAGATTATGGGCGTGTCGGGTCCTTACATCGACTAGCCCACCTTCGAGGTGTGACAACTTTAGTGTATAAGCAACATAGTTGCCAAGTAGGGTGACTATACCAAAGTGAATTTGGTAGAAACAATGGTTGATAGATTAAAAATAAAGAAATAAATATATAAATAAAAGACATAGACTCATTAGGCTTTATAAGTGCATATACACTATAAATTTACAAGGTAAATAATAGCCTTTTTGACTTTATAATGTTAATTGCTATATTATAATCGCGCTATAGAAATACACTACTTTGAAAAATCAATGGAAGCATTTTAAGTGCACATTGTTTGACTCCTCCTAAAGTTATCATTTATAGTTAGAAGCTCTCCTCAAAGTGATAGTAAAAGAAGGAAGACACAATCTTTCCTTTATCAAAGATAAAGCACAAATGGAAGTTAAGATTGCATCTGTCATGGGAAAAGTCCTTAGAAAAAAGGCTAATGAAAGTTTAAATATCCTCTAAAGGTTCGGGCAGCTATATTAATGAACGTTTGCCAATCAAATCAAATTCTGAATTTATAAAAGCTAATCAAATCTACAATCTAAGCTAGGCAAGTATACCTATCTACTGTAGCAAAGATTTAAGGGTGTCATCCATTGGGATTTCAAAAACAAGTACTAGTATTGATGGTTCTCTACTATTTAGCCTAAGTTTTGAAGTGAAAAATGCAATTAAATTATTGAACAAAAGATTAAGCTGGCCTTAAGATTAACTAAGTTTGCTTTTAAAGATAAATCCAATCACAAGACATACTCTCCATCTTGATCCATCCTAACCTTAAAATTCTTATGATAATGGATTGATTAATGAATCATTCATACTTTGCACTGCAGAATCTCAATAATTAAATCAATTACTTCCTCAAGTTAATCAATTCCTAACCTTACATGAGATAATGAAGACCTCTCCTTCACTAACATCACATAAGATTGCATGAAGAACATGATCCTATAATAAGAATTGAATTATTATAGTAGAAACCATAATTCCCCTACCTTTAGATGAAATGTACAATTTCTCTATTTATGAAAATCTATCTAGTTGGATAAAATCTCTTTCAATCCAATAAGAATCAAGCATGCAAGTAATTTTGTGCAAATATTAATCACAAGACAAATAAATCACATGAATAGATACAAATGCATGAACATTCATTGATAAAAAATCGATTCAAATCACATGGTTAGGATTTCACAAGATAAAGAGTATAATAATCTACTCCTTCATAGGATTTACAATGAGAACAAAAGAACTATAGAAAGTAGAAAGACTCATGATAGAAAGAATAAATCCTAATTGATGTCTTGTGTTCTTCAAATGATGCTCAAGGAAGTTCTTAGTGTTTTCCTTCGTAATTTCTCTTCTAGGGCATAGAAAAATGATCTAAAGAACTTTTCAACAAAGAAAACAGAGCGCTATTTATATTTTTTTCATAAACCCAGATCAGCATGGGCGTCGATATGGCTAGGATCGGGGCGGGGCCGAAAACTAAAATCACTTTTGATGTATTATGACTTCATACTTGGAGTCTTCCTTGGTAATGCTAGAGGTGAGGATGAAAGAAGAACTTTTGTTCCTCTTGTAAAATTAATCCAAACTTGATTGATTCGCCTTAATTTCTTTTAGATCATCATGAAATATTCCAAATGAGCTCTTTAAACCTTGAGATGAATTTTTACAAAATAAGTGTCCTTTTCTCTAACAAATAAAAAAGATTATATAGCAAATATATCTAAATAAGAACAAAGATTAAGGTCTCGTGACACTTATCAAGTATTGGCTTGAGGAGAAGTATTTGAAAAATATGATAGATGTGAGCGGTCGAAGGAGTAAAAAGAGTTGTCATAGAAGGAATGCCATTTTATGGTTGAAGATGAAAGTAGGTTTGTCATTATCACTTATGACAACGAAGGAAAGTCTACTATTTTTAAACACGCATAATTAATCTTGCTAAGTGATAATGATGAATCTTAAAGATAGTGAAAAAAACATTAGACGGTTAGATTATGTTTTGACTTCCGATTATGAACAATGTTCTTCTCTATTCTAGTATCATGTAGTTATATATTATGCTTAATGGATGAATGAAATAATTATGCTTGTCATTTTTTTCCTCTTTTATGAGTAGAAAATTAAATATACTGTAAGATTATAGAAGAAGAGGAAGGGGTTATGGAAAAGCTGAACTAGTTGTACTCTTAATGATCTAAATTATGCTTTTAGATTGAATACTTCCACTGGCAATGTTCCTCCTCTAGATGAAAAATCCCATCAACACAAATATTGGGCTTGTGACACAATTGGTACAAAACATGAGTATTGCTTTCCAACAACAAATGTAGTAAAATCAACACTAAATCCAATAGATGCAACAATAGTTATAGGATTTCAAGTAACTTGTAACATGGAACCAATAACAAATGCAACCTCTATAGGTGTAACAATAGTAAGCTTGACCTAAAGCTAGCTCAGCAACAATCGGTGCAACAACAGCTCGTGTAACCATCACAACTGCTACAACAACGGTTGCATCGCCACTTGTATCATGCTACTTTGTGATTTCATTATATTTATTTGTTATTAATAGAAGCTTGAATGACCTTGCACTTGTCAAAGATTGGCTATCTCAAGTGGACACTCAATTGTGGTGAACGAAATTATGCAAAATTCTGATGGGACTCGATGTAAGGTACGATAATCCTACCTATTACTTAAGCTCAATTCAAAGAGGAATTCCTGAGTAGATACTTCTTAGAAAGTATATGAGCAAAGCTAAAGCCATATCTCCTTATGCTCAAGAAAGAAAATCGAACAAAAGAGTATGAGATAGAATTCGAGCATCTTTTCGATTTCACTTTTGTAAGCTTTCGGGAAAATGAGAATCTTTAGATCGCTATATCCAAGAATGGGCTTGAAATAGCCATGAATTTCCTAATTTATATTTTAATGTGTTATTGAAATGATATATGATTTTGAAATGAGATATATGTGCATGAACTATATAATTAATGCATGTGTTGAATGTGTATCATTTTGTATGTGTGTAGTACAATGAAATTAATATTATTGTATTATATGTATTAATGTGTGCATAGTGTAATGAATGTGTGTGTCTTTGTAAATTAATATGTATGTGTTATGTTTAGAATTAATAAAATAATTTATGAATTATTTAAGAATTTATGACAGAATTTTCACAAAGTTTAGGCATACTTTTTAAGGCCAAAATGAACTCAAATGCATTCCAAATTTAACAAAATTAACCTTAGGTCAAATATACCCCGAAAGTCAAACTTTGGATAATTATTGAACTTAAATTTAATCAAATGATGACTCTTTTGGCAGCCACATTTTTCCATCCGAATTTTCTTTTATTTCTTTTTTCTCTTTCTTCCTTCCATCTCAAAACCCTAAGCCCTAAGCCAAAATCAATCACAAGCCTTTGGATTCAAACATCACTCCAAGCCAAAGCTTAATCATGTAAGTTAATGTAAGCCTAATCCTTTTTGTTTTATTTTCTTTCTTGTTATTGGATGTAAAACTTATGGTAGGATTAGTAGATGCCAATGGAGTTAATTGATTTATGTATTGATCTATGTTAGATTTTGCATTGCTATTGTGTGAGCTTAGTTAAGTGTTAGGAAGTTGTAAAGAGTGTTGATAAGTGGTGGAACTAAATTGAGTAGTTGAAGTGTGGAATTGAAGTGTGATTGTTATTTGAATGTTGTAGTTGGGTATTTGATGATTAGAAGTAGAGTTTATGTTGTTTGGATGATGTTTAGAACATATAACAAGTTTTGGGAAGCTTAGAATAAGTTGGGAGAATTTTTTAAATTAATAGGTTTTGTAAAGAAAACAGGGGAAACAAAACAATTTCGTATAGGTTTAATTTTAAGTATACGCCGGCATTTGGTACTTCAACGCCGCCGGCGTAAAGGTGGTGTTGAAGGTGATCAAAATCAATTTTCTTAAAGCCGCTTGAAACGCTACCGGCTTTCACTAGAAAAGTTTTCCAGCATTTATTTTTCAAAACGTATGGCGGCTATTAAGGTTCTAACGGCGCTGGCTTAGAGGCGGTATGGAATGAGAACAGAATCATAATTTTTAATGCCGGGCTTAAGGCCATGGGCGTAGGATCCAAAGCTGTCGGCGTACATGGATACGTTGCCGGTATTGGGGGTATTCACAGGTGTGGACCAACCCCGTGTAACTTTCGAAAATTTTTGAAAATTTGGAGTTGTAGTCTATACCGGCTTAAAACCACCGACGTAAACTGAAGGCTGCCGGCGTATTCTTGAACGCTGCCAGTGTTGGCAAGTGTTAAGTTTTAGTACATTGTGCACCGGTTCAACGCCGCCGGTGTTGAAGGCCGGTGTATCCCCTACACTTTTCATTTTCAAAAAAAATTTGTTCAATATTTCCCAAAGCTTGATATATGATCAATTAAATATTTTTTAAGTATTGTATGATGTAATAAGAAGTTTAAATGCTATGTTATGACTTCGTAATAATTTATTTGAATTTCTTTGATTAGTTATATTTGAAACTAGTTAATTAGTGCTTAAACTAAGTGGGAAATTCAATATTGTCTTGAACAGTGATAGATCATCGCTCGACCAACCCCATTAGTTCCCGAGCTATCTCAGGTACATGGTAACTTGCTTGTTTCTTTGCTAGGATAAGCATGAAATCAAGTTACTCTAAATTAAGAAAATTTTCAATAATTGATAAGTGTTGATTATCCTTTTATGCCGTTGAATCTAATTCGGAGAGCGACACCTTACTCAGATTGGGGGCAGGGTACTTTCTCGTTATTGGATAGATTTATCTAGGAGATATAAGTATCCGAGCTACTTATATCAACCTCCTGAGCATCGTGCTGCGTTACTTAGGATCCCCTAGTATTACGGGTTACGCCGAAAGATGGGGCTGCCTAGTCTGTATGAATAGTAGAGATCACTCAGGGAGGCAAACGTGATACTAGATCCTTATTGTCCGGAGTTTAAGTACTCCCATGATGAATGACTAACTAAAGATTGAATAATAAATTATTGATTGTTGCATTTTGCATTTAGCTTAAGTATGTGTGAATCACTTTGCATTTGTATTCATTACTTGTGTACTGAGCCTTTGGCTCATAATTTAACCATTTCAGGTGATGAATCCGTAAGTTTTATACGAGTATGGGGTATGGAACCGATTTCAAGGATTTCCTTGATGATTTGGAGGACTAGAGATGACCTTAGACTTGATGGAATCTAATTTTTGTAATAGAATAGTTGTATTAGCCTTATGGTTGTATTTAAGGTTTTAGTTGAATTTTATATGTGTAATTTTGTTAAGGCTTGTAAGAAGCCTTTGGATGTAATATATGTATATATATATATATGTACTTAGCTATGTATGACTTAAGTTTACTTCTTTTGTGAAATATGATAATAGTGTAGTGTGTTTTGTTAAAAGTTTTGAAAAACTATGGTTTCTATTATATTAACTATGTGGAATTAGATAAACAATTCCTCAAACAATTCTTTTAGACAACCTTATATATAATCTTACAGGTTATATGTGGTTGGAGAATTGTTATCATCTATTTTAATTATAGGGGTGATAACGGGTCCTTACAGGGCTAGAACCCTATATGTAAGAGAGTTACTTTGAAGTTGTGGAGAAGGCTTGAGTACTTGAACTTATAAGGAAATTGGAAATTCAAGCTTGAAAAGATCAATGATAACATAACAAAAGAAGAGATCTGTGGAAGTTATTGGAAACATCAGTAAAGGAAAAAGGTTCACACTGGTACCATGATTTAAAGCTAAAAAACTTACAACAAGCTATCTAAAGAAAAATGATGGAAGTATGGTTCGGATTACTTCTCAAAAGAATGCTCACAATTGAAGAACAATGTTTCTTTTGAGGAAATGATGGGCATTGAACAAATAGTTGCCTGAATAAAATTTTTTTAGTGTAATATGTCTATAGAAAACTTGGTCACTTTACTCTCTAAACAAATAAGTCATAACACAGATTTAAGTAAGCCATTTGATAAAGCTATCACTTCTATAGGGGAACCATTAACAGTCATTCCTCTTAATTAAAATAGACCAACTCAACCTTATCATTAAATTTCCAAAAGAGAAAGATCTTATAGTAGCTCTAGCCAATGCAAGTTATGACCACTATAGTGAGGTCACGACAAGTATGGATAGCATGATTATTTAAGTTAGGATACTTCATTGAGTTTTTTGGCAGCTAAAATAAAACTATATGTATAAATAATTAAACATGTAACTTCTAAATTTAAAACAAAAACTTCCATGGTTTCATCTCAACCAACTTTTATACTCTTTGACATGGCAGCTACTTACTCTTTTGTATCTCCTACTAATAAGTGCTTGAAAACTCTTATTTTGTTTGGTAATTTTGAGTTTTATCATATGATTTTTATGGAAATTTTGAAGAAAATGGTGATTATTTAGTTAATATGTTAATTTAAGAGTCTCAAAGTGATATTTTAGCTCAAGAACCGAATTTTGATAAATTAGAGCAGTTTTGGTGAAGATTTGTTACAGCTGGAAAACAAATGCAAAGTATACAAGTTCCAAGACAATTGGTGTTGAGAAGCTGTATTGGGAACAAAATAAGGTTTTCCATAATACATAAGTTGGTGCATGACCTATGCCGATGGCTATGTTAAAGAAAATTATGCATATTGTGCTAAACATAAGTCATAAATATAACCTGTGTTTGAGGTCATGTTGAAGTGATTTTTTAAAGGAAGATCTTCACTGTTTAGGGTACACGAGCAGAGTACATAGCCATGTAGGGCACCTATACTAAAGGGATTTTGTACATTTAATGAAATTTATATCCAGTTGAAAAGATTTTATCAGCATATCATTTGAGCCAAATATTGGAGACAGAGATGGTGTAGTTTTCTAGAAAAAGAAAGTAGGGGATTTATGAGTTTGAAAAGACGTAAGACCCATAAGAAAAATGGGAACCTAGTAATTAGATCGATTAAAGATGTTATATCAACTGGACTCTAATTAAAGTAATTACAAAAAGGATGAGCACATATAAATATCCATTAGGTGTTAAAATTAAATGTTGTTAATCAATAATTAGGTAGATATAATAAATAGTGAAATAAATATAGAATTCACTTTATTTAGGCTATATTGAGTAATATACACACACACATATATATATAGTAACATTAGTATAAAAAGACTATTTTGACATTTAAAAAAAATTAATAATACAAATAAAAATTCACAAGTAGGAAATAAGGAAAAGACACACTGGAGACATCAATTGATAACATATCACCGATTTATATGGTAGATTTATTTAAAGATATAATAAAATAATAATATCTTCTTAAATGAGAACATATACTCTACTCTTAAATAAGTTTATATGAACCAAAATAACATAGGGATTGAACAAAAATTATTAAAAACCAAGCATTATTCATTTATATATTGATAAAACAATATATCTCATTAGAAAAGTAATAATGTACAATTTCAATAAATAAAGAATTATTGATAATAAAAAAAAGTTAAAATTAGAGAAATATCCATAAAAAAATGACAAGTGGCTAAAAAATTTGCCACAAAAATTTGAGACACGTGTCACACTATTACAAAGCCACCAAGAAATTTTATCCACAAATTGTGACAAATGACATTATAATAGGACCCCTAAAAATTTATAAATACTAATCTTAACTTCATCTCCAACTAAAGGTGGCCAAAGCGGGTAAATGGACCGGGCCGACCCGCCCACGGGTTTTATGGACCGGAATGTTTTGGCCTACTTTTAAATTGGCAAGAATTCTTAGGCCCAAACTCGGCTAGTGGGCCAAAATTCATTTTTTTAAATTTTTAATATTATTGTATGTGAAAATTAGAATTATTTATATATTATAACGTTATATATATATTAACGAATAATTTTATTACCATTTTGATTATTTATATATAAATATAAGTTTTTAAAATGATTTATTAGATATCATATTACATTTGAATCAATAAATATGTATTTTAAAAAATATTATAATACTTATGATACATGCATCCATCCTTCTTCTTCCATAACATACATCAACAATCACTAAGATGTTATATTATTCTTGTTTTTTTTCTTTTTTGTTGGGCCCCTGGACCAACCCGACCTGACCCACTTTTAATGAATTTTAATAAATTCCACAATCAACTTTTGGATAAGCCCTTTTAGAGGTAAACTCTAAGTAATTTTATCTATCTCTTATAATTTTTTTAGAATTTTTCTCACACGTTTACTATTTTTAATGAATTTTCTAATATCTTGCTAGATTTAAGAAAAATAATTATTGTAAAAGTAATTAGTATAAGATAGTTAACGACCTTTATTTTACTTCAAAATTTTTATCTAAATTACTAACATAATTTAAAAGGTTTAGATGCTAATAGTATTATTTTATAATTTATCTTACTTTTTTTCCTATAATAATCTCTTAATTATAAGTTAATTACTTTACAATTGCTAATATAAAACTATATGTACTTAACCTATATTAAGATATATCCAAAAACACATCATTTAAAAAGATTATAATTACTAATTAAATCGTAATCTATTTCTTAAAATAAGTTTAAGCTAAAATTAATCTCTAACTAGAGAAATTAGGGATTATTGTCCTTACTAAGAAAAAGAGAAAAATGATAAAATAAACTAACCAACCTACATATGAAACTATGGATACTTATAAATATTCCTTTTTTTTATATAATTAGGTATTCATGGGAAGAGTCGATAAACCCCAATTTTACTAAGAGGTTCATTTATATAGTTATCGTAAAAATAGATATTATTTACATTATAATTTTTTGTGATTTAACTTATAAAATACATGTGGTTGATAATATTGCTTTAATGTTGGATGTCTATTTACGCTGTTGTATTGGTGTGAACAATTTGCTTAATCGCTTAAGTAAAAATATATCATTAAAAATATATTGAAAGTAATAACCGATCATGCATAGCATATCGCATTTTGTATCCTTGCTTCCATCAGATATTGGTCATTAAGGAGTGAAACCAAGTAAATGTTTCTTCTTTCAATCTATATTGAACTTAGTGACAAGAGAGGGGGTCACGATATAGGTTGAGAACTATTAGCAGGTAGTTTGAGATGCTTTTTAAGAGGATAGCGGTCTCTTGCATATTCCCAAATTTGATGAAAGATGTTTTTGCACCAAAACCCTTGAAACCTATATTAGAGTGGGATTAATTTTTCTAATCTCATGATGTACCAGTTAACATCACATGGATAACATTATGATCAACTGCATAAATTCGCTATAATAACACTAATGATTGTGATTTGTCTTATAATGTTCATAATTACCCTTTTTATATCCACTTATTGAGTTATGGTTATATGCTTATACTCCTTTAGACTTTTTGCAGAGATACAAGATTTTCTAGGAGGCTAGTTCTAGTAGATGGAAGATGGGAAGAATGGGGTTATGTGAAAAAAGTTGAAATTGTATCAAATTACTGTAAAGGCATAAAGGAAGTATACTTCTTTAGATTATTTGTATTTCTATTTGTTAGCTACCACTTGACAACTATTAATACGTTGGCTTAATGAGATAAACCTTATACATTCTACTTGCTAATGAAAGTTAAGGCCACTAACTACTATTTTCACTTAGGATATACAGTAGGACTATCTTGATTAAGCTTACAGGATATGACAAGATATTTGATTTTTGCTATTTAAATACATGATTATACTCAATTGTTTAGAAGTTTAGACAAATTTTAGGTCTTCTTAGAGAGAGAAAGATTTGGAGAGCAAGTCAAGATAACAAGAATTGATTGGAGATTACAAGAATAAAGAAAAAAAGGGGCTTTTACTTACGCATTCTTTCTATTCTTTTTATATTTGTATTTTTATTCTTAGATCAATGGAAAGCGTAAAGGTTTTTACTTGGACTTTGAAAACCTTAACCATAATATATAACTAGTATTGTTTTAATTAAATGATAATTTAGTTTCTTGAATAAATTTGTGTTATTTTATTGTTTTCTTGAAGTAATATTGCTAGCATATTAAATCGTGTTTGATATCATATATGTAGACCAAGAAACCACTTATTTGAATAGATTTGCATAAATAAAGAGATTGGCATGCAATCCTATAGATAGTGGATTTGTTGAATGATAAAGAGATTCTAGGTTGTTATTGACTAGATGGAGATTTTGGTTGATAAATCTAAGGTTAGAGAATAGTAATCTATTGAGAGATATTAATCTAATTGAGAAATTCTTCAATTTAAGAATGAATTTATCGATTGAGTCTTGATTTGATGAAAGTTATATTCTAAGTGTAGTGGTAATTCAACATTAAGGAAATATTATGATTTGATATTTTAAAAGCGATCATGATTTGGTAGTGAATTTGATTAGTAATAAATAATTAATAATAATTAATTTAACTTAAATTTGTAGTTTAAACAACATGATTAAATAATAGTACTTGGTGATCCTCTTGGGAATGATGTATGTGCTTATTACTATAAAAATTGTTTGATAACTATACTTACCTAATTGATCATAAAGTAATATTATGGACAAGAATTTTAATTGATTGAAATGACCATACTGTCTACATTTGTCAAATGATATAACCTTTTAACCCAAACCCCTTATAATCGCTTTTAGGTTAGCACTCCTACTAGTAGAACTTGTTGTTTCTAATGAAACCGTAGAATCTCTGCACCTTGAGATAGATAATTGAACATTTCATGTCGACTTGATTGTGATGAATACAACAAAATATGAATTTATAATGGGGATGGATTGGTTATCAAGGCATCACGCACATGTAAATTATCACAAAAAGGAAATAAACTTCAAAATTCTTAGTGAAAAGAAGTTTGTCATTGTGGGAAGATTGGATGAAGTTAAAGGTAGTTAGGTACCAGCCATTTAGGTTCTCAAACCAAATGGAAAACTTATCTTATGTATGCTATGAGTACGACAACAAAACAACCCAAGCTAGAAGATATCACACTAATTTGTATATTTCTAGAAGAGTTACTGGACTTCCACCTAAACAAGAGATAGAATCTAGCATCGATTTGGCATTAATTGAACCAATATCAAAGCAACCCTATTGAATGGCTCCAACTAAACTAAAAGAATTGTAGAAGCAACTTCAAGAGCTACTGGATAAGGATTTCAATTAACCCAGTGTTTCTACATGGAGTGTACTAATACTTTTTGTGAAGAAGAAAGATGATTTGATGAGATTATATATTGATTTTAGTGACTTAAACAAAGTCACCAACTAAAAACAAGTATATTGCCACCGATTGACGATCTTTTCTTTTCGTTATAAGGAAAATATAAATAAGTTTTCGTTTTGGGCTTTTGTAAAGACATTAGTTAATTTATAACGTTATGGGCTGGATTTATAGTTCAAATTAGACCACGGACCTCTTTCTATTTCGGCCCACTTTCATTAACGTCTTGTCGAAACTGTCCTTCATAGGTTAAGTATATTTCGAATGGGCAGATAGACAGCAAACAAACTAGTTCAGTTGGTTAGGGCTTACAAGTGGATAGAGGAGACTAGAGTTCAATCCTTCAAGTGTCCGCCATTATTGACCTACTGAAGCTTGTTTTGAGCTTAATTTCAACTGTTTTGGCCTAGTAATCAATTTTAGAAGATGGATTGTCCTAGAATCAAGTCTTTGAAATCACCATTTAAAATCAAATTCAAAATTTTTATAATCGTCCCCGACCTTTGAGCTTCATAAAACGGCCATTAATGGCCGACTAATTCCTTTGGAACGATTGTCGCCTCACATTCAACTGGCATGACACAAATTAAAACAAGACAATTTTGTTTTTGTGATGGACTCTCTCTCTCTCCTGGACTTATGGCCTCTAGCACTTTCTCTCCACCCTCAAGCTCCCTCCCTCAATCCTTGAATAGTGGAAATCGACGCTAGCCGCTAAGCTTTCATGTCCAAACGCCCAAACTGCTGCTACTTTAAAACCAATTCACTCTACCACTAACTAGTGGAAACCGCTACTAGTCACAAACCACCATCGTACCAATACCCTAGATTACCATTTGAGCTACTAGCTATCACCTCCCAACCAAACCCAATCCATTACTCTTCCTGTCCTAAATAAACCTAGAAGCTAACCATCACCAAACCACCATCATCGACGAGCCTCCACCAATTCAATGCCTATAACTCCACTACTATCAACCCAGCCTCCAATAACCTCCAAAACCTCATTCCCCCACTCCATCCACGTGAATAGCCATAACAAAATCCAATCAACATAACCCTCATTTCCAACCATCTAGGAAACCACCAACGTCCGTATGCTCAAAACCAAACTCGGACAGCCCATTGACCATAGAGAGAGAGAGAGAGAGAGAGAGAGAGCTAACTTCTTTTGCCTTCGCACGTACGATGACCAACATTATTCGAATTCGCGCTTGACCTATTGTCCAACCATAAATCCGTGTCGAACCTGACCCATTCTCTATCAAGGTCCAACATGCACTCTAGCATAGTCCTATGTTTTTTGAATATTTGAGATATTGGGCGTCTGTTTTAAATTTGTTTTTAGTTTTAGGATCTTGTCATCCTGTTTGTTTAGTTGTTTTGTGTACTTGTATGGGTAATTGTAAATGTAACCAAAAAGGAACATAATGGAAATTAAAAAAAAAAAGAGAAGAAATGAAAAAAAAAAAAAGGAGTGAGGAAGAAAAAAAAAGTTAAAATACTTATTATAATTATATATCATTCGGTATGTGATTTTTACAAGAATTGTATGATATACATATTATAAAATTTTTATGGACGTATATGATTAATAGTATACGGTACATATATTATAAAAATCATACAAATTCACGATACAAAAATATATGCATATGTGTGTATTTGTGTGTGTATATGATATGCATGTGATATTATTAGTTTGCCATGATAATTGATGTTGAGATGATAACGGATAATTAGATAAGTTAAATTAACTAAATAAAATCTTAGGGAAATTTTTTTTTTTATAGATTTATGCATAGAGTATAAACACAATGTCCTTGTGAATACCATGGGTCTGTTTGTTTTGGCTTTTTTTGGGCAGATACAGACACTTTTTCAAACTTTTTTTCTAACAAATTATTTATCAAGAAATAGATATAGGTAAAAAAAAATTGACAGTTCTCATCAAAAGATCAAATAGAACAAATATAGATAAAATTTAGATGCAAATCGGATATATTTACACATATCATTTTAAAAAAGATACAGATACAGATGAAAAACAGAAAATCCAAACAGATCACATTATAGTTATGATCTTTTGAGTCTGTGAGTATTATGTATAATAAACTTTTGAATATGAATTTCTTTTATTTTTGCGAGATGCCTTATAAATTTAAGGAGATACAACCTATAGTTTATAACGACCAAAAATAAAAAACTCACAAAATTCCCCCAAAAGTTTTCCTTCTTGCTTCTTTCCCATATATGTGGTATATATAAATAAAATAAATTATCAACTGATATACTTCGGTATCACTTAGTTATTTTAAAAAATACAAAAAATAGAATAAATGGGGTTTTCTGAAAATAGACCATTTTTAGGAGTTTTCAAAAAACACAAATACAAAAGTTAGATCTTCTAGGACTTTTCAAATAATAGAAATCAAATTGGCTAAATATCCTAAACTTGGCGAATCTTTAGAATTAAAAACAAACAAACACGCTAAAGTTTTACAAAAATCAAAATGAAGTATAAGGACCTGATTTCAACAAGCAAATATGTAGACACCTAATGGGCGGTCACAACAATAAAAAATAGTTAGGCTTTTCAAAATAAAATTTTTATAAACTCTTTCAAAAAAAAGACTAAAATTTTGAAAAATCCAAAATTAAGATTCTTCCTTTAAATCCTTGGCCCATATAATTTAAAAATTATAAAGTCCATCTAAAGCCTAGATAATTATTTAAGTTTTTAAATAGCAGCCCCCAAACTCAAGGTTTTGGTTTTTTATGTGAATCAGTGGCTGAACCAGAAATTAAACCACTTTTTGTTTTTTGGTTCACCTTTATTTTTCCTGCTTTGGCTGGTGGTGACTCCAAATCAAATAATTTTCAAAAAATCGAGCATTAACAAAAACCTTACTATTTTCTTATTGAGTATTCTGTGTCAAATAGACCGAGTTTGATATAGATAATGACCTTTAGAAGAATAAGAGCTAAATTCATATTCAATAGCTTGGCAACTCTACTAAGGAGAATAGTGGGCTCATATAGGCTTAACGGGCTTAAGAAATTTTGAAATTTTGTGAATACCGGCCTTTTATCTATCATTTAAATATTTCTAATTTAGTTGCCTTGTAAATATTTTCTAACTTAGTTATCTCCTAGTTTTTCGCTTGTTTTGTAGGAAATGTTAGAGATAGTTAGTTTTAGGATTTTTCCCTTTTGTTTTTGTTTGTATGGTAGGGGTATTATGAGAATTATAAGCAACTTATTTATTTATTTATTTACATATCTATTTAGATGGGTCGAACCTGTGCCCATTAGAAACTAAGAATGAGGGCTATTGTGTAACCTATGGGTCATGTGGTTTTACTACTACCTGATAATGATTAGGCTTATCCAACCCCATTTCAATAAAGCCTATGACCTATTCCAGTTAGGAACAGTGAGCTTATAGAACGGGGTGCACCTAAAACCTACCCTTTATCTTTGCCATTTATTTATTTATTTGTCCTTTATTTACCTTTTTATGAAAAGTTAGACACTTTCTAATGGAATCAACATAAAAAAATGTTAGTAATCGGTCCATTTATCTATTGTAATTTGTAAATATTAGTTTGTAAATAGGTCTGAAAAGGGTTGTAATATTTGTTTTCTTTTTGCAATAAGTTATGGCAAATCCAAGCAATGAACAACCTAGTGAAGAGGTCAACTAAGTGTCCGACTTACTCAATCCCTTATCAGAGTTGGAGATTTTAGGTGTGAATCCATAGTAAAAAACTGGTATGAATATGTCAGAGCTGATTCCTCAGTACCTAGTTGTGAGGAGTACCAACGTCTACCAACAGAGGAACAAATAAGGCTTTGGGATGAGCCTTACCATATAACACCCACTAGTTGGGGCACTGACTTGGAAGAAAAAGAAATAGGCAAGGCTGATAAAACCACCGAGATTAAAGAAGTAACTAAAGTAGAAGAAATAGCTGAGGTTGAAGTAGAAGAATCTGAAGATGAAGAATAATGGGTTTGGAGGAGAGCAGAAGAATGTGAATGTGAGAATAATGCTTCTTCCTATAAAATGCTAGGATTAGTTGAACAAATTAGTGATTTTGGACTAGGATATAAACCTACTCCAGGAGAAATATATCTTATGCAATTGAAGAAAGCAACTAAAGATAATAAAGATGATAAGGATGATGGTGATAATGCCAAGTTGCATCCACACCTAATGAAAAGCTTTCTACCCTCCCTAAAGCAAATGATAGACTTACCTATCGGGTATTCTCTAAACAATGAGGTAGGGCTAAGTGGAATGAAAAATGATGAGAAAGACTAAGATTCATCCCCTCCCTCGAAGTGAAGGAAGTTAAAGTAGAGCCTATTCAAAGCCAGTTTAGTTTAAGTCGAGTCAGGTCGGAAGCAGTCTCAGTCTAATTCCTTTTTAGTCTTAAAGTTTCTCTAGTTTTTTTTTTAAGTCTATACAGATGATGTTTACCCTTGGAGGTGCCTTTTTGTAAATAAATAATAATGAAAAGAAAAATAGCTAGTTAGTAAAGGGTTTCAAGTCCAAGTTAGTAATGGAGTCTATAATGAAATGATCCTTTAGGGTCCACTTTTGCTATGTAAGGATTGATTACTAACAATTCGATTCCAATTTTTTAGAAACAACATGCCTGATCTTTCACCTTTGTATATATTATTATAAAGTTACAAAATATCTATGAAAACTCATAAAAATGTCAAAAACTCAAAACAAAAAATCACCAAGCTAATGAAATTTGCTTTGAATGTCATAGGTCTCACCAAGATTGTACTCAAGAAAGTTGCTAGAACTTTTAGTCCAATAATCATTAGGTCAAGATCCAAAATGTCAGGAGATAACAGTGAGCTTATGGAATAGAGAATGACTACTCTAGAATCAACACTCAATAAAGTTAGGGAAAAATTCAAAACTTTGGTTCAGAATTGTCCAGATAAGGCTCTCATGCTAAATCCAATAGATACCCTAATTAAGACACACAATCATAGCAAAGAAATAGAATTGCTAGGAAGGGAATCTGCCATCACGGGCTTGAAAGTACAGGGTTACGATGAGAAAGAAAAAGATCTAGAAAGGAAAGTGATAAAGAAAATGAGTGAATAACTCAAACTGTATGAGCCCTATATTGACTTTGAGAAAATGGACCTTCTTAATCTACAAGACCAGGATGAAGGGAAGTATCCTGAAAAATCAAAAGTCCCAGAATTCGAGAAATACAGTGGGATTAGCTGTCCAATGCTCTATACTTGCCTGTATATTTGCAAAATGGGTAAGTATACCAAGTATGACTCCTTGATGGTGCAAACTTTTCAAGATAGTCTTATGGGACCAACCCTGTTGTGGTTTGCTCAATTGGATATGAATGAGATCAACACTTAGGAAAAGTTAGCCTAAGCCTTCTATAATCAGTACAAGTTCAATTTGGAAGCAGCTTTCTTAATGGATGACTTGAGAAAGACGACTAAGACAAATGAAGAGACATTCAAGGGAGATGCTCAAAGATGGAGGGGTAAAGCTGCTATGGTCACTACCACCATTCCTAAGAAAGAGCTTACTACCATGTTCATTAACACTCTAGGTAAGCCATACTATTGACATTTAGTGGGGCATACAATTACTAGCTTTGCTAATATAGTAGTAGCTGGGAGTAGAATTAAAGATGCAATCTTGTCTGGCAAATTAGTTAAACTACATGACAAAAGGCTGACTCAAGCAATTGTCAAAGAAAAAGAACCAACTATTAGTGTTATGAACACTGGGTCTTTTCAACTAGTCAGGCCTCAATTTCATATTGCAGGCCTAGTCAACCAAACAGAGAACCCGAAAAGGAATAAGAGAGGAGGAATTGCCCAATTCGACTATTCATCAAGCTTCCTGTGTCTCTATCTCAGATATTGCAAAAACACGAAGAAGAGAATGCTAACTTTTGAACCCCCACTCCAAAGGTTCAAACCAAGGGGAGATGATCCAACGCTAAAATATGAATACCACATGAGGCAAAAGGGGTATTCCATTGAAAATTGCTAGAGGTTGAAACATTTCATCCAAAACCTGATTGACGTGAAACTCATTCAACTAGACTTTGTTAAAGGCCCAAGACCAAATGTCAGTAACAATCCTCTACCTTCTCATGGCCACGACATCAACGTGATCACAACAATTGAAGAAAATGAAAATCCCTTGAACTTAGATGAGATATCATATTCTCTATCTTAACTTGTTTTGAAACTCAGACAAATGGGACATTTACAGGATGTGAACCTCAAAGACTGTGCCAAAGTAAAAAATGAAATTTATAAAATGTTGCGAGATGGTTTGATCACAAGAATTGTTATCTTGGAAATAATCACTCCAAAGATGGAGCAGGAAATAGAATACAAGGGAAGTACTTATAAGGAGCTGAAAGTAAGATGGCATACATGTGACCCCACCACTGATGCCCTAGGCGAATCATCTAGATATCTGGTTGACTACTCATGGTAAGGACCCTTTACTCCTTTGGAAGATGTAGTGCCTACAGGTTGGTGGTTTAAATTTGAAGAAGAGGATAACTAACTCAAAGAGAAGCAAACCAAAGTTAAGAATATAGAGGAAAAAGAAATCTGCATGATTGGTAAGGTTCCAAAACCAACTGTGATCCGATGTTATAAAGATCAAGAACAAAAAGAAACTATTGTACCTTAGGTACCAAAAAGATTGGTATTTAATATCCCAATCTAACCAAAGGATTACAAGGTTGTCCTTTGACTATCAGAAATATAATGCCAATGCTGATATATGTGGGCTGACTCAATCCGAATGAGTATATGACAGTAATGTAGGGGCTAGAAAAAAACTAAGCTATACTAAAAGTCAAAAATAGCTTATTCAGGTGGATGATGATCCTAAGGAGAATAATACTAACTCATTTATGAAAATAGTCAAAGCAAGTGAGTAAAAAGTCATGAACCAACCTGCCAAGATCCCTACTTAGATATCACTGACGGGATTATTGCTCTCCTCTTATTTACACCAAAGTACACTGATGAAAGTCCTGGGGAATGTAAAAGTTCTTGAAAACATATAAGTTGAGCAGTTAGGCCTAATAATCCATTCGATACTAACATTAGATCAAGTTGCATTTTACCCTAAAGATTTGGGTAAAGAAGGTAATCAACATACCAAAGCTCTATATATAGCGGTTAAATGTAAAAGGAATGTTGGTAGTATGGGTCCTAATAGACAATGGATCATCCCTTAATGTTTGCCCACTATCCACCTTGGAATTGCTAGGGGTGAACAAATCTAAAATCAAACAGAGCTCATTGACTGTTAGGGCATTTGATGGGTCCAATAGAGGTATTGATGGAGAAATTGAGCTAGAAGTCGAGATTAGCCCCAAGATGTTGAATATCACTTTCTGGGTACTTGGTATCCCCAGATCTTTCAATTTACCACTAGGATGACCCCGGATTCATGTTGTAAGGGTAATATCCTCCTCCTTACATTAGAAAGGTAAGTTTTAGCCAATGGTCAAGTGTTAACTGTAATAGGAGAACAAGATTATGCTATATATCATGAAACTACCATCCCTTACATTAGCAGTTAAGAAATGGAAGACTTTAACTTACAATTGCTCGACTAGGTAAATGTGGTTTCAATACTAACTAATACTCCATGCCCATGGTTAGAAGTCAATGACCTAATTGACCGTGCTTACCAATCTGGCACTATTGAAGAAGTTATCAACATTACTTCAGCTCTGAAAAACTGGTTTGCAGTGTCCATCAAGAGTACTACCTCCTTAGACAAGTAAGAGTCCTAGATGGAATAGGGTCTTTAGTATTAAGCCTTACTTTCTTTTCCTTATCTCTCTACAGTTGTAATTAAATAAAACTACCGTATGAATAAAATCATGAACTTTATGCCCCTCTAGCTCTTCTGTCATGCCCCAAGAGGTACCATAAACGTGGCAATCTACTGCATACCAAATTGAGACTTAAGAATGACTACCTTAGTCACGCAAAATTCTTGATATTATATGTAAGGCGTACAACATGGTAATAAGAGATGCTAAAGGGAAATTTAATTTAACCAAGTAATGTAAAGCGTATAACAATCTAGATAAACATTAACCCATACAATATAGTTCATAAGTTCATTTACAAAGGCCTTAGGGGCATTCCCCTCACTAAAAACAGTCCAAGGACCAAAGTATAAACACTAAGTCTTTATAATAAACTTAAATAACTTCACCAAAAGATTTTAAAGGAAGTTCGACCTAAGTTCGTGATTAGATTTCCCCCAAAAGCTCCCAAAAGATGACTTACACGGATAAATAGAGATTATGGGTACAAAAGCAAGTGCTCCTTCACATACAAAAATCTAAAGGAATATAAGTGTTACGAGCTTACTGAGAACATTACAGGTTTATGATACTCGAAACAAAAAAAAAAATTGTCAAACAATTTAATTATTTAAACAAGTGAAATGCAATAAACACATGAGTGTAAACCCTTGAAATTTTGATTAATTTTAAGCTTAATCTTAGAATTAAAAGTCAATTGGAAACCCTAAAGGTCAACAAAAGGCTAGAAAAAAGAAAAAAAAAACCTAGAATTTAGATCCGACAATCTCGTATTCTTTAGCCCCATAAAATGAAGTTGAATAATTAGTGATAATAGTTCATAATAATATAAGAAAAAGTAAAAATATTAAATTTGTGAATTTCAAGTGTCCTTCAGACCAAAATGGGATCAACTCTCGAAAAGCGTGTCACGAGGCATAAAATAGTAAAAATATTACTATAATACCATTAGGACTGATTTAATATAAGGATTTCAAAAATATCAATTTCGTAATTTTTTTATAACTAAAAATAACAGATATTGCATTTATATGCGTATTTCTTTACTACCAGTATATTATTAGTCTTGTTTACTACTCATTATCCTATACTACTATTCATTACTATTCATCTATCTCTACTTTACCTTATAACCTATTCTTACTGCCAGTATATTATTAGTCTTGTTTACTATTCATTAAGTCTTGTTATTATTATGATCTATTTTATTTCTAGATTCTTGTATGTTCATTATTACTTGCTTAGACCACACTTCCCAAAAGCGTCTCCTATTACTGTGTTAGATGCCTTACATGTAATACCGAGACTTTCGCATGACTAAGGTAGTCATTATTAAGTCTTGATATTATATGTGGCGGACTGCCACGTTTAAAGTACCCTTCGAGCCGTGATAGTTTAAATTGGTATCAGAGCAACAAGTTTAAAGGAATAAAGATAATAGAATGAATCTAGAAAAGGAAATGGTAGATAAGTTAAAATTAAGTAGACAAAGGCTTAGACTTAAATAAGTTAGACAAGCTTAGAAGTTTCTAAAAAGAGAATTAATGACCTTCCTTGTCTTTTATAGCTTACTCTTGGTGAAGCTAAAGCTAAGGCCTAACGTTTGAACATGAGGAGTAACGAGACTCTTGTGGACTATCGATTGAAAGTAAGAAGCTTATGTGAGGAGTTTGCCCTAGTAGGATGATCTAGGTCCGCTCGAGAAATGTACAATATATGGAGAAGGACTCTGTGACACTATATGGGATCATGTAATAGATGGGTTAAGACATGACACCATAAGATGCACCAATTGGACTGACATGGAGGTTATATATGGAATGGAACAACTCATGTGCCATTACAACCATACTCCTATGCTCCAAGAGGCCATGTTCATTTTCCGAAATGACGGATACCTAGTTTTCCCCAACTTTCGGACTTGAAATTCCATAGGCCTGGTGTATATCTATGCCTACGATGAGCTAGCTGACCATACCGATTAGGGATGAGCAGATGAAGAGTCTTACTTCTTTTGGTACTGAGTTTATCGGAATTTGTGGCCTTACCCCAATGAACCACCTCCACCACCATCGCCGGAAGAAGGAAGACGTGAACAAATCAAATGGGGAGAAGATATGGACGGAGCTAAGAAAGGAATGGAAGGAGAAAAAGTGAATCAAGGAACGGAACTCGTAGTGCCACAAGCAAATCACAGATGGGATGATGATGTTTCCAACCATCAGGAAGTCAATCATGATTCTAGATGGCCTGTTGAACCAACCCTAGATGAGAACATTCCGAATAGAAGCCAATCTCACACTCCCCTAATAAGAGATTAAACCGAGGAAATAATGATGGAAGTATCCAATGGAGGTTATGCACCGCAAATGGCTTATGATCAAGGAGTGCCTAGAACATCTAGGAGTCGACCCTCCAATAAGGGAAAAAGGATGATAGTTCGAAGCTACCTAAGGCAATTCGTAGCAAAAAAGCTAAGGATGACTCCTAGCCCCAATCACCGTGACATGACCCCCTCACCATGATGGATGACCAAAGAAGGAAAGAAGGAAGGATCCACCCGAGCAAATCCCATGTGTCCAACTAAAATTTTGTAACCAAATCGACCTAGGATATAGGATCGATTATAAGTTTGATTTATGTTTTTGGAAAGGTGTTTGATGTTGTTGTGTTTTGAATTTCTCTTGTAAAAGAGGATGACCAAGAGAAAGGCGTGCATCGAATAATCCACCTAAGGAAGAAAACCAACCAGAAGTGCCCCCTATGGCTCCGCCCTTGAACCTGCAAGGTGATCTACAAGCCACGCTTGGTCAATTAACACAGCTTCTAAATGTGTTAGTTCATCAACAACAAATGAATATTCCACCACTAGCACCAGCTCAAGCACCACCTTAACAAGAACCTCAAGCATCCATACATGGACCGGTACCCCTTGGTGCTCAATCGCATACCGCACCTTTGCTGCCTCCACCACCACCCCGACCATACAGGACTTCACTCCTAGATTTCATCAAAAGTAACCATTACTTTGATGGAGCTTTCGGAAACCGAATGAAGTTGAGGATTGGCTTGCACAGATAAAGCGATCTTTTGCCGCCTATGAAGTTCCCCATCATCCTTGACTAAGCTATGGTACCTACATGTTGAGGTTTGATGCTCGAATTTAGTGGGAGTCAAAGAGTCGAGAGTTGCCATCACCCATCACCTGGGATATGTTTCGAAATGAGTTTTTGGAAAACTATTTCCCTAGAAGTCTAAGAGTGAGGTATAGTGTGGATTTCATGCACATGTCTCAAAAGGAAAGATCCATAGAACAGTATGAAATAGAGTTCAGCCGACTCCTACAGTATGCTCATGATTCCTATATGTATAGTGAAGAGTTGAATCCTCAAGTGTTCCTAAATGGACTAGATGAAGATTTGAGGATGCAGTTAAAAGAATTTGACATCCATACCTTCAGAGAATTAGTTGAAAGAGCAAGAATTGTTGAAGGGGCTAAGAAAAGGAAAGCTGGGACTTTTGAAAGAAAAGTCATGTGTTTGGGAAGAAATTTCAACTAGGGACAAGCTCCAATTTCCCTTCTAAGAGGTTTAAGCCTATTAGCTACTTTTAAGGGAAATTTCAGTGGATGAAAAGATGTTTCTAAAGCAACAGTAACTTGTTGGAAATACAAAGAAGCGCACTACCTGAAGAGATACCCGCTCCCTCTTCTTTCATCAAAATATTTTTCTTATTCAATTTATTTTATTACATCTAATTTCCCTCCATCTTCAACTATAAATACCCCCTCTTCCTCCACTTCTTTCACACCATCTTTACACATAAAAAAACCCTCTCAAATTCACTCTACAACTCTCTACACAAAATTTTCTCTACCAAAACTCTCTTTCACCAAATACTCATAAAATTTCTCTTTATACACAATCCAATTATCATTTCTCACTAACCACATAACCATAGATCTACCACCTTCTTCCTACACCATAAACACTTTAGGTAAAAAAACTCCTCTTTTTATTTTATTTATTCATGTCATGTAACTAGCATGACCATGGTGTTGTTTTAAAACTCATATGAGTAGTAAAAGTAACAACATGTTCATGTTTTATTCTTGTACATGAAATTCAAATTTTATTATGTTGTTATTATGTTCATTTATTAATGATATCATTGTTGTTATTATGATAACTTCTTATTCATATTTAAATAGATATATTTATGTAATTATATATAACCTTTAGAGCATATAAGCTCACTTGTTATTTATTTAATTTCGTAATTTACAATTTATTTATTTCATGGTACTTTAAGATTAGTCTTTCTAGTCTTAGACTTGTTCTTATCGAGTCAAAACAACCTTTTCTTTCTTTTCTTTATTCTTTTTAGGACTAGTCTATTTTTAGTTTCGGGATGCCTTGATGAAGCTAAGGCTCACAATTCTTAATATCTCTATTAACTTGCTTATTATACTACTTATTATGTCTTTTTTATGTTTTCATATTTTCATGATTTTATATTCATGATCATGCATGAACGTGTGGATTTTTGTCTCACAAGATAAAGAAGGAAAGGTTTTCTTAAATAAAAAGATAGGAATTCTTTTCCAAAATAAATTTTTTCATGTAAAGAAATGATTTTTCCCATAAAGACTGAGGAATTTATCTTAGCAAATCCTTTCCAAAAATTTAAAGGAATTCATCATGAGTTTTTGAGTAACCAAAGAACATAGCGATTTTAGATAATACATAAAGTAGATATATCATAAAAACCCATAAAATGGAAAAGTTTTCTTTAAAAATTAAAAATTCAAATTTTTGTTTAACAAAATTTTTACTAAACTTCATTAAGAAAGTTTCACCAATACTGTAGAATATGAAGGGATATAGTAGTTTGACAAATCCCCAAGAATGTTTCTTTTATAAGAATAAAATGATCTTAAGGAATAAAGTTAGTAAACAACTTAGGAAATCATTTTAAATTAATGAAATAAACTTTAGGAAAGGTTAAGGAAATGTAAAGTTTGATAAATTTTAACTACTCTTAAAATAGTATTTAGAAACTACCCTCTCAATCTCTAGAAATTAAGTTATAAAAAACTTAGAAAAATAAAAATCATTCTTTTGAAATTTGAAAGACTAAGGAAATAGAATTAAAATGGGGAAAATACTCACTTAAAATAATTTAAGAAATTTTCCAACAAGCTAAGTGAAAATTTTCAAAGTGTTCCAAATTTCTAGAAAACATTGCTTTTACAAAAATCATGATTGAGAAAACTTCATTAAATTCATGAATATGATATGAGTCAATATATATATATATATATATATATTCTAAAGGTTTTTCCAACTATAATAATATCTATATTTTGCTACAAGTATTTTTTTAGATAAAGAAAAGTTTGCAAAATTAAGTTTTGAAAACTAAAATTTTCGTGGTGAATCTGTACCCTATGGTTTTGAGACCCAAATGACTTTTTATGATAAGAATAACCTTAGAAACGGATAGATCTTTCCAAATAGGTAGAAAACAGTATATTATATGCGAAATTCCGAGTTAAAATGAGTAAGTTATCGCCATTTTAAGTTAGAATTTCCACCTATACGAATTTTACCGCAACTAGAAAATAGAGTTAGAAGTTTTGACTAGAAATTCCGTAGAATACTCATTTTGGGTATTTTCATTATTTAGGAACCGAGGAGGAGGACGTATGCTACCCTGATGACTACTTCGATTGAGGGAGTATCATCATGGCCGAGTAAGTTTACTTCCCTTATTTTTCATGCTTATGTTTGTGCTTGTAAATTTAGTTGCACTAGACTTAAGGAAAGATAAAATTGAAAATGTATGTATTGATAACATGTTGAAAGAATATTAAGCATATCGAGGCACGAAATGCTTGTAATAAATTGTATGATTATTAACATGTTAAAGTGTTTGAAATTAGTTGATCACTTGCAAGAAATTGAAATATAATGGCTAGGCTCTAAATAAAAGTTGATGCGTCACTTCATAAGTTGAGTCACATGGCATTCGCTATTATATAATTGGTGGGACAAGTGCATGATAGTGGAGGTAAGCATAACTGGTGTATTATGTATGTGGCGAGTAGAAGCCGGTAAAAACTACATAAATTGATGGCTAGTGGAGCCGATAATAACTACATTTTTTTTATGGTGAATAGCAGCCAGTAAGATCTATAAAAATGGTTTTTAAAAGAAGTGATGGCTGTAATGGGCCGGAATACCTAACCCCGAATGAAGGGCGTGATTCATTCAACATATGATTCCCAGAAAATCATATGTCTTGTATGCCCACATGCTTGTCGCATGCATTACATTTGCTTATCTAATAAACTTGGTTGTTATTTCGTTTTAAGTATGATTACTGGGATTATACTCACTAAGCCTGTAAGCTTACGCCCCTATAGATATTTGTATTCATAGGAACACCTGTTTTTGTACCCGAAGTTTCCTCTTATCCGCATAATTTTTTTTTAGGAGCTTTTGAAGAAAATCTACTTGAAGAGTTAGAGTAAAATTCCTTTAAAATCTTTTGATGTAGTACTTAAATTATTATAAAGACTATTAGTTATTTCGATCCTTGGAGTTTTAGCAGGGGTATGCCCGTAAGAATCATGTAATAGACCTTTAATTGTTATTATTATGATCTATTTTATTTCTAGATTCTTCTGTGTTCATTATTACTTACTTATATCACTCTTCCCAAAAGCGTTTTCTATTACCATGTCAAACGCCTTATATGTAATATCGAGACTTTCGCATGACTAAGATAATCATTCTTAAGTCTACATATTATATGTGGAGGACTGCCACGTTTATGATACCCTTCGAGGCATGACAATGAGCATACAAGACATATGGTTTTCTAGGAACCATATGTTGAATGAATTTACACCCTTCATTCGGGGTTGGGTATACTGGCCAATTACGATTAACTAAAAAATTTATAGTTCTTACCAGCTACTAAATGCCACCAATTATATGTAGATCTTACCAATTACTACTCTCCACATGCAGATACTTTCGATTATGCTAACCACCACTATCATACACTCATCCCACGAAATGTATAATAGCAAATGCTATGAGACTCTACTCATGAAGTGCATGAACCAATATTATTAAAAATCTAGTATTTAGTTATTTCATTTAAAGGGTGATCATACAAGTTTTAGACATTCCAACATCGTAGTAAAACATTCAATTTATTATAAACACTTCTATCATGCCCCGGGGGTATCATAGACGGGACAGTTCCGCCATACACAATACCCGGCTTAAGATTAAATCACAAGTCTCTTAAAGCCAGAAATATTATGCAGAAGCGTATCCTGAATAGATAACCAATGGGCTTGATAGTATCAGATTAGCCACAAAATGTACAACTAATAGTCTCAAACTAACTACTAACAACTGCAGGAATATAACATTAAAAGAAAAATAGTTTAGGAGTGTATATAACAAAGCAATTGGATTACTGATCCTATAAATATTACAATCTTGTTTCCAAAAACTTTTTAGAAACCCCCTCCCAAGAAAAAGAAGAAGGAACTCTCTTCAACCCTCGTATCTTTCCCTCAAAACCCTGTATCCATAAAGGAGCTAACCTGAGGGTAGCCTCGTCCTGACTGGTACCAAATATAGTCCTGTGACAATAAACTGTAAGGGAGTGAGTGATCCACAGGCTCAGCGAGTTATACTCCTCACTCTATACCATTCAAGCAAGTTATTAATTCAAACATATGCAATGCAAACAATCAAGTGGACAAATATATATAGCCAACCGGTAACCATATACATATTCGGATTTGCACCCTCCGAATCTGGGGTTGGGGTACATCCACTCATCAGTACCCAGATTAATATACTTCCGGAATCAAATTTCTCAAGAAAACTTTTTATATATCAAAATAATATACATATAACAACATCCCAATGAAGTAATAAATCCGAAACAATGACCCGGCGCGATTCTAGGAGAAGGGCCGTCTCCCCAGGACGACTTAGTTCCCATTCCCCTAGAATAAGGCCCATGGTACACACTAGGTATATACCACTTCGGTCCTCCATGTTTACCATCCTCACGGGACAGTGCGGCCCATCCGGGTCAAGGTGTAGTGGTGATGGCCTTCTACGTGCATAAATGTTATGCATGAATGTATTCAATTATTATGCCAGATTGTTTTATATTTATTTACTTGGCGTGCAAACAAGTTTCATACACTTTCATTTCTATTCTATAGCATCCAATGGGTTAGAATATAATTACAATATTTTATCAACCAGTTCAAGTAACAACAGCCACAATTTATTTCCCAACCCCTTAATATTTTATTACTTGATTTATTCTATTCTACAACCACAATCAAGTATAGAGATCATAGGAATATACTCACCTGTCCATATTTCTTGTCAGTCGTAATAGTCAACAGGCAGGTCAAGCTCAGAGTCAGAATCACCTGAATATAATTAAAGATAGAAATATACTATAAGAATTGACTAAAAACATCTAATACATATATATATATCTATGATATAGACTTTCTATATTTCTGGAATCTAGTACTAAAAACCTTATGTAGATAACTTAAATCGATTAACTTTGATTTTACGTACAAAGGTGGTTTACTATTTATTTTAGAGTTATTTGAAATATAAGCAAAATAATAATAATAACTAAATAAAAATATTATTATTAAGGATAAAGAAAATTTTAATCAAGTAACATAAGTAACTAAACATATAGATATATATATATAAGTACGTATTGAAAGGTTAAAGGAAATAATTTAATAAATATGAGTAATAATAATAATAATAATAATAATAATAATAATAATAATAATAATAATAATAATAATAATAATAATATATATACCATATTTACGTCTATATTATATACATCTTAGAGAATAAATAAATCAACATACTTATATTATATTAATAATTTAATTCTTATATATATATAAAGCATAAATATATATATAGCAAGAAATATAATATATCATATAGTATATATATGTATAAATATATATAAATATATAACATACAAGAGCTTATACATATACTAACTATATATATATAACATATACATATATATATATATATATATATACTCAGGAGAAGCAGCAGGGCTGCTGCATGAAGGAGAAGCAGCGTTGCTGAGCGCTCGCTGTGCGCTCCTTGAGCGCTCGCTAGCGCTGCTGGAGCGCTAAGCTGGGCGCTCGTTGAGCGCTGCTCCGAGTGCCCATCAGGCCTTCTAGCGAGCGCGTGTGTGCTCGGTGGAGCGTGCGATGGGGTGTGCGGTGTTGTGGGGGTGCCCGGTGGAGACAGAGCAGCTTGCTCTGTTCGTGCGCGGTGGTGCGTGTGTGTGGCTGTGTGCGGTGGTGGTGCTGTGGTGGTGCTGTGGTGTGCTGTGGAACGAAGAAGAAGAAGAAACAGAAGAAGAACAAGAGGAGAACGAGAAGACAAGAAGAAGAACAGATAAGGAAGGAAAGAAAGAAAAAGAAAGAAGAACTTACTCCTTTAAGATCTTCGGACCGTTGCTGCCAAAAGGAAGAAGAAAGAAGAACGAAGGAAAGAAAAGGAAAAGAAGTCGAAACAAAGAAAGAAAGAAAACAGAGAAAATCCAAAACGGAAAGGAAGAAGAAGGAACCGCAACTTTATATGTGTATATATATATATATATCTCCCAACAAAGAGAGCTTAAAGTCAAACAAAACAAAAAAATGTCAGATACATCCATTCCGAAAATTCCTCTTATATATATATATAAATAATAAATTGATCGCCACATGGATCTTGTTAAATTTCTTGTTGACTAATTGTCTTGGAAAAATTTAATCAAAAATAAGAAATATTTAAATTAAACAAAATAGCACGGTTCAAAATTATAATAGTAAATCGAATAATATTTTTATCGTATAAAATCAAATACTCAGACAACTTTCAGACGAAGAATTTATAAATAAAATCTTTAATTAATACTGTTTAGAGTAGATTCATAGTTGAATAAAGAAAAATTAGTTTATTAAGAAGTTTATACTCAATTTGATAAATAAAATAAAATAATCAAAATAATAATTATAATTATCAAGACAATTTAAGAAATCAGAAATCGGAAACTTTCGGAGCTCACAACTTCAAAACTCGATATGCTTAACATCAATTCACCAAGCAATATAAATTGCATGCACTTTTTCCATTTCATCTTTTGTTTAATTCTGGTGCCACTAGACTACAAAACACAAACATGAGTATTGTAGAATAAATGAAAGTTAACTCACTCGGCCATGTTGTGATGGTAGCTCCCTTAATCAAAGTAAACTTCGAGTAACAAACGTTGTCCTTTTCGTTTCCTAAAAAAAGGAAATACCCAAAATAAGTATTCAATAGAATTTCTACTCAAATTTTCAAACTCTAGCTTCTAGTTGCGGTAAAATTTGTATTTGTATAAATTCTAACTTAAAATGGTCATAATTTGCTCATTTTAACTCAGAATTTTGCATATTATATGTCGTTTTCTACCTACTTAAAAAGATCTATCGTTTTCTAAGTTATTTTTTTTTTATCAAAATAAGTCATTTTTGTCTCAAAATAGAAGGGAAAAGAATTGCTACAAAAAAATTCCCAGTTTCCAATATACAAATTTTCAAACTTTTTTTCATCCAAAAACCTTTAAACAAATATATGTATGCATGATTTTTGTGGTGGTGTCTTAACTTTGATCTTTCATAAAACAATTTGTCTTTTGAGAGTTTAAAAGATAGAAACTTGGAAATTTTCCTTTTTAAGTTATTAGAAGAAATATTTAAATACTCTTTGGTTATTATAAGTGAGTTTTTTATTATTATTATTTTATTTCCTAACTTTTCAAAGATAAATTTAAAGTTCTCAAAAACTTGGTTTCTAGAGATATCTACAAAATTTTATTTCTAGTGGTTAAAAATTAAGTTTCCAAAGTTTTTCTTAAATGGTTGATGATCTCTGATGTTTTAAGTTATGTTACATGTATATTTCCTCTTTAAGTTTATTTTCTTCTACTTCTTAGTAATTAAGTTTATCATCTTTAAAACTTTCTTCCTTTGACAAATTTTATTTATCTAAGTGGACTTATAGATTAATGAGTTGATTTTATCCTAAGTTTGAAAACTTGTTTGGTTTTTAATAGTTGTTATAAAGATGGTAAAATTCTTATAAGTAAGTATCTATGAGAGATTTGTATAACAAAGCATCATTAGTTTTAAGTTCTAAACTTAAAAGCTCTTACGTTAAGATTTTGAAAAGTGTGTGTATTTACTTTAGTAAATTTCTTGAAGAATCCTTCATTACTAATACTTTAAAAATTATGATTAGCTTATCTAAGCTTTTGAAAAGAATTTATTAAAAACAATACTTAGGTCTTTTGTTGAAAAATCCTTTGTTAAGTGACAAGTAAACTATACATAAAGAAATTTAGTTTACTTTTATCTATTAAAGAAAGAACCCATTTTATTTTTATTAAGATAACAACATACCAATCATGCATAAATATGTTTATGTAGCAAGAAAAAAGGTAAGAATAACACAATGATAAGTTAAAAAGAAATATAATAATCAAATAAGTATAATAATATGGTCAAGTATTGGGAGCCTTAGCTTCATCAAGGCAACCTAGAACTAAGAAAAGACTAGTTCCAAAAAGAAAAAGAAAAGAAAGAAAAAAAAAAGGCATAATAATAGAAATAATAAGAGCATAATAATATGAGCATAATAGTAAAAGCATTATAATAAAAACATAATGTATGAATAAGAACAAAACATGAACATAACGTTGCTTTCTTAACCTTCATGGGTTTTTAGAAAACACACACTATATTCATGCTAAGCTACATAAATATAAGAAATAATCTATTAACAATCTAAAAATATAAGAAGGTATGTATGAACAAGAACAAAATATAAACCTATTGTTGCTTTCTTAACCGCTATGGGTTTTTAGAAAATATACACTAAGTTCATACTAAGTTACATAAACATAAAGAAAGGTTTAGGACATTTACCTATGGGTTAGAAGAATAAGAAAAATTTGTAGAGAGGAAATTATTGGCGAGAGATTTTGTGATGGTATTTTGGGAGAATTTTGGTAAGGAAATGAAGTGTATGAAAGAAATAGAGAGAGATGGGGTATTTATAGAATTTTATGGAATAAATAGATTGGATAGACAGGGGGAAGCGTCGGCCATGGGTGAAGGGGGGGAAGAAAAATTAATTAAATTTGTATGTTTGTAATGAAAAGTGATTAAGATGTGAGATATGAGTGATATAAAGTTGTATTGGGAAAGAAAAAAAGTAAGAAATAGGTGTATAGGTAGTAAGAATTGGTAAAGAGAAAAAAATAGAGATAATGAATAGTAATAAATTGTAATATGAATAGTAGACAAAACAAATTAA
This sequence comes from Combretum micranthum, assembly GCA_024138025.1. Classification (NCBI taxonomy): domain Eukaryota; kingdom Viridiplantae; phylum Streptophyta; class Magnoliopsida; order Myrtales; family Combretaceae; genus Combretum; species Combretum micranthum. Next base: position 150,039 of record JAMXBD010000934.1, on the reverse strand, counting down.
TACCAGTATTTAAGAAAATACGCATAAAAGTGTGATATATAATATTTTTAGTTATCGAAAAATTATAAAACTGATATTTTGAATTCCTTACATTATTACGAGTCTAAAGGTGTTATGGAAATATTTTTACTATTCCAAACCCCAAAACATAAAACTGATCCCGTTCGAGTTCGAAACGAATTAAATTTTGACGAATCTAATCTTTTTAGGCTCTCCTATATTATTACAAATCATATTCCATGATTATCTCAATTTTATTGTTATAGGGTTAAGAGCACGAGATTGCCGGATCGAAGCACTATGGTTTGTTATAGACTTTGTTGATTTTTATGGTTCCAGTTGACTTCTAATTCTAAGGTTTAGGCACAAACTTAGCATGAAATTCAAGGGTTTACATCTTCTTTGCCTCTTTTACTTATATATATATTTTTCTTTTCTTTCTTGTGTCACATGTCCCTTATCCTCTCTTTGCAGGTCCAATTTCACCAAAAGTCCTTCAAGATATCATGAATTCAGAGCATGTGAGAATATTGTATCAAATCTAACCCTGTTGGGTCAATCTTTGAAGCTAATACTAACAATACAGGGATCTAAGAGTACCAGAAAAGATATTAATAACATCTTATTTTCGTAGATGAGCCGATAACAATGGATAGTTTGAGAACTAACCAATAACCTAAGAATCTTCGAACAGTCGGAAATTTGAGTGACTTACAAAATCATGAATTGTTTAAATTGTTGGTTGGCTACATAGACATCTTTGCTTGGTCATATGCAATTATGTATGGTTAAGATCTATCGATTGTGGTTCACAAATTGCCCATCAAAGAAAATGTTAAACCAAAAAAGTAAAAACTAAGATGATTTAGACCTGATATCTTACTTAAGATGAAAGAGAAAGTAAATAAATTACTTGATGTAGGGTTCATTAAGGTCTTGGATTATCCTAAATGGGTTGTAAATATAGTACTGGTCATGAAAAAAATGCCAAGGTAAGGGTTTGTGTAGTGTGAACCCCTACGTTTTATGACAAGTTTATGCATAAACTCCAGAATTGGAAGTCAAACCGGAAACCCTAAAGTTAACTAGGTCAATAACAAACTTTAGAGTATCTAGATCCAGCAATGCCATGCTTGAAACCTAAAACAATAGAAATGTGGTAATCATAGATTATAGTCTGAAATAATGTTATCTAACATAAAAAGATCAAATTCATTAAAAATTTATTCGTTTTGGATCTGAACGGGATTAGTATCTGAAATTAGAGTCTTGGCATGCAAAACGATAAAAATGTTCCGATAACATATTTAGACTCGTAATAAGATGAGAATTCATCAAATATCAGTTATAAAATTTTTCAACTTCTAAAAATGTCAGATATAACCATTTCACATATATTTTTCTTACTATCGGTAAATTATTTGTTTGTTTACTATTCAAGTTACTATTTGCTATTATTCATTACTATTTTACTATCTCTACTTGTAACGCCCTAAAATTTATTTAAGATATTACCACCACATATAATACTTTATGTATTACATGCTCAGGTTTCCTTGAATGATATGTTTATCATGAACATTTACTAACTAATTTTAGTTAATAAAATCGTTTATTTAGATTTCTAAAGCAATTGGATTTAGTTACAAATACATCAAATTTTATAAAAACATAATCAAGATCTCTACTCCTACCAGAGTAGACTAACTTTCTAAGAAACAAAATTATATAAAATCATTCTACAATCTATTCTCAAGAGTATATCAACTTTCCAAAAAAACAAAAATTTTAAAGATATTATAAAATATATGGGCTTCTTAAATAAACCCTTAAAAGAATATTAAAAACTTAAAGTGTAAATCCAACTTTTAACCAAAATGGAAAACAAATACAAATGAATATCCACGGTCCTACTCCAATACACTCATCCAACACCACCTTAAAACCCAAGCCAAGCATCACCTTCATCAATATCAACACATCATCATCAACATATCATCATCACCACCATCAATCAATAACAACAATATCATCATCATCATCATCATCTTCTTCTTCATCAACGTAATACCTGGAAAAAGAATAACAACAATAATATAAGCCGAAGCCTAGTACACAATAACACAGGCACACACATGGAACAACACATGAGCTTAACTAAATGCAATGTAGCGACAACAAGTTATTAACTTTACTTTAAGTTAAACAAATCAACACTAGAGCATTTATACTCCGAAGCAATCCTGGAAATGATTTACCATCCCTAGCCTACCACTGCAGCAGTAGAAGAGTGCATCGATAGCCCCATAGGCGACTATCGTAGGGCAGGAATCTGGGGATCCTGAGTAACCGTAGTTGTTCAGGAAGTTGATATAAACAATCTGAATACTTATATCTCTGATATAATTGATAACAAAAAAGTAATTTTATCTAAGGTTTATATCCATTAGTTAACTTTACTTAACTTAATCCGTAATATCACATAGTTTAATCGTCCCCATAAAACGTGAACTAAATTATATTACATCATTTTAAGAATAAGCATATGTTAAACTGATACCATATACCCTATTAATTACTTGCTGAGCCACCTACGAATGTCATTGCATCATGATGGTGGTAGCCTAAGCGCCTAAACTACCATGCTCGCTCCGACAAGGTTTCCGCTTCCCTGATCGAATCCAACGGCACACGCACAAACAATACTCATTGATTATTAAGCTATCTTTAAGTTTTAATCCATTTTAAAATGCTTATTCTAACAATTATCACGCAAGTTATTGCGTACCTTACATTTGTAATTGGCTTAGAAGGTAAACCAAAAGCCAACTTAGAAAATAGATTAGATAATCACATCTATAGATTCAAGAATTAAACTCATATAAGAAATTATATTAATTATCCACTTATCTCAAACTTTTATTAAAACCCTATTTGATCAGATACTAAATAGAAACCCTGCTATGACTACGAAGATTGCCTCATCAAAATAGGACAGTTCTCCTTTATATATCAAAATATTTCTTTTTACTTTGATTATAGAATTTTATTACAAAAGCATCGACACAAAGCATTCATATTCAAAAACATTTATTTTCTAAGCAATCATGCATTTGAAACAACATATTCCATATGTTATCTATGATTTATCCTAACTCATTAACTTAAGCCAATTATTAAGTATTATCTCATTTTAACTTAATCATAACCAAATTGATTAGAGTTAATCATTTAATCTAGTTACTAAGTCATTTTGATTAAACTAGTCAATCTAACTCATTTTAACTTATCAAAGTCTATTTAGTCAAGTTGAACTAAGATTGATTAACTAATTTCATTTTATATCTAAGATCATATTAATTGAATTCTATATTAACTTAATCTTAGCCAAGTTGATTAATCTTAATCAATTTAATTCATTTTAGTCCATTCAAGTTCATTAAGCTAAGTTAAACTTAGATTATTAATTAAGTTCATTTTATATCTAACTCTATATTTAATCAAATTATTTATTAAGTCTTTAAGTTCACTAAACCCATACTTAATTATATCATTCAATAAACATAAAACATTAACTATCAATTATCTATTTCATTTTAGCCCTAAAAGATTCATATCATACTTAACTATATATATTTAACTAGCAACAAGTTTTTAACTTTGTTTGTAAAATGTAATAGCGAGAAAAAAATAAAATTTTGGCCTTGATACTTTTATAATTTGCAAAAACTTAAAACATGAAAGTTGTAGATATGTTTTTATCTTTTTGTAGCTTTTTGAATCACCTCAATCTGAGGTAGGATGAAAAAGTTATGAGCAAAATACGAAACAATATCACAGTAAGGAAAACCAAATGGGGCCATTTTAAGTGTCGTTTCAACCTAAGGATTTTACCCGAAAATCGAAAGTGAAACACCCCTCCAAACGGGCTATTTTCAAAGCTGTTTACTCCATACACCCCCTCAAATGGGGCCATTTGGACACTGGGACTTTGATAAAAAAAAATCATCAGAAAGTGAAACACCCCTCCAATTGGGTCGTTTGATAGGATGTTTGAATTTTTTCGAACTTCCCCTATTTCAAACTTGATTTTTACACATTTTTCAAACATCCTACTCTACTCAAAGCTCTATACAAGCATCATATAACATACTATATGCATTTAACAACTCAAAATATATAAAAACTTCATTTTTCCTTATCAAACAACTTCTTAATCAACTATTGAACACTTCACCATCATCACTAGCTCATGCATTAACTCAAAACAACTTTCACACATACTACAACTTATCTACCACAACTCATCTATCTCCAAAACAACTTCAAAATCAACATACCCATCACCACACATTCATATATGCGCATCCCAACCATCTCATCAACATCAACACTACTACTTCATCTCCTTCGCTTCTCAAATCATATAACATACAAACCTACAATTCGTTTACTCAACAAAGTAACCATAACAAACTTTATATTTCTACTTTTATAACTTTCATAACTCATCTATGCTCATTATATACTTGCATAAATAATAATCAAAAGAAGATAAAAACAAATATACTTATCTTTTGGCAACACATGCAACATTGATCATCTTTTCTTGTTGTTAAGGCTACTCCTAACTTGTTTTCCATTTCCTATCTTGTTTTCCATCTTCTATTTCTCTTTTAATCTTCTTAAAATTGAGATTTTGATGGGATGAATTTAAGAGAGAAAAAGAAAAAGGAAAGGAGAAGAAGAAGAGGAATAAGATACAGGAATGGGAAAGAGAAGAGAGTGAGAAAGAAAGAGAAAGAAAGAAAAAATAGGTCAAAGGAAAATAAAAGGAAAAGGAAAGGATAAGACTTAAAATTAGGATAATTTAAAATAAGGGTACTAGGTTTAGAACTTTTAAATCAATATCATTAGTTCTAGAAGTATTTAAAAGATAATTTCAGAATCAATAGGTTAGAAATTAAGAACTTAAAATAAAACTTAATTTAGGAATTTAATTTAAATCAAATTGACATTTAATTTGGGTTTAGGTTTAATAATTGATATTTTTATACAAGCAGACACACTTAAATTTTATGGGAGGTAAGGAATTAGAATTTAAGCTAAAGTTTAAGAGTTTAGGAATTCACTAAACATTTCAATAACATGTTTAAGGGTTTGGAAACTGAAATCTCAATTTTCAACTTAATTAATTACTAATCTAATTATATCAACTTATCTAATTATATCCTATAATTCATTCAATTTATTTTAATATATCTAAACTCAATTTCTAACTTAGATGATGGTTTGGGGTATTTCACTACTTCTTTTTACTACCTATTTATAAAGACCCGACCTATTTAATTCTAAAATTAAACAAGTCAAGTCCCTAACCACATATAATATTTTCATATTATATGTAAGGTTATCCTAAAACTACTTGTTTATGTTGATTGTTTGTTTAACGCAATATAACTTTACTTAAAAAAAAAAAAAAAAACAAAGATTGCTCACATGAGCAATCTATACATATATACATTAAAACAAAGATTACACAAGCTTGTATCAATCTTATGAAAAAACAAAAAGGATTACATCTTGTTTAACCCTAATAAGAAAAAAAACTTTAGAACCTCTTTATATAATACAAGGCTTAACTAATAAGCCTTCTATACAAAATACATTTCAATTTTCAAAACATCTTTCTACAAAACTTCTTATTAAACCACTTACCACTCGAAATCCTACTCGTCCCATTCATCTGAGAATTTCTCCCAGTCTATCTCATATCCCAAATCATCATAACAATCATCATTATCACCTGAAAAGAAACAACAGTGAGCCAAAAAGCACAGTACATAGCAACAAAACCAAAGGCGAAATGGTAGGCAAACTTAAATTAATGCAATGCAACAACTTAACATCCCATTTTATCTTTCTTTAATATGTATTAAACAAATCAACACTGGAGTACTCAAACTTCGAGACAATTTGCGGAAATTTGGGGTCCTGGGTAATGCTCTCGATGCTCAAGGGGTTGATATAGGTAGCCCGAATACCTATATATCTTAGATAGCTTTATAAAAAAAAAAAAAGTAATCTCGTTTAGTGTTCTTAGCCGTTACTCAACTTTGCTTAACTTAATCCATAATATAAAATAATTTACATACTCCCATAAACATTGAATTAAATTATATTATTTTCTCTTAAGAATAAGTAAATGTTACATTGTTACCACAGTCCCTATCGATTACCCACTGAGACACTATATGGAAGTCATTGCATCATGACAAGTGGCCTAAGCACCTATTCTAACATATCATTGCATCATGATAAGTTTGCTACTACCCGGACCGAATTTAAAGGCAAAAAACACAATCAATTCACGCAAAACTTAAGCCGTATTGAATTTAAGTCAATTCGAAGTATAACTCAAATGATTATTTATCACTTTTACAAGGAAAATCAACTCAATTAACATTTCTATTTGGTTTTATGCATAAAACATAACTAAATCTAACACTCATGAAATTTCAAATAAATGTAACACAAGGTCATAACATATCATTTATACATTTATCAGGATCATACAAGCTCACAAAATCATCATTTTTAACTTAAATCCATATATACAATATAAATAGTTTTATCTTAATATTCATGAAAATTCAATTATTTGTTAAACCTACAAATCCATTTAATTCATGCTTAATTATATCACTCAATTATCCTTATACATCAAATATCATTAACCTATCTCATTTTAGTCCAAAAAGATCCATTTCCTAAGCAATCACACATCTAACATGTAAAAACGAGTTTTTGAACTTTGTTTGTAAAATGTATGAGCTGGAAAGAATAAAAATTTAAGCATTGATAATTTCGAAACTTTTAAAATATCAAAACATGAAATTGTATATTTCCTTTTAAACTTTCCATAGCAACTTGAATCACCTCAATCGAAGGTCGAATGAAAAAGTTATGAATAATTTACGAACAAGCTGCGAAACAGGGGAAAGTACACTACCTAGTGCATAGCCATGCTTGGGGTCGTGTAGGGCACTAAAAAGTGATCCGAGAGGAGTTTTTCAAGGTTTATGACTTGCACGGCCACATAAACGCCCGTGTACAAGGTGGGCTAGAGGTTAAGAAAGTGACTGAGAGCTTCTTTTGATTAGCACAAGCTCGTGTACGCCCGTGTACCAGGTAGTGTTGATCTGGGAAGTTTTTTTAACAACAATCTACGCGTTTTCCATGTTTTCTTTACACAATATGTCAACTTTTACACATTAGAACTCTCTTCAAATCACATAGTAAGCTTCCTACTACTTGGTGTATGAACTTAACATTATCAATTCACTTTTAACTCATCAGACAACATAAATATCACTTCAAATTCCACTCTTCATTCAATACAACATTTAACACATACACAACTTCACTAACCCTTACTACACTACTCATATTCCACTTCATTTTCACCAACACACTTCAACTACTTAACATACACATATTACAACTTCATATGGCAGCCCAAACACTTCTCAACAATTAACCAATAATTGTAAACTATTAAAGCTTATAACAACACAATATTCATATTTGACTTAACCTCTAAATTAACAAACTTGCACTAAATATAACATACACTTACCTTAAAAATTTGAGCTTGGTTAAAAGGCTTTAGTATGAGCTCTTAATGGTCAAACTTGTGAGAATTTGGATGGGGGACTTGGCTTTGATGTTAGAGTGGCTTTGGAAGAGAAAAATATTGAGTTTGAGTATGTTTAAAGGGTTATCTTGAGGAGGGTCTGATTTTGGGCGAAAATTGCAAGATTTTTAGCTTAATCTTATCCATTCTTTGACTTTAAAGGCGGCACATTAGCAAGGCTTTTAATTGGGCTTAAGTTGGGCTTTCTGTGGACTATTTGTTTGAATTGAAACAAGGCTTTAGGCTTGTTTTTTGGTTAAAAAAAAAAATCCGCCATCACACTCACACATACATGCAACATGCAGTAAATTAAATTTAACTCACTTCATCATTCATCCAACCACATTAACTAAACATAATTCTTAATAACATAAATACATATATACCTATATATTAATATTAAACACTTATTATACTAATGCAAACATATATATTTTACACTCCTAAAACATATGCATTAAATTGTGTCACTTAATCTATATGCCATACTTGCTATTTATTTATTCTAATATGCAAAACTTTTAACACACATATATAATATGATATTGGGAATTCATGGCTATTACACTATTCTTACACTCTTAAACACTATCTGTCACATTTTCTTTTCCCATAACACTTTATATATAACTTACCTTACACATTACTTACTTTTCACTTCAAAAAATATAAAATTAATCAATTTTCTCTCCCCTCACCTCTCATGGCCGGCGCCCACTTCTCTCTCTATCTATTTATTTTTCATTTTTAGTTAATTTTATTCACTCTAATTTCCACTCTAAAACTATATAAATATCTCTCCCTCTTTCATTTTTCACACACACTTTCAAAACATAACAAAAATCTTAAAAAAATTCTACTTAAATCCTCTCTCCTCTCCCTCTTTGTGTCGTGAACTCCCCCTTCATTTCCCAAACAATTTTCACAATTTTTTCTCTTCATCTACCATCTTCCATCATCATCTACTTTAGGTAAATACTAAACCCCCTTTTTTCTTCATGTTAACATAAAATGAACACTTTGTATGTTATGATTTCTAAAATCCCATGAACATTATGCTAAGGAAGAAATCATGGAAACAATAGCTTGTTCATGTCTTGTTCAACACTGTATTTATTTATGATTCTTGTCATGTTCTTATTTTGTTCATGCTATTAATCTAACTTTCTGTATGATATTAAGTATAAATATGTATATCTATACTATTAAAGGAAAACCTAACCCACCCCCCCCCCCCCCCCCCCCCCCCCCTTTTGTGTTTTTAGTGTAAATGTTTTTAATATAATATTTTTTAGCATATGGGCATAAAATATTTTTCATATCCCTGAAATAATGAAAATTAAATAGGGTTTGAATATAATTAAATAAGGGTTGAATAGACATAGTCTTTTTCTTTTTTAACATATAAGCGTAAAATATTTTTTGTATCCTTAAAATCATGAAATTAAATAGGGTTTAAATATAATTAAATAGGGGTTGAATAAACATAATCTTTTCCATGTAAAATATTTTTGGTATCCCTAAAAATCATGAAATAAAATAGGATTTGAATAGACATAATCTTTTCTTTTTTTAGTATATAGGCGTAAAATATCTTTTGTATTCATGAAATTATGAAATTAAATAAAGTTTAAATATAATTAAATAGGGGTTGAATAGACGTGATCTTTTCCTTTTTTAGCCTAAGCATGTATCTTTATATACCAATCTAAACCTCTAATATCATATTTATGCATAAAAGTTACCCAACATAGAGAATTTACCTGTGGAAAATGAAAATACATCTATTTAATTTATATATGTTGAATTGTTTTATTTGTACATGCATCACGAGTGAAAAGTATGTATATATATTCTACAGCTTAAAGCTCACTAATCTAACATTTTAATTATGCTCTTATTTTCTTGCTCATTCACTTATTTCATGCAAATAAATAAGACTAGTCACTTCTAGTTTTAGACTTATCCTCATTAAATCAAAACGTTTTGGGACTTGTCCATAATCTAGGTCCCGGAGAGCCTTGACATGAATCTAAGTCTCCTATATAATTCTTGTTATTATCTTCCTTTTCTTTATGGGACTTGTTCATTTCTAAGTCCTGTGAAGACTTGAATGAAAATCTAAGACTTTCACATTTTTTTTCTTCATCTTTTCTTTAAGTTTTCTGATACTTTTCTTTTCTTTTTATGAAACTTATCCGATCTATGTTTCGAGAGGTCTTGATACCAAGCTAAGACTTCCATATTTTATTCTTATATGCTCATTTAATTTTTTTTTATCTCTTTTATTTCCTGCATGGATTTATTTTTTTTATCTCATAATATACCTATAAGTTCATATTATGCATGCTCATAAAATGATGTTGTTACTTTAATAAAAATTTCAAAATAAAGTGGAATATTTCTTTCATATCAAAATAGGATTAAACTCTCAAGAGAAATGATTTTCAATACTTAGGATAAATTATTATTAAGACATAGGATAATAGTTCAACTGCACTCTTCTCAAAATGTTATAATAAAGTTATCATAGCTTTTTAATGTTGATAATTCTTTGCTATACAAATTTTTCTTGAAAAACTTATTTATATGGTGTACGGCAACATGTGATAAACAATAAAAATAAAATAATTTTTCTAAGTCAAGTTTAAAATCAACTCACTAGTTGAAAAATCACTTAAAAGATAAAAATTGATAAAAAACTTAAAGAATCAAGTTTCTAAAAAGTAAATTCATTTATTTATAAAGTTAAAGGAATATAAAAATAATATTTATAATGAGTAGGCAGTCTTTCATAATAAACTTAAAATTTTAAAGTTTTCTTCCAATAAGTCAAAAAAAGATTTTGTAAACTTCATTTTTCAAACTTCTAAATTAACTTATTCTAAGAAAATCATTATTTAAGCAACATCACTAGAATCATGCATATAATATGAGTGTATATCTATATTAAAGGAATTTTTAACTATATAAATATCTATGTGCTTGCTATAGGATTTCTAATTACAATTTGAAGGCTAGAACTTTTGGATCAATTCTGTAACGATCCGTTTTGAAACCAAATGGCTTTAAATGTTAAAAATAACTTTAAAAATAGATAGATCTTTTCGAATAGGTATAAAACGACTACTAATATGCCAAATTCTAAGTTAAAATAAGCAAGTTATGACCATTTTAAGTTGGAATTTATTCTCCTAATTCAATTTTTGACGAAAATAATGAAATAGAATTGGAAGTTTAAGTAAAACTTCTATGAAATTCTCATTTTGGATATTTCTTTTATTTAGGTGATAAGAAAGGCGAGATCCCTTACCTCGAGGACAATTACGACTAGTGAATTGCCTGAATTATGGCTGAGTGAGTTTAATTCCTTAATTTTCGTACTTATGATATTGTTTATAGTATAGTGGCACAAGAATAGGGAATGATAAAAATATGGAAAGTGCATGTGCCTTATATATGGTTGAAATTATTTTAAATTTCTAAGTATATCGAGGCTTAAATTGTTTATAATCAAATTATTGTTTTAACATCATATTGAAGTGTCTACTAATTCTATGATCGCTTCTAAAATATTTAATTTCATGATAATAATATTCAATTAAATGAATCCATGCATAACACAAAGTGAGTCTCATTGCATTCACTGCGATATTCTTGGTGGGACAAGAGCATAGTAGTGGTGGTACGCAGGGGCCTGTAAATCTGCATGTGGCGCATAGGAACATGTAAGAACTACAATTTAAAGGCGAATAGTAGCTCGAAAGAACTACAGAAATCTATTTGCAAACTATAGTCGTATGGGTTCGGAATACTTAAACTCAAATAGAGGGTGTAAATCCATTCAAACATAAGATTTCCGGTTAATCATATGTATTGCTTGCCCACATGTTTTTTTAACTATATATGCTTGTATAATTAACTTGTTTGATTTTGTTGTACGAGTATATTGTAATAGGAATAATTCTCACTAAGCAAGTAAGCTTAAAGCCCCGATATTTGTTGCAGTTTCCCTTTTTGTGGTTGAAGCCCCGAGGATATTATAATTAAGTATTGACTTTTGGCTTAGGAGCTTTTGGAAGAAGTCTTGGCATAGGATAGACCCAGACTTCCATAGAAATCTCCTATATATATATATATATATATATATATTTTTTTTTTTGAAAAAGTAGACTTTGGAGCTTATGTAATTAATCAATGGGGGCATGGCCCCTTTCTATTTGTAAGAGTCCTATTAAATTTTTGCTTATGTTATGACGTCATGATTTCCATTCTTGAATGCTATTTCTATAACTCCTTAAACTACTCATTGCAAAGGATATTCCTCTATGGTTATAAAAGTACGCCTTACACTTAGTATCAAAGTTTTTGTGTGACTAAGGTAGCCATTACTAAGCTTTAATATTGAGTGCGGTGAGCTGTCACGTTTAGGTTATCCTTTAAGCGTGACATGTAGACTTTAGAGATCTAAACCAAGCTACTCCTAAGGATGATTTTCCTCTCCCTCACATCAATGTCTTGGTCGACAACGCAACAGGGAACCATCTCTTTTCCTTCATGGATGGTTTCTCTAAATACAGTCAGATTTGTATGGCGGAAGAGGATAAGACTAAGATGACTTTCATCACTATGTAGAGCACTTTCTGCTACAAGGTGATGCCTTTTGGGCTAAAAAACGCCAAGGCAACATACGAAAGAGCAATGGTTGGTTTGTTGCTTGAGCTGATGCACAAAGAGGTTAAAGTCTATGTTGATGATATGATTGCTAAATCTCAAGCTGAAGAAAATCACATCGAAGTTTTTTGGAAACTATTTGACTAACTTAGAAAACTTTAGCTCAAACTGAATCTAGAAAAATGTAGTTTTAGGGGATCATTAGGAGAACTCCTTGGATTTGTGGTTAGTCAAAGAGGAATTAAAGTAGACCCTGACAAGACAAAATCTATTCTAGAGATACCATCACCAAAACTTTGAAAGAAGTTAGAGGTCTACTTGGAAGACTAAACTACTTCGCCAGGTTTATATCTCAGCTTATAGATTAATGTATGCCTTGGTTCAGATTATTAAGAAAGAATGTAATTGTCAAGTAGGATGATGAATGTGAACAAGTGTTCCAACAAATCAAGGAGTATTTGATGAATCCTCTCATCCTAATATCCTGTAAGCTAAGAAAGCCATTGATATTGCACCTCATTGTCTTCTCATAGTCAATGGGTTGTATGTTGGGGCAAAGAAGTGAAGATGCGAAAGAACATGCCGTATATTATCTCATCAAGAAATTTTCCCTAGGAGAACAAAGATAGTCTAAAGTTGAAAGAACTTGTTGTGCCCTGGTTTGGATCATGCACAAACTTCATGTACTACTCAATTGAGTTAGTGACCAAACATGACCCACTGAGGTATTTATCAACAACATCCGTTGTGATTGAGAGGATCTCTAAATGGGCTATTATCAAAATATGACATCATATATGCCACACAAAATGTGGTAAAGGGGCAAGCAATTGCTGATCAATTAGTACAATTACCAACTGAAGAGGTGACACCTAAATCTGCAATATAGTTCCCTAATGAGCAAATATTAACTACTCAAGGCAAAACAAAAGCTAACAGCTCGACAAATTGGAAAAAGTACTTCATTGGAGCTACAAATGTTTATGGCCGTAGGAGTGGGGTAGTATTCATTTCCCCCAGAGAGGAACATTTCCTTGTGGCTATTAAATTGATGCTCCCCTACACCAACAATATCGTTGAGTATGAAGCATGTATCCTTGGCTTAAAAATAACACTAGAATTGGAAATTGAATATTTGGAAGTATATGGGGATTTAGCTCTCATTATCTTGCAAACCATAAGCCTACACCAAACAAAAGATCCCAAGCTAGCGCCATATCACCAACACTTAGGAGAGTTGATAAGAGAATCCAAAATTATTTCCATCTAGTATGTGCCAAGGGCCCAAAATCCCTTTGCAGACGCATTAGCGACGTTGGCATCCATGATTAAAGTCACTAATGGGATAGAATTACAACCCTTAAAGATTGAAATTGAAATAAGGCTAGCTTTTTGTCTCCAAGTCAAGCTAATTCAAAGTAAATCCTTATGGTATCAAGATGTCAAGAACTTCCTCCAAGATGGGCAATTCCCAGAAGAGGCAACAAAGAATGATAGAAAAACTCTAAGGAAATCGGCCAGCCACTTCATCCTCAGTGGGAACACTCTTTATCACAGATCATTTAATAATACTCTCCTCAAGTACGGGAATGAAGAAGGAGCAAAGAAACTCATGCAGGAAGTTCATGAAGGAGTTTGTGGTCTGCATATGAATGGTTACACTTTGACCCAAAAGATAAAGAGAATGGGATATTATTGGCTGATAATGGAATTAGACTGTATTAGGTATGTCAGACATTATCACTCATGCCAAATCTATGGAGATAGAAAAAAGACACCTCCTTAGGAACTATAAACACTATCATCTCCTTGGCCATTTTCTATGTGGAGTATTGATGTGATTGGGCCTATTACCCGAAAAGCTTCCAATGGGCACAGATTTATCTTATTATCCATTGATTATTTCACCACATGGGTAGAAGTGACCTCCCATGCAAGTGTCTTCAAGTATATAGTTGTCGAATTTCCCAAGAAAGACATTATCTCTTGATACGGAGTGCTTGAAGTCATAATCTTCGATAATGGAACTAGCTTGCAGAATAAGCTAATTAATGAGATCTATCAACATTCAAGATACTTTACATAAATTCTACCCCTTATAGACCACAGATGAATGGGGGTAGTTGAAGTTGCTAACAAAAACATCAAGAAAATCATTAAAAAGGTGGCAGTGACTTATAAAGATTGGCATGTTATGGTTCCATTTTTACTAGTGGTATACGGAACCATAGTTCAAGTATTAACTGCGGAAACCCCATAATCCATTCTGTATAGAAATGAAGCAATCCTTCTAGTGGAAGTAGAAATACCATCTCTCTGAAATTCAATTGGACGGAGCATAATGGGTCTAAAGAGCAATAGAGTAACTTAATTTACTAGATGAACAGACGTTATGGGCAATCTTCCATGGTCAATGTTATCAAAATAGAATTACCCGTTCATTTAGCTAGAACTTCGACTTAGAAACTTCCAAGTTGGAGATTTAGTCCTTTGAAAAATATTGCCAAATGCTCAAGACCTTAGATGAAAGTTTGCCTCAAATTATGAAAGACCATATGTAGTCTAGAAATCCATGACTAATGGTGCTTTAATATTAACCGAAATGGATGGATCAACTCTGAGAGACCCTATAAATGCAGATTTTATAAAGTTATATTATCCCTAAATGAAATGAAACTTCATTGACATTTTGGTTGTTTGTCTCTTTGTAGTCACGTTCTTATCTGTTGTGAATGAAAACGATGTCATGAAAGGATTAATGGCGATGGAGCATCTCACCTTATTCCTTTATCCTCTCAATGAGTAAATTCATTCCTTACACTTACAAAGTTCTCATAAAATCTCACTCGTATATACTTTTTGCATGACTATGTTTTTCTTAGGCTTATTTCTTTAGAAAAAAACTTTTATTGTTGAATAGACTAACCTTTTGTTGACAGTTATGAAAAGAGACTTTCCTCTAGCGATAATTTAAGCAGTACATGTTTGTTGTAGAATCTTTAGGGCAATTTGAATGAAGATAGATAGTCCCTGAACAACATGATTTGTAACGAATCCTAATAAGGGCTCTTAATAGAAGGAATGGACGAAAATTATTCAAGTGCAGTTAAAGGCAAGATCATGACTAGCTAATATATTTACCTTACAACCATCAGCGACACTACTATCTCCCATACTAGCTAGCATTCTAACCATTTTCTTGGGTTACCTAAAAGTTTGGGAAGTGTTAGACCTGTGACACCTCTGATATAGGAAAATGTGAAGGCCATTTGAGATGTTGAAGCATCATCCAGCTCATGTAGACGAATTAAAATGATTGTTAAGCTTATTATGCATGAAATGCTTGAAATTGGAAGAAAGTAGGTTCTCGTTAAGAGATTTGGTATTTGTAAACGAAATTAAGCTACATGCTATGAGGATGCAACTTAAGTCAGTGTTAGCAATCCTAGGTACACAGTTGTACCTAATTGAATCGAGATCTAACCATCAAGTGATGATTGCGAAATAAACAAAAGCAACTGAAATAGGCACAATCTCTCTAATGTAGGAAAGTACACTGAACTTTACCTCAATACATGAGGTTGGCCTTCCTAATGAATGTTTACCCTTTATTCCTAGTGAGATATGATAACAAGACAACTCAGTAAAATCTATGAACATGTTCTCCCCATTGAGTAAAATCTTCAAACCTATCAGTGCAAACTTCCTCAATGGAATCTAAACAAATGAAAAATATTCTCAGTTGAGTTCAACGACTTGCCTTTATAAAGAATCCAACAAATCCTTTTTCTCAAGATGTTTTGACAACCAAACCTTTTTTTAATCAAATGACTATTTTTGAATCCTCAGTAAAGTTTTCTCATCCTTACTTTGTAGGGCGCAGCTTCTCCTTATCCCCACTCATCAAGGTGCAAAATGTCTTTTATCCCTTCGGGGTGCAAATCTTTATATCTTTTTGAGGTGCAACATCTTTATCCCTTTGGGATGCAAAATGTCTTTTTATCTTTGCTTGGCAGGGCGCAAAATCTTTATATCCCATCGGGGTGCAAATTTCTTTATCTCTTTGGGGTGTAAAATCTTTATCTCTTGGAGGCGCAAAATGTATTTTATCCTTGCTTGGCAGGGCACAAAATCTTTATATCCCTTCCAAGCACAAAGTTTTCATATCCCTTCGGGATGCAGAGTTTCCTTTCCTTTAGGGGTGCAAAGTCTTCTCATCCCCATACATTGGGGCGTAATGTTTCCAAAACCCTTAGCTATTAAGATGACCAAAATCTCTACTGAGTAAGGAACAAAATTTTTCAAAATCCCTGTTAATCGACACCTTATTTTTGCACCCCACCCCACCACCCCCCTCGCCACTACCCCCCACAAAAAAAAAAAAAAATATATATATATATATATAGGAAAATATAAAAAATATCATAAAAAAGCTTAAAAAAAGAAGAAAAATACAATAAAAATAAAAAAATATATTAAAATTATAAAAATTTGAAAAAAAAAGAGTTTAGTAAACCCCATCTTTATAATAAATAGGCTTATATAAAAATTATAAATGAAAACTTTTAAATAAAAATAATTTCTAAAATTAAAGAGACAAAAAAATTGATTAGAAATAAAGGAAAATATAAATAAGTTTTTGTTTTGGGCTTTTGTACAGACATTAGTCAATTTATAATGTTTTGGGCTGGATTTATAATCTAATTTGGACCATGGACATATTTCTATTTCAACCCATTTTCATTAATGTCATATTAGGATTGTCCTTCATAACTTAAGTATATTTTGAAAGGGTAGATAGACAACAAATAAACTAGCTTAGTTGGCTAGGGCTTGCAAGTTGATAGAGGAGACCAATGTTCAATCCTTTAGCTGCGTTAGTCGTCACATTGCATTCAACTATCATGACACAAATTAAAACAAGACAATTTTGTTTTGTGACACACTTTCTCTCTATCTTAGACTCGTGACCTCCAATTCTTTCTCTCTCTACCCTCAAGCTCTCTCCTTCTATCCTTGACCAGTGGAAATCACTGCTAGTTTTTAATCTTTCATGTCCAAGCGGCTGTTAACCTTTCATGTCCAAATGCCCAAACAGCCGCTGGTCTAAAACTAATTCTCTCCACCCCGAACTAGTGGAAACCACCACTAGTGGTGGCATATGCATCACAATTGAAGCTATATGATTTAAACTATCCCATTCATGACATATAATTGGTTGTAATAATTTTGCACTCAAAATCTGGACACATTATTTATATGCGCAAAGTGTGACATCTATACTGACCATTTTTACCATCCATGTTAAGAAACATAATAGCAAATGATTTGAGTAGAAAGAATTATGCCTCCATTGCTTGTAACAGAAGAAGAGCTTATTATGGAATTTGAAAAGTTAAAGATTGAATTTGTTTTTCGTCACCCAAGGTAAGTCTTGCAAATCTTACAATAAAAACCAGCCTTGTTGACAAGAATAAAGAAAGCTCAAGAAGAGGAACTTACTTTACAAGATATTGAGGAAAAAAGGTCTATATTCAAACATTTATGTTTATGTAGATGGATCCTTAAAGATTGGAAATAGGCTTTGTATATTGGCAAATCAGCAGATTAGGAATGAAACAACGGAAGAAGCACAATATTTAAGATACATGATTCATTCACGAGGAACAAAGATGTATCGAGACTTAAAGAAAAATTTTTGGAGGAGTGGAATGAAGGCTAATATGGTGAACGCTGTACCCAAATATGTGACACACCAACAAGTGAAAGCTAAGAACCAATGACTCATAAGATTATTGCAATTGTTATGCATACTAGAGTGGAAATGAGATCATATCACCATGGATTTTATTATAACATTACCAAGGACATGGAATAGATATGTCGCTATTTGGATAATTGTATATAGACCAACTAAGCTTGTCCATTTCTTGCCTATTAACATTAAATACTCTTTGGACAAGTTAACCTGCTTAATGTAAAAGAGATTTTTCATCTCTATGGTATACCAATAAGTATAGTGTCGTATCAAGATCCTTGATTTATGATGAGATTTTAGAAAACTTTGAACCATGCAATAAGAACTAAGCTTAACTTTAGTATTGTTTATAACCCACAGTCTAATGAACAATCAGAATGCATGATCTAAATTATAGAGGACATGTCACAATCTCATGTCTTAAACTTCAAAGGTAGTTGGAATTCACTTGCAACAACAGCTATCATGCCATAATTCAAATGGCACCTTTTGAAAACGCTTTTAGGGAAGGAAATGAATATCACCACTTTACTAGGATGAGATAAAAAAGGCAACATTTAGACTAAAAACTCGTATAGGAGACCATAGAAAAGCTAAAATGATTAAACAAATGATGAATGATGCTTAAGATATGTAGAAAAAGTCATGTGGACCAAAAGAGATAGGATATAGAACTTAAAGTAGGAGATCATGCCTATTTGAAGATATCTCCAATGAAAGGGATAGTGAGATTTACAAAGAAGGGAAAGTTAAGAACTTCGTTTGTAGGACCATTCAAAGTATTGGAATGAATAGGAGAAGTAGCGTACTGTGTAGCATTACCTTTGAATTTATAGGAATTCATGATGTTTGTCACATATCCAAATTATAACACTATATTCTCAATACTTGAAACACAGTAGAGCTAGATTTGGTCCAATTGAAGAAGAATCTTACATATGAAGGTTTAGGTAAAGTATTAGATTATGGAGAACAACGATTAAGGAACAAAAATATAAAAAATGTGAAGGCTCAATGGCGAAACCACTTTGAAGAAGAAGTAATATGGGAATCTGAGGAAGAAATAAGGCAAAAGTGGGATTCCATATATAAATAAAGCTTTAAAGACAAAATTTTTAAAAAGGGCAAAATGCAATAACCAACTATTTTAGTAAGAGTAAATTAAACCAAAAGCTTTATATATAGAACCTATATTTTATAAATAAGCGAAGAGACAAATATTTAAGTAATACTAAAAGGCCTATTTACATTTTTTAGCACAAAATTTAGGACTAAGGGAAAAAAATTTTCTTCAAGCTACATAGCTGATAAGTATGTGGTTTCAAGAAAAAAAAAAAAAAAAGATATACCACTTTCAAATTAGATTTTCAAAACAAGTGATATACCTCAATAAATCACTCATAAATTGAAATTATCATGTAAAAACTTAACTATCTCATAATCGATAAACTATTTTTAATGTATACTATAAAGTTATATTTTATTTACCTTTATTTAGGTTTATCGGAATATATATATGTATATATATATATATGAACTTAGCAAATTTATACCCTAAGCATACAAATTCTATCACTATATATTGCACCCTATCTAACATGGAATATCAAACAAAGACAATATTGATTCTCAATATATATCCAAACTTCTCCGCCAAACAAAAAATATCTATCGAAACTTCAAACCAGGTAAATATAATTAATTAGATAACATTTATTATAGGTTTAAAAAATTCAACATTCAAAAAACAAAAAAAAAAAAATTACATTTTCTATAAATTAAGTATTTATTTATATATTTAACAATTCTTAATTTTTCTAGATTCCATATTCCCCCCTCCTTGGTATACTTTCTACGTCACTTATGTAAACGCGTTCGTCTGAAAAAAGAAAGAAAATCCTAAGATTACAAACACTGCTCGGGGTCCGTGGGATCAAAATTTGGCGAAAAAACAGTCAAGGCAATCGACCTTTCAACGACCAGGAAAGAAGGACACAAACAAGCCATGCGTTGACTAGTGATCAATCCCTCCACAAAAAATTTTACGTAGACTGACAAGTCAATGCCTGCGTGGACAAAACAAAATAACAGCAACTACAAATATTGGAGTAGAAGACGGAAAAATGCACAGTAAAGACAGGAACTGGACCTAGCAAAAATTTTAAAAAAAAAAAAAAGAAAAAAGAAAAAGAAAAAGAAAGAAAGTCTCACTGTGTCTAGACACAAAATTATTGGTGGGTTGATTCCTTACAATTGTTTCAAGATCTGGATAAGAAGAGAGAGAGAGTAAAAATTTGAAGTTTTTCTGATTTGGGTCTTTGATTTTGATAATGTTTTAGGGAAAAGTGTTTTAAAGGAGCTGTCTTTCTTTTGTGGGTCTGAAATTTGAGTGGTTTTAAGGAGACCCAGTTGAGGAAATGGTGATTTGGTGCGGTTTTCAAAGAGTAATAGGGATTGGGTTTTGAGTGGATTTGATTATAGTGGGGGTGGTTTTTGTTGTGATGAGAGATGGGGGATAATGCAGCTGCTTTGCACACTGCGGTGAACGCGGTGCAGGCGCTAGGCCGTGGTTTTGATGTGAATTATGATACGAGGTTGTTGTATTGTAAAGGAACTATAGCGTCTAGGGTAGTGCAGGTTGATGAGGAACATACTAGGGATATGTGGTTATATGGTAATTTTGTTGTGCCTAATGTTTCCAGGGATATTAATATGTCTCAAATTTCTTGTGGGCGTCAGCAATCCGGTATATATACGTATGATGAGGTACGTGTTTAATGCCTTTGAGCTGTAAATTTTAAACATACCAGTTTGTTGTAATTACACTTTTCTTTTCAATGATTGCTATTGGTTTAGTATGATGTGAAATTGAGTATTTGTTATTCCATTTTAGTGCCTGAATTTGATCTTCTCACGAGGTTCAAAGATGACAGCGTGTTACTCAATGCTGCATCTTTAGCTGATTTGGTGTTACTGTTTTTCGGAGCTGGAAACGGTATGATTTAAAATATGTAGGAGTGAAGGGTAATAGTTGCAATGCACGTACTTTAAAATCATATGTTTAGTATAGTAGAAGTCATTGCTTGTAAAATGGATGTGAAAGAGATTTGAGTTGAGTGTACCAAAAGTATTGGTCATGTCTAGATAGCTTCTCAAACTCCTGTGGTTTTTCCTTTGTTAACTTCAAGATTTTGCAAGTACCATGGTCTTATGCCGAAGCAAATAGTTTTGATTAGACCTTTCTCAAGTTTGGGCCTGTACCTGCAGATTTTCAAACCTTGGGGGTAAATTTGATTTTCTGGGATAATTTTTAGATCAACATAAAACTCTTTAAGGTGTAGATTGAGGAGCAAATGAGATAAAATATGGGGCAGCATGGACAGTTTATCAAGGAGTATGATCAAACATTTCGATTTAGATGTTGATAGTGTATCTTGCAAATAAAATTAGTGGGGGATTTGTTTGTAATTGATTTGGGAGGAAAACTAAACATTGAAAATGAGTTGCAATGCACAAGATGGAAGGCGAGGAGCCTCTTCGTGTGGGAGCGAGAAGGGGGGTGGGGGTTTGGGGAAAGGAATTCATATGATGAAATATATTCTAGAATGAGGATACATAAATTGCAGGAATATATGGTCTGTGGAAGTAGATTGAGGAATTTGAGGCTCATGTGGACATCTTATGAACTTCAAAGGCCATTGTTGGAGAATGGCCATCAGTTCTTGGCATCTCTCTGGCAGCCTTTTTGTGTATTTTTGAGGTGGAAATGTGTGCGAGCTCTATGTTGGCATGGTAGCAAGGGTTTTCACTGTCTTTCCTCTTGCTAATTTTTTCCGTTAGTCTTTTGGAGTGACTATGGCGATTCATGATGTTCAGCCAATTTCTACCTATACTTTTAGTTCTTTAACCTTATGGTATAAAGAAAGAGGCTTCTTTTACCGTAGTCAATAGTATGTTCTGCCCTAGTACAAGTGCTGCGGTAAATTGACTTCTGCTATGAGAACTGGTTTTTTTAGCCTGAACAATATGAGAAGTAACAAATAATAATTACCAAAGGAAAGTAACTAAAATTTATAATATCAACCTATTTCTCTGTGTAGTCTCCGGTTAATACCCTTCCTGCCTCTAGGACTTTCTATCCAATATGATGCAATCTTCAACCACAGACTCAAGTCATCATTAGAGGTGCTGCAATAAGTTGCGTATATATAATTTTTTACTTGATGCACCACTCAAGAAGACTGCCAGCATAGATTAAGCTTGAACTAAAATTTATAATATCAGCCCATTTCTCTGCTTAGTCTCCAGTTAATACCCTTGCTGCCTCAAGGACTTTCTATCCAATATGATGCAATCTTCAACTACAGACTCAGTCATCGTTAGAGGTGCTGCCGCAATAATAAGTTGCATACATATAATTTTTTACTTGATGCTTCACTCAAGAAGACTGCCAACATAGATTAAGCTTGAACTACCCCTTCCCTCTCTCCTTTTTGTTGTTAAATTTCACAAGTAGCTTCTAACATTTGGTTATCTCCAGCTCAAGACTTAGGTATGCCTGCGAATTGTAAAGGCATTAAATTAATAAGCTACACTATGAAACTTTGGGAAGGTAATTGAAAGAAGATTAAGCAGATAGACCAAGGAGTGGGAAAATCAATATTGATTTATGCCAAGAAGGTCTATTGCACAAGCTACACATCTCCTCAGAAGCCAATGGTATAGCTTATTACAATAATAATTCACGCTACGGAGTGTTGGTGATTCGAAGAAAATTATGTAGAGACTGAGGCCCCTGTGAATCAATTTGGTTGAGCCCCAAGAAGACTAGTGGAAGTATGTCTGGACAGAAATCTTGTGAAGGATTATGGAGAAGAAAGATGTAAGATTATAGGAAATATCAAAGATGTGTACAGTGATGCAGTAACAAGGACCAGAGATATTCAAGAGGTTGTGCTAAGGTGCATGTTGTTTGCAACTAGGTCACTTTGTTGGATGAGACACGGGAATGAGTGAAAGCTCAGCTCACATCTTGATTGGAAATATTTGAGGTGAAATGTTTTACAGTTGTAAAAGCAAAGTATATAGAATTCAATTTTAGCAATAGCAGGGGTGTGAGTGAATCCTTCATGAAAGTACAGGAACATGGGATATATGTAAGTGAGAGTTTTCACTACTTCGGGTACGTATTGCAAAGATGGGGGCATCAATGAAGATATGGCACATTATATTCAAGCAGAGTGGTCAAAATGGAGATAATCAAGGATCCCATAAAGCTTGATGGTAAGCTCTACCATACGGGCACTAAAACTACTGATGCTCTGTGAATCAGAATGATACATAGTGAACTATGTATGCATCCAGAAAATGAGAGTGAGAGATGAGAATATACTAAAATGGAGGTGCAGATGTGAGTATTGGTAAGATAGAGAATTAATTAGAAAGAAAGTTGGACAGTGTCCATCGTCGAGAAAAATCAGGTAAGCACGATTGAAATGCTTTCGCATATGCAAGGATGACTTCTGATGACATATAAAGCATGAAGACACTTTTAAAAATTCTCCTGTTAAATGATGATGAGGGAAAAAAAAAAAAAAATGATGTGGATGGAACATAATTGAATATCTACGCCTTAGAGAAAATTTGATTTGGACAAAGCACAATTGGATATAAAACACCCCTAGGCAGATCTCATTTAATAGGATTCAAGCTTGAGCGATTTTCTTATTGTTGGGCATGTAGCTTTCATTTTGTTTACAAGAATAGTAAGATGAAGAACAAGATTAAATTATAACTTTAATTATAAAATATATTATTTCTGATGTAAATACTATAATCAGTTTCTGGCATAATAAAATTAGTCTTGGATGCTTTGGAATTTACTTACACAGGGATTGCATGATTGATGGTTACATTTGATATAACCCCAAGGTTACACTTTTGACACATGTCTGCAAGAGGAGAATTCCTGTGACTAATTAGTTGTTTCTGTTTTTCTTGTTTACTGTTGTTATATGCTATCGTATAGTTGTGTAGCTTTGTTAGCTGTTATTAGTTTGGTTAGTTAGTAAAAAGTTCTGGATTGCTCGCTAGAGCTCCTGAACTTAATAGTTAGTAGAAAATAGTCTATGAATAGAGCTTAGGCAGTGGTAGAGATTTTATTCAGAAAATTAGTGAGAAAAGTTTGGTGTTGTAAACCCTCAGTGAGCAACTTGTGCTCACAAAACTTAAACATGGTGTTTGTGTTTTCTTTTTACTCTAAATTGATTAGATTTCGATCTTCTATTGATTCTTCCCTAGTTTTCTCTATTCTTTACTTTCAACTGCAGTCCACAGTACATAATCACGAGTCTAAATGAATATTCTCATTATCTCGGAGCCATCTTCCTAATGTCAATTGTTAGCTATAGTATAGGCAACCTAAATGGGGTATTTAATGCCTTTTATGAGTAAAACCAATTTTCAAGACACCAAAAGTGATTCATAAGCAACAAAAGCACACATAATCAAGTGCAAGTAAATAGGGAGGGTAGGAATTAAAGAAATTAAGTGCTTTTATTTCTAAAGCAATCAGCTCCTTACACTCTTGTCTTGTGTACTTGCCTCCTCTGCAACATAAAATCAAATCCTATAAGTTGGTCTTCATTGAAAAGGTGATGCAACACAAATGTCAGTGTGCTTGGCAGATTTACTCTTACTCATCATCCACAGAAATGGGTATGCAAATTAACCTTGCACTCTCCTCACAGGAGTTTTAAGGGGAAGAACACAAGTGAGTTACTGCTTGTTTGCACTTAGTAGTTTTTGGCACTATAAAAGTTTTATTAGTTTTTCTAGAAGCTTCATAACCAGACTGCTCTTCAAATTTTACCTGGGAGGTGTTCATAGATAATCAATCAATTAATACCGGTTGAGAGATATATGTTGTCTGTCTATAGGTTTGTTGTGTCTATTAATATACATATAGAAAAAAATTAAATGGGTATATGTCTTCTCTACCGACAAAATGAGCATTAGCAACTTGAAAAAACAATTTGCCTTCATGGTAACTCAACTATCATTATTATTAAACTGAAGAATGTTTGTCAAATTGTAAAGTTAGAAGGGATTGGAGCAGTTTCAACAAAAATCATGGATTGAAACTGCTAGCTGAAAACATGTTAGCCTAACATAAGAGACTCAAGTGTCCATGTGTATGCCAAAAAAATAAATGTATAGTTCCAGTAACATGAAAGTAACTTTGAATGATGTTAATTCTCTGACTTTGCAATGTCTTTTAGCATAAGCTCATCTGCTTTTGCTTCCTAAAAAAAAAAAAAAAATTAAAATAAAATGGAGATGATTTAAAATGCAGATGGTGGAATACTACAACAGAAAAGCTGACCTGTGTGGAAGCATCCCTCTTGGTAGTTTTAATTTCGCCTTTGGCTATACTGGAGCCAGGCATGTTGATGCTGCCTCTACAAAGACGCTCTCTATGGATGGTTTCTATATTCCACTAGCCAAGGTTGAGCTAACAAGATCACCTTTACTTTTGCATGATGATGTGCAACGGGCCATTCCGACTTTCTGGGACCCACCTTCCTTAGCAAGGTATGGCAATCATCCATTACAGGAGATTATTAACAGCAGAATTGCATGAATGTAATTAGTATGTCTCTTTTGCAGCTTCATTGAAAATTTTGGCACACACATCATTACGTCTGTGACAATTGGAGGCAAAGATGTGATTTATGTAAAACAGCACCATTCCTCACCCCTGTCAATCCTTGAGATGAAGAACTATGTTCAGGAAATTGGAAACCAAAGATTTTGTGACACAGATAATCCTGCAAGCTCGGATCAAAAGAAACACAAGGATAAGGCTAGTGCACCATTTTTACTTTTTCTTCATTTTTATCACATGCTTTCACAACTTGATGGAGCTTACCTTTCCCAATTCTAACTTTACAGGGTGTGGATCCTCACTTATTCAATAGCCAGGGAGTATATCCTCAACCTACTGGTTCCCTCTATCTCACTGGAAAAGAAGTAAGTAATGCCATAGTTATTGTGAGTGATGAAATAGATATTGGTTGTCTCTTTTCTTTCCCCTGCCCTATATTGCACATTCTTTTACTGGTTTCTCATTGCATGAGCATCAGTTTTGCTGTGCTAACTAATAACCCAGCTTAGTGCAATTCATCTTTTTGTGTCGGAAGGACAGCTGTAACTGGGGAACAATAATCTAGACATGTACTTCTACAAGCCTGTGCACTGCTTGAGTTGAGTTTGCTCATTGTTAATGATCCCAAGAAGTGGCCATGGTAGTGTTTGAACACATCTTCCCATGCAAAATGCTAGCATAAATACTTGGATTTCAACCACACAGACTCATCTACTGGGATTTCCTAGTGCATGTTGGTGACACATTAAGAACTGACTTTAACATTTAACATGCTCTTCAATTGGCTGTTAGATTATGGTGGCCCTTGGCTATCGTTTGATAAAATTATAAGACATGCCTCGTGCCAAAAGTATTTGACATCCTTTCCCTTTCCGGGTATATGCTTCTATATTGTTTACAATGTATTGTAAAAGAAGCTATGAAGTTTTATGTTGTTAATTGCATGCGTTGTAAACTATTCTGGTAATCATATGACATACATAACTTACCTGTTGTACAATTCAATCATGCTTAAAAACTACTTTCAGCAAAGCTGATCGGAAGTAAGGTTCTTCAGTGGAGGCATGTCCTTCTTTAGAATCTACTTGGTGTAAACACAGCAATTTTGATCTAGGTAATGAACAAACTTATCTAAATTTAGTGTACTCAGATGCTTCAGTTCATGGGGAGAAATTTTCATGACGTACCTAATTCAGGTGGTTTTCACAATCTGTTGGAAGGTAAAGGCTTAAAACCCTAAATAATAATTAAATAAGTGTGTTTTAAAGGGAATCTGCTTGAAACGAATCATTCCAGTCCCCAGTAGAACAAGAAACCGGTCAGTTCCTCTCTATTTCTGCAAAAATTTCATTCAGATATTGTGTCTTTTCTAGATGGAACCTTAAATCTTGGATCACAGTCACACCAGATCTATGGGGAAGAGTGTAATCCACTATTATCCCCCCTGCGGCCCCCCCCCTCCCTTTCTCTATTTTTCTAGATCATGGGTTTTGAAGAAATGTATGGGGCAACTGTAGTCATTCCTAGTTCTATCTAGACCAAGCAACACCACTTCTTAGGCATCCTCTGTACTTTAATTCAGTTAAAAAATCCAGCTGGCACTGCAGTTATAAGATCTTGAATTATGTGAACTTTTTTGCCTGCACAGGACAGGAATTTACTTGTCCTATTGGTTCCTTCTGCTTAATCTCTTTTTATAGACTAACAATCTTATGTACTTAGTTATATGGAATACCTATTCTCAACCAAAGTAACTTTTGATCAAGTCTAGTGCCATCCAGTTATTGCTAGATAACCTCTGGAAGTAGTTCATGTGCTTATCTTGACTTCATCTGGACCAAAAATGTCCTTTGGTGTGATTGCATAGATGCCAGTTCTATTATTCCAGGGTGCTACAAACTTGGAAAATGTAAGATGTGTTTGTAGTGATTTCATTCTATCTAGAAACACACTGCACAACTTTTTCCTATAAGTTGTGAAATGCTTCCTTTATTAGGTTCTCAAATTTCTTTGAAACAAGCTCTATTTCACCCCTCAAAACTATTGATTCACAGCAGATGCATCCAGAAACTTAAAAACATGCTTATATCTTTCTAAAAATTCTGAGAGGTGCAGTTTCCTTCTTTATCTATAACTAAAAGTTGGAAACTTCAGTGGTGGCTCAAGAAGGTAAAGTGCACTTTTTAAAGTCTTTGAGAGGTAAAAACAGTCTTTTAGTTCTGGGTTCTATCCACACCTAAGCAATAGGAAGTGGGTGAAATTGCAATTTTCCTTGTTCCATGGTTTTTTCCCCCCTCTCCCTGGGGAAATTTGGACATTAAAATTGATCCCATTGGCTGTTAACATTTCATACAAAGTCTTCGTTCCCTTGTTGACATTCTCCATATAAATTGAATATGGATGTTTGTTGTTATTGTATACCTTTTGTGCTTGTAGTTGTTCAATGTTTTAAAAATTAATTTAGTAACTGGAGATATTGGCTTGCTTAAAAAAAACTTAATGTGGCTGTAGGATGTTACAGTCATTTTCAGGAGGAGGGGAGGAGATGATCTTGAGCAGAATCATACTCAGTGGGCAGCAACAGTTCAGTCGTCTCCTGATGTCATTGAGATGACTTTTACTCCAATTACAGCTCTTATAGAAGGAATAAGCGGAAGGGATTTTCTTGCTCGAGCTATAAATCTGTATCTTGAATGTGAGGAGTGAACTTTTTCGTGAATATTTAAAAAATTGTCTTGTTGGAGCTGTCCTTAAGTCTTTCTGGTTACTATTTTGCAGACAAGCCACAGATTGAAGAGTTGAGATATTTTTTGGAGTTTCAGATTCCAAGGGTATGGGCTCCTACACAAGACAAAATCCCTGGTGTCCAAAGAAAGGAGCCCGTTTGCCCATCTTTGCAGTTTAGTATGATGGGACAAAAACTTTATATCAGTCAAGAGCAGGTAAGCTTTAATCATGTTGTTTGGCTTTTGATTTTAATGATTGTCAATGGTGAAGACCTCATGTTTTGATGAAGTCAGTTTTATCCCTTCAACTTTGTAAAATACTATTTGCTGTTTTACTTTTTCAACCTTTCCATGAAAATCATTGATTTCTATTTAAATGAGAACAGTAATCAATAATGTTGGATGTCATAACTCTAGCAGGAAGTTGTTACTGCTTGCTGTTCTCAAGTAAATTACTATTCCTTGGAGAACTGTGATAACATATGGTTGAATGTCAAAGCTATGGCAGGAAGTTGTTACTACCTGCTTTTCCTTTAGAGATGTCAATGAAATTGCTTGATAAAATGATGTATGCTTATTTCCATGTCTGCTGATTCAAGTTCATGATTATCAAAATTAGTTTGAGGCAAGTGATATGAGCGTGATGCAAAACAGTACGATATGAGTCACTTTAGGTAAACTGTATATCTCAATTAGATATCAACTGTTAGAAAAAATACTAAATAAATGAATACTTTGTGTCCAATTCCCTCTTCTTGGGGACGGGGATCAAGGAAGGAGTTACAGATGAAAGGTTTTGTTTAGTTTATGAACTAGAAGATATTCAAATATGCTACTACCAAAATGAGAGTCTACTAGAACTAGGAGAGTAAACATTACCATTGTGCTTACCACTGAAATAAACATCACCATTATGCTTCTGCCATCTTTTATATATATATATATAGAGAGAGAGAGAGAGAGAGAGAGGGGAGGTTTTAATATTTGGGGTTAATTTTATTTAAGGTATCAATGTTTTGAATAGTTAAAAAAAAAAATAAACGTTTTGTAAAGTAAAACAAATGAATTATTAATATTTTCTTAAGTTTATTTAAAGTATCAACATTTGAATTGGTTTTAATTAATTTGCCTCAATAGTTAATAATTAATACCTTATTTAACTTATTTTGCAAAATGTTAATTGCTCTTTCTAATTGCTTCGAATGTTGATATCTTAAATGAATCCACTCTCAAATATTTAATCATCTTTTTAATCACTCGAAACATTGATTCCTTAAATGAACTTACCAATAAATGTTAATACCTTTTGATATAATTTATCACATGTATATATTTATATATAAATGTTGTTTCTGTTATTGGTTTTCATGGGCAAGTCATGTGATCAAGTGCAAATTGCCATTTGGTGCTAGCTAGTAGCTACTGTATTTTGTTAATTCCTTTTTTTCTGCTAGGTATCAGTTGGACGGAAGCCTGTTACAGGCTTGCGGTTGTGTCTTGAGGGAGCAAAGCAGAACCGGCTATGCATACATGTCCAGCACTTTTCATCTCTTCCAAAGATTCTTCAACCGTTCTGGGATGCTCATGTGGCCATTGGGGCTCCTAAGTGGCTGGGACCTGAGGAGCAGGACAGTCGATGGTTTGAGCCGGTGAAATGGAAGAACTTTTCTCATGTTAGTACAGCTCCTATCGAGAACCCTGAACAATTTATGGGTGACCTTTCTGGTGTCTACATTGTCACTGGAGCACAGCTTGGAGTATGGGATTTTGGGTCGAGGAATGTGTTGTACATGAAGCTTTTGTATTCTCGGCTACCTGGTTGCACCATCCGAAGATCATTATGGGACCATTCTCCTAATGACAAGAGAAGGAAGATGGCCACCACTGGCAGCTTAGGTGACTCAAGTTCTAATTCAAAAGAGAGCACTAGTGGCAACAAATTGGCAAAGTACGTTGATATGTCTGAGATGAGCAAGGGACCACAAGATATGCCTGGTCATTGGTTAGTTACGGGTGGAAAGCTAGGTGTGGAAAAGGGAAAAATAGTATTAAGAGTGAAGTACTCCTTGTTGAATTATTGAGTTTGCTGGAGCACTTCCACATTGCTTTGATGTTTCCTTCTATTAGGCAGGTGTTATTTGTAGTGTATAAGCAATTGAATTCGTCGAGTCGGACAGTTTTGCAGTTTTATGTGATGGAACTGAATGGATGAAGATGTGTCCGTAGATTGCATAGAATTCTTCCAAATTTTGTTGATAAATTATGTTTTATGCTGAAACGTCTGGCAGACGACTGAAGGTGTTTTAATGGTGTAGATATGTATGTACATTATACCGGCTTATTTTATTGAACCGTGCTGCAGAATGGTAATGATTTGGTTCTCTTATAGTTAGCATTTTAGCAATTTGTTAGATGCTTAGAATAGCTGATTGGTTGGGGCTCGATAGAGTCTTATCATTCTTGAATGATAACTGGCAACATATGCACTTTCGTTTTCTTCTTATTTATTTATTTTTATAACGTGTTGTTCACTATCATTACATTGGTAGTGTGATACACGAAGTTGACAAGAATGACAGGGAGCTTTTGGCCACAGAAGAAAGTGTGAATTCTGTAACCAATTCTTAGGAATAGATATTCAAAGGATTGGCTATGCTTTGTTTGAGTGAACGACAGATTAAATTATGGCATTTTCATCACTATTGCTCCACCATCAACCCCACTTTCAACGATATGCCCACTTCTTATCATCTCTACATTTATTACCATCACCTCATAAACTCCCACATTAACACCACTGCCCCATGACCACCACTTCCGTTGTATTATTCCAACTACCACTGCTCCTTGCACCGCTTGCCATCCCCATAATTAACGCACCCTCTTCTTCTACTAGTACCAACCTGTAGTGGTGGTACTAATGGTGCAACGGTGGAGATGGGAATGAGCAATGAAATCCCCTTCCACTAGCTCCAAGCTTATAGTTGTGGACCTGTCTATGCTAATGGAACAGCAGTAGTGGTGCAATGATGAAACAGGGAATGAGGATATAGCGGCAAAGTGGCAGTTATTTTGATTTTTGATTTTGATGGATGGTATTGGTAATAATGATAATGAACGTTGGCGGG
Organism: Combretum micranthum; assembly: GCA_024138025.1. Lineage (NCBI taxonomy): Eukaryota > Viridiplantae > Streptophyta > Magnoliopsida > Myrtales > Combretaceae > Combretum > Combretum micranthum. The sequence goes on along the minus strand of JAMXBD010000934.1, from coordinate 118,391 downwards.
GCGGGGCGGGGTTGAGGTGGGTTGATTTTGGATGAACGAGTACTGGAGATAGTGCAATAAAATTGTCATATTGGTGATGGTGTTAGTACATTTATGTCAGATGTAGTGAGACCATGGTAACTAACGTCCACTCACCTTTTTAAAACTATTTATACCTTAATCATTGACATATTATACCAACTAAACAGGGTTCAATGCATTTTTTAACCTTATTAAAAGAGTACTTAAATATAAAGTGTAGAAAATTATTTACCATATAATCATTACAAAATCACAAATTATATATGCTATTTTTCAAAAGCACAAAAATTACGTTTATACTTTTGATTTAAAAAATAAAAAGAAAACATAAAAATCACATGTAATAAATATGATTTTCAAAAATACGATTAAAAGCGCATTTATTACTTGGGATTGTCAAAAGTATACACCAAACCTAAATTAACATTGTGCTTTTGGTGTAGAACTAAAAATTGTGGCAATATTTATGTAATTATTTCTATATGGTTGGTCTTTACATAAAAAGAAAAAATTATGGCAGATCGGTATATAGAAAAATATCTCAACTAAACAAATAAATAACAATCCAATCAAAGTCAAAGTTATAAGGGTTAATTGATTTTTTAAATAACCATTCTTGAATAAAGCTATTCTTGTAAATGTGTGGTGGGTAGATTTATAACAAAATTAAAATATTTAAATGATACTATAACAAATTTACAACTCATTAATTTTTTAATTGACTTTTCTTAAGTAAAACTATTTTGTTGATAGATTCATGACAAAGTTACAAGATTTAAATGACCCACTATCAAGACTGCCATATAGATTTGTGAACGTGCTGTTATAAATATTTAATGACCAGGAATAGATTTTTCTTTTTATTCTTTGTCCATAATATTGGGGAATATAGTTAAAATTACTAAATTCCGTTGTCTCGAATTCTAATCTCCAATGTTTGGCTAAAACAAAAAAAAAGAATAAACAATCTTGTTCCTATACTTTCCTCTTATAGACTATTGTTATTGCCATTATTGCCTCCACAATTGAACAACAACAGTATTGTTATCATACTGCTAACACCATCACCATCACACCTCCATCATTGCCAAAATTACACCACCACAATTTTTGTAACAAAATGTTATCTAAATAATTTTTTTTTATCATTTTATCTAAGCAAATTAACTTCCATTTTATAGAATGTATTGTTTGAATAAGGATTGCTTTAGTTAGCTTACATACGTGCACATCTTTAAGAGTTTGTTTAGATGATTTGTTTTTCATCTGTATCTGTATCTGTATTGAAATGATAAGTTCAAATATGTTCGATTTGCATCTACATTTTATATATATTTGATTTTTTAATAAGAACTGCCAACTATTTTTTTTATCTATATCTATTTCTTGATAAATAATTTATTAAAAAAAGGTTTGAAATATGTATCTTTATCTGTAAGAAAAAGCCAGGCAAACAGACCCTAAGACTTATGTCTACCTATTTCTTCAATGACATCATCTTGACATAATTGTATCAAGTGATAAATTATAATGAATTAGTAAAAAATAAAGACATAAAAAAAAGGAAACTTTGACATGCACAACATTTAGCAATGTATTTCAGATATGCATTGACATTAATTTTATTGTTTGAATTAAACTAGTAAATGTCCTACTCACTTCGTTGCTTAAAAAATGATAAAATATAAGATACCAAACTCATAACCACTTTAACATTATTAAATTGTCTTTGAAAACCCCAGAAATTTGAATGCTATATAGTTGCTGTTGATATTTATTTTTTGACCAGTCCTCTATGTCTAAGGACGTCCCATTTAAATTATTCTAAAGGAGAGTATATAAATTGCTTTCCTACTCAACGGCATCTTTTTTCTTAATTGTTGCCATTTGTCAGCCATTATCCAACAAGAGCACAGTAAAGTAGGAACGTGGCTTCCTCATGTTGGCAAGATCGCCAATATTGGGCTCTTCACATGTGAGGAACAGAGGGAGAGATAGATAGATAGGCTTCCATGTTCCTAAAGAGATTGGGACATCACTAAACAATTTCAATAAGCTTAAAAGATTCTACACGCAGGAGTAAGTGTGATAACTTTATCTCATCATACCTATTTTTTTCCTCTTAATTAGTGTTATACTTTTCATCTTTTTAGAATCCTCTACTAACTTGAGTAGTATCAAAGTGCTTAGTGCCGTATGCAACGATACCTCTTAGCTCATAAGGGTGCACCTTAAAGACTTATGTATGTGTATGCTTATTTCTTCAATGACAACATCTTGATATAATTGTGTCAAGTGATAAATTAGAATGTATTAGTAAAAAATAAAGACATAAAATAAAAAGGAAAAAAAAAAAAAAAGAAACTTTGACATGTATAACATTTAGCAATGTACTTATGTCACATTTGGTACATTGGAATGATTTGAAATGAAATGGATTGGAATAAAATGGGTTTCTATGTTTGGAAGTATATATGAAATGGAATGACTGTAAGATGTATTTGTCGAAAATGTTTCTAACAATAAATGCAAGTTATAAATATGCAAGAAAATAAAAAAATAATTATACTATATGCAATTAATAAAATTAGAATGAAATCGCGATTCTACCTTCTCAAAGGCAAAATCGAATTCCCCTTTTAAAACTATAATTGTCGATTCTAAAAAATCGCGATTCGGGCTTCTAAAAGTGCGTACAAACATGGAAAATGAAATGAAACTTGAAATCGTGATTCCATTCTAAATCCATTCCTGTGTATCAAACATGACATTAAGATATGCATGGACATTAATGTTATTGTTTGAATTAAACTAGTAAATGTCATACTCACTTCATTACTTGAAAAATGCTAAAATATAAGATACCAAACTCATAACCACTTTAACATCATTAAACTGTCTTTGCAAACCCTAGAAATTTCAATGCTATATAGTTGCTGTTGATATATTTTTTTGGACCAGTCCTCTAAGTCTAAGGACGTCCCATTTAAATTATTCTAAAGGAGAGTAAATAAATTGCTTTCCTACTCAACAACATCATTTTTCTTAGGGTTAAATACAAAACACAACCTATATTTTGATAAATTTGCAAACACATAATTTGTGTTAATTTTTTTTGACAAATAGCTTCAAAAATATCAATATAATTAATTACTATTAAATGGATATGTGTTAGAGTCTTATTGGACTAAAAAAATTAATTTAATAAAAAATATTACTAAATAAAATATTAAAAAATATTTTTTAAAGAATATGAATATTGAAAAAAAAATTAAATTTTTATGACTAATAAAATATTGATGTGTCTTTTAAAATTTATTAAATAATATTAATACTTTTATATAAAACTCGAGTCATTTATTCATCAAAAAAATTAATACAAGTCATGTATTTATAAATTAATCAAAATATAGGTCATGTTTTTATAATTAATTCTTTTTCTTAATTGTTGCCACTTCTCAGCCATTATCCAACAAGAGCACAGTAAAATAGGAACATGGCTTCCTCATGTTGGCAAGCTCGCTGATATGTGGCTCTTCACATGTGAGGAACAGAGGGAGAGATAGATAGACTCCCATGCTCCTAAAGAGATTGGGACATCACTAAACAATTTCAATAACCTTAAAACATTCTACACGCAGGGGTGAGTGTGATAACTTTATCTTATCAGACCTATTTTTTTCCTCTTGATCAGTGTTATACTTTTCATTTTTAGAATCCTCTACTAACTTGAGTAGTATCAAAGTGCTTAGTGCCGTATGCAACGATACCTCTTAGCTCACATGTTTTTGCTCAAACCAATCATCATTGGCAAAGTCAAAGGATACAATGGGTCTAATACAAGTAATAATTAATGAAAATATCTCACCAACAATTGGGACTGTAGTTTCAAATATGAAATGCTAAAACCTCCAAGACATCACAAAAGGGCTATTTGCCTTCCATATTAAAAATTATTAAAAAGAATACATAGACTTTACCACTCTTTGTTCTCATCGTCGTCTCGCATTCGCCTCCTCCTATACTCATTCTCTTCGTTTTCCGCTACTGCCATTACCTCATCACCATAATTACCCTATCACAAGCACTATCACTGCATAATTATTAGGGTAAATGTCATATTTAGTATTTGAATTTTGTCGTGCAATTAACTACTTTAAATTTAAAAATGTTAATTTACTACCTACAAGCTTTTTGAGTTCATTTATAGTACCAAAATGAGATAATTAAATGCAAAAATGAGTAAAGTTTAGATAATTAATTATAAAAGTAGGTAAAGTTTAGACAGTAAATTGACACTTTTAAATTTTAAGCAGTTCATTTCACAAATTAACAAAATTAAAGCAATAAATGTGACATGCACCCTAATTATTACCACCTCAATAACCATCTACTACCACCACCCACACTAGCATAATGTATGGGTATTGACATTTAGCTTAATATCTAGACTATGACTTTATTAATAGAATTTATTTTTTCTTGATCATGATTTTGTCTATATATGTTACTTTTTACTACCTAATTTATAGCATTTTCCTAGTTTATGCTACTCGAAATGGTGTATATATATATATATATATATATATATATATTCTTTTGCGCAATTACAACTTAATTCTTAGGAAGGTTAGAGATATTTAAAGCTCGTAAATTAAAGCTATCTTCTTCAATAATTCATCAAAAGAACATCAAGAACCGTTGTTTCATCACTTCCTTCTTTTCGCATTTTTCTTTTGATCCTCCTATTCTTGCTAGTCCTTTTAATATTTAAATTAAATAAATAACTAGGTTCCCATTTGTCCATAATTGTTTTTCTTAGCATGATCATCTAATCTATGCCACATTATGTTTGAATCCTGCTAGTTATGTCCAGAACTGCATTCCTTGGCATTATCATCTAATTCATACCATATTGTGTTTGGATTTGTATAAATCAATGAAAGCTCATGGGAATGGATGCAATATGAGATTCACTAATAATACATACTAAAATATGGTTGTTAGTGTTAGATTCGTGAATGGTCTCCATATGAGACTACTTATTGTTTTTCAGTTTTGATGTGGGATGTGACCATCTTGTTAACCTTTAATAGCTTACTATAATGGGATCAGATCCTTTGTATCCTGTCATGTTTATAAGTCATGAGAACTCAAATGATGCGTATTTACATTTATGGGCTGTTCACTTGAGTGGAATTCTGATTCCATTACATGCTTATTACCTATTGGGTCTCTATTACATTGTTTAGTTTATTTTTAAGCCCGTAATAGGTATTCAACCTTGAATCCATATTCTTTATTTTACGTAATTGGGATTCCATTCATAGACTTAAGAATCACAATTCAACAACTGCTTACATTATCCAATTCCAAAAATAACCCTGCTATAATCAAATAATCACATAATCAACCATGCTTTTATCAAACCTGCTCCTTCATTTTTCAAAGCTACTCGTCCTTTACAAACCTTAGTTCGTCACCATTGCTCTCTACTTGGCTACAATGTGTGGTAAGAAATCTCTCTTTGTCTCTTTGATGTTTTTGTCTCTGTCTCTTCTTGGCTTTAACAATCGCTGGTTTTACTATGCTTAATTCTTTTCGAATTTTGATTCCAAGTAACTGATGATGATAAGGAAATTGATGATGTTTCTGATTAGCCTTACTAATTCAATACATCTCTATTTATTCCATGTTCAATTTGCATGTTTTGTGGCATAGTTGGTTCTAATTATCTAGTTTGTTCTCTGAATGCCATGATAAATCAACTATCGAGAGGCTGCGAAGGATATTAAATTGGCTGTTTGGTGTCTGCATGTTATGAATTTAGGAATTATTGTACTAATGCTCCTAATAATAGTGATTGGGAAATTCTTCAGAAGAGATTATTTAAAGTTCTCTTTCTAGAAAATGCTCGGTCATCCCACACATTAGAGTTCTTCTTCATGTTTGTGCCAGAATGAATGGACTACATGTTAGTTGTAATTGTTGTTCTGGTTGCGTCCCAGTTAAAGGACCCAAAATAATACGTGGAGAGTAGTATCAGATCTGCCCACTACTCAACATTTTTGGTAGGGATTTCACAGATTACATTTCATAGATTGATTTCTTATGAAATAAGATTCCGATCTTATCTTTATTAAATAAGGTAGAATCAGATTCTAATTCCTTACAAATCAAGCGGTAGATTGGGTTCTTAGTAGAAAGAATTACTTGTTTTGAAGTAATGAGTTTCCCTTGTTGGAAACAGATTGTAAAGACCTGACTCTCTAAATCCCAAGATTTAGAGTATCGAGTCCCCAACCACATATAACGTTTTCACATTATATGTAAGGTAGTCCTAAAACTAACAATTTATGAAAATTGTTTGATCAAATCTACTAAAACTTTATAAAGAACTTTTAACAAAACTAGATTGCTAATAAAAGCAATCTATACATATATTTACATCATATGTACAAAGTTTAGTGTCAATACAAGACACTACAAAAATTACAAGTTTTCTTAAAGCATAAAGAACCCTAGGAGATCTTAAGGTCTTTACATCTTAGGCTTATCTATCAAGCCTTCTATACAAAGACTTTTCCTTTAACAAAAGATTCTCCAAAAATCTAGAGTGTTCGAGTCCTATTTGTCCCACTTATCCATGAATTTCTCAAAGTCTAACCCGTAACCCAAATCATCATAAAACTTGTCTCTATTACCTGCAAAGCAGCAAAAGTGAGCCAAAGGCCCAATACACAATAACAAAATGCAAGAACAAGTTATTAAGCCAAACTTAAATAAAATAGAATGCATCAATAGACAAGTGATTATCTTATTAAGTTTTCTTTTCCAAAACAGCAGGAGGGTATTCAAACCCCGGGATCACGCTCTAGGAATTTAGGGATCCTGAGTAACAACAGCTGCTCAGGGGGTTGATATAAGCAGTCCGAATACTTATATCTCCTATATCTATTTCATAAAGAAAATAGCTTCATTTAGGGTTCAAAAGTCGTTACTGGACTCTACTTAAACTCAGTCCATAACATGAGCCTAGTTCACAAGTTCTCATAAACTTTGAACTAAACCATGATATTTTCCCCTAAGTTTAAGTAAACGTTACTCAGATACTATTCCCCCTATCGGCTACCCACTTAACCAAAAAGAATCTCTATTGCATCATAGCGTACCATTGCATCATGGTAAAGTCATTGCATCATGACTTGGTTAAGCACCTAACTAACATGTCATTGCATCATGACAGGTTTGTGCTCCTCGGACCAGATTAAACAGGGTAATGGACATCCAGATCATCAAAACATTAAGCCGAATCGAATTAAATCAAATTAGGAATGCCTATTCCTAACAAACATCAATCAAGCTATTGCGTACCTGAACTGATAATATATCACTATAATTACTTGGTGAGGAACTAACCGAAGAACCTTTAACTAAAAATAGGAATATCAGAACAATCAATAATTGAATATAGATTTCACATCCACATTTATATATATATATATATATATCAATCCTAGATTAATTATACAAGGGGATTTAATAAGCTTTGCATATAGTTTTAATATCTAATTCATGCATAAAACATGTTTATCTAGCTTATATATTCATTAGGAGATCATATGTGAAGTAAAGATTGAAGATTGAAGAAGTTTGAATTTGAAAAACTCAGGGGATACATAGCCTTCCTACGCTGGCAAAATTTGAATGAACGCCGACAGCGTGGGAAATATACGCCGGCAGCGTTTCACCCGGTGTTAAATATTTTGATTCTGTTCCAATCCAACACCGCCCCATACGCCGGCGGCTTTGAAGCTCTAATGGCCGGCGTACATTTTGAAAAATAAATGCTGGCAAAATTTTCTTGCAAAAGCCGGCGGTGTTTAAAGAGGCTTAAAAAAAATCGATTCTATTCACTTCTAAAACCGCCTCTACACCGACGGCATTGAAATGCCAGATGCTGGCATACGTTCAAAACAGACCTATTCGAAAAGAACTCATTTTCCCTGTTTTTCACATTGCAAATTTTTAACCTATAACACTTTTAATCCTTCTTCAAGTTTATTTTTAGCTTCATATACTATCTCCTATCTACACTAATCAATCCTATCAACTTAGAACATTAAGTCAACACACTAAATTACTTCAAATCCCATTTCCACTCATCCTCAACTTCAACTACTCAAATTATCCTTATTCCTTCCCAACACTCCATATAACTACCACAACACATAAACAAATTCACACAATAACAAAACACAATCCAACCTAAATTCAATGCATGAACAAAACAACTTATAGGACATTAAACTCATTCTATCTAAGATCTTACATAGATACTATAAGAAAGGAAAATAAAACAAAAGCAATACTTATATTAACTCACATGAATAAGCCTTATCTTGGAGAAAGTTTTGATTCAAGAAGCTTGGTGTTATCTTTGATTTGGGGCTTGGAACTTGGAGTGAAAGAAAAAGAGAAAAGGAAAGAAAGAAAATGGAAATTCGTATGAAATGAGAGGGCTGTCAAAAGAGAGCTTAATTAAGCAAATTTTGGACTTAATCTTATCTCAAGTTTGACTTTTAAGGCATATTAGACTTTAGGTTGAATTTGGGTTAATTTGGGGCTCATTTGAGTGTAATTTAGGCATGAATATTGGGCTTAATTAAGGAAAATTTCTGTCAACTATTCTTTAAGCAAATCAAAAGTTAATATTATAGATTTAAACATAACTTAACATATTAATATATAAAAGACACAAATATTAATGATGCTATACACACATTGATATATATATAGAACAATGACATTGATTTCATTATATATGCAAAATAACACATATGAAATGTTCAAATTATACTAACTTAGACACATTTAAACTATTACTAAACACAACTCTCATAAATCAACATGCTCATTTAGGTCAATAATTAAGATAAATAAAACATATACATGAAAGTTAAATAGAATGTAAATTTAGATCATTTCACAAATTATATAGGAATATTGCACTTTATTAGCTTTATACTAAATTCAACAGCTATATCAGGGTCCGTCGTCCCGGACATGGAGGAGTTGCAGCTATCGACCAAGGTGATGGTGGAGGAGTCGGTGGAGCTGCCACCGGTGGTGAAATGGTCAAAAGTGGAGGCATCCGAAACAAATTAATTGTTTAATTTCTCATGTGTGCTGCATTAGATGGAACGGTCTGCTCATTTAAGCTATGTTTGTTTCGGATTGAAGATAATGAATGTGCATAAGTTTGTGCTGCAATGCTTCTGCATTAGATGAATGTCTTGCTGCATGTGAAATTACCCTTAGGAAAGATTGTAACTGAAATTTATTTAGCAGCTCTACCATGAAATACATTGGAAAAGCAAGATTAACAAATTTCAATAGATTCCCATGTTCCTTGCCCCTTGGTAAAAAAATGGATCCAGCATTAAAAAGTGATGGGTTGATTCAGATGTGCGATGATTCTGAAAAGGAAGTTTTTTGAAGATAATACATCCAACAGTGATTGCTTGAGGTTTCAAAAAGAAATAAACTGTGAAACTGGAAGTTTAAATGTTAAATTGCCAAAATCACAAAAGTGCTTAGACCTGCAATATCATTATCCCCTCTGTTTCAACTATATTATGTAATCACAAAAGCAGTCTCACGTGCTAACTTCATTTCTTATATGTTACCTGGCATAGCTTTGTGTGTGTGTGTGTGTATACAAGTTTCCGTACATATCATAATTATGTGGTCATAAAAACTCATTAATTCTTACCAAACTTTTACTTCTCTCTCTACTCTTGCTCTGTTCAACCGAGTTGCAGAGGAACTCATCCATGGGAAATTAGCATTCTCATATAGATATATATTTATATATAAAAGATATAAAGAAGCGTTTGATGCTTTAATATAATTGTGTGAAGAGTAATACTGTTAGCAGTAGCTTGTAGGTAACTTTTATGCGTCCGGAAAACACATATTAACATTATTGATTGTCATAACACTGGAATCAGATGGCTATAAACAAAAAAAAAAAAAAAAAAAAAAAAACATAACATAAGCAAAGATAGGCGCCTAATGAATATATGCAAATAAATCTGAAACTTCAAATATAATAAGATACAAGAAGGCCCGAGATGTCATTATTATCTTACGTATACTAGTAAGGTTATACAATGAATTGAAGAGGATGCTTCTCATCAAGTTATCCAATTGTGGTTTGAAAGCAAAACCACATATAGAATCGCGCATTAGAACTTTGAAGAAAGATTGGAGTATAGTTTATGATATGATTTATGGGAAAACAACTAATGGATTTGGATGGGATCCAATCAGGAAGATGATGACTGCTGAGAAGCAAGTATGGGATGCATATTAATTGGTATGTAAATTTATTTTTTTAATATTATATTATGTTATTGTGGGTCATGGTAGTTTTTATGAATAGGAGTTTCCCTTACTTAGAAGAGTTGTCCATGATATATGGAAAAGATCGAGCTACGGGTCAAGATGCAGAAACTGCTGAGGATGTCATTGAAGAGCTAAATAGAGAAGAAGCAACTATACAAGATATTACAGATGAGTTGCCAGTGAGAGATGAAGAAGACGATCACTCATCTCATCATAGTGTTACTCATTCTAGTACAAAAAGGAAACGAAGCTTGTTTAGAGATGGAGCAATATCTGAGCTATCATCTGTTATTAAAATTTAAAAATTATGTTAATTGGATTATGTTAGGGACATTTTGGAGTCCACATAATGTCAATTGGATTATGTTAGGTTGCTTTTGATCACCTTAGTCACATTTTAGAGTCCACATAGTGTGAGGAACTCTTGAATTAGATTATGTTGAGTTACTTTTGAATACTTACTTTTATCGATCCTTTATGGATATGTTGATGCTTTTGGATAAATATTATGATATGCTATAGCGAATGCAGTTGCACTATTGTATAAATCATTTTTCATCATATTATTATTGAGATTGAATTTTTAGCTTGTTGGAATTAAAATTTAGGTTTTTTTAATATTCTCGAGTCTATACCATATATAATATAATATTCTATTAATATAATGATGAAATTAAATTTTCTGTTAATATATACAGAATTTATATTACATATAATAATATATTATATATTATAAATATATTAACATTAAAAAATATATATATTAAATATATGAATATATGTTTAATTATATATCTTGTAAAATATAAATTAATATATATATATATATATATATATTAAAGACAAGGGCATTTTTGGTATTTGTCATATCAATTCATGAGCTATTCATTGTTTTAATTCAATCAAGTGAACAATGTATTAGTAATTCATTTCATCAAAGTGAACAACATCATACATATTCACAGCATATTACATCCTTATGCAATTCATTGGGAATGGCTATTCATTACATTACTATTCCATTCAATGAAGTGAACACCCGTTAAAGAATTCTCCCAATAAATTCTGATTGCTTCATCTGAACTTGCCACGCATTTGGGTAGTATAGTTTGTGTTTGTGTGGCTTCTACGCACTTGAGTTTATGACTCATTCCTTTGAGACTTCAAATTTTCAAGTGATTATATAGACAATGATCATGCTTATGATGAGATGAGCTACATGGACTTGATGACTGGAACTAGGCTGACGGAAGTGTATGTGGTGATAAAATTTTAATCTTTCTATCACATATTGTTGAGTGGGCTTAATATTATTTTGGACTTATGAATTGCCTTTGAACTAACTGTTTTACTTGAGTTCTTAATGGATTTTAAAGATTTTGGACTTTCTTATGGATTTATATTAATGCTGGGCTCATAAGCCATGGAAGGACATGAGTTTGATATGTGATATGATGATTTTTTTGGTATTTTATAAAATTAAGGTTGATTAATGTTTTCCAATTGAAAAACTGCCATAAAATAATTAACGGTTTTCAAATTTAATGAGTGCTCATAGAAGTTACAGGTATGGAAGTCAATAAAAATAGAATAGTGAGCCTCAGTTGTTTTATTTAGGTGTGATATTGGTAGTTTGTAATATATTTTATGTTTTCAAGCATAACAATACGTGCTTGTGGACCTGTCTTAGTGAGGCGGTTCCGACCGATTGTTTGGACCTACCGTCATGTATGGGAATTGGGGACGTCTATTGCTCAAACTCGTGGAGTCGGCAAGTCCAACCGGCTCTTGTTACCAAAAGAAAAAAAAAAAAAAAAAAAAAAGAAGAAGAAGAAGAAGAAGAAGTATTATTTATTATAAATATAAGAAATAAAGGCATAAATAAAATATAAAGTAAAGATGAAAAAAAAAGATAGATAACATTTAATGTTTAAACTATTTTTGTGAAGATACATTATTATCTATTCATAAGTATTTAATATGTTGTTGATAATAACACATGTAATAAATATAATTTTAAAACATATCACGTGCTTTATATAGAGTTTTTATAAGAGAGCAATATCACTTATAAATAATATAAGACTTCTTTATTCTTTTGTAAACTCTACCTTTTTTAGAATATTATTGATCTAGTACGCATTGCAAATATTTTAACTCAAAGGGGATGCGCTTGTGTATAAATAATTGCACATACTTAATAGTATATTCTTAAGCCCAATTTATTTTAGTTTGGAGTTTCATTTTAAATTAAAAAAAATTGTTTCTTCACAAAAAAAATGTATAATAATAATAAAGAGAGGTGTTTAGGACCTAGCGGGTCCATGACTAGGAACCCACCCTACCCCTGGCCAGGATAGTTCCAAGGCCTATATTTTAGGAACTGGACCCTGGAGATGTCTAGTATATTGTATGTGTTGAATTAGGTTTTGGAAATTATCATGACTAGCTTGTTATCAATTGACAAGGAGATTGGTATTTCACCATTTGTTTAATGCTTTATGTGTATTAGGGTTAGATAATAATGAACTTAATGGAAAGTGAAACCTTAATTTCTTGTTACATGTACTTAGGAGATGCTAAAAAGACTTAGGGTGGCTAGAGACCACCTAATGATTAGTATGATAGTCTTCAAGTAGTCCCATATTGAAAAGATTAGGTTAGTTAGGTGCTGATATTCTTAGCTGGTTGTTGCCTTAATTACATTGTGAATCGAAATAGTGTATTAGTCTAATATTGAAAAGATTTGGTTAGTTAGGTGCTGATATTATTAGTAGGTTGTTGCCTTAGTTACATCGTGACCGAATTAGTGTATTAGAAAACACTTCTAGGTAGGTCAGAGCAGTAGTTACAAATGCTCTTATGGACACCTATAGTGGACTAGGAAACCAATGGTTGATTTGATTTTGTATCACAACCACGGGATTATTGGTTTTGGTATTGGATTTGTGCATGTTTTTATGAGTTTTGGAGTCATGAGTTACTAGGGATGCCTAAAGCTGTGTGATTGTATTGATTTAAAAATATAATAATATTATACATGTATGTGGGTATGAATCCGGATGCAACGATCACGTGCGTGTCGCGTGACTATCGCGCTACGCGTGACCTGGGGAAACAACACGTGATAGGATGATCAAGAGAGTATCGCGTAGGGAGGAGGAGTAGGCAATCTCAATAGGCTCTAACACACGTGTGACAGGTAAGGGAGCTAAATAGCATCAACCTCACTGAGTACTATGTGTTCGTGTATGTTCTTGAGTAAATTAAATGTTTGATTCACCAAGACGGAAATGCGGCAGCACGACGGCGTTTGTCCAAGATTTCACTCTCGTCCAAATGAGGTAAGGACTAAGGTATTTATAGAGAATCCAGCTGTCGATGTCGTCCGTCGGATCCGACAGACAACCAACGGCTAGGATGAGTCCCTCTCATTATGGATATGGTTGTGGGCTCCTTTATGGACCCAGGCCCATTGAGGCCTTCATAGCAATGTGTGTGAGCCAATTTGAGAAAGGTTGGAATTGGGCAGGCCAATTCCAACGGGCCCTACTCCAAGCCTTCCATGCCAAAACTCCCATGATCATCCCAATTGGATTGGGCCTAACTCTTTAAGCTCTGTCACATTAGCCCAAAGAGTTAAATCCAAATAATAATTAGGCTCAAGGCCTTTGTAAGAAAATCTGTACATCTACATTTTGCCCCCTGACCAAAGTCCTTCAGGTTTCATCGGAGGGGTTTGGGCATTATTTCAAGCCCTTTCGAATGACAAAAGTCTCATCCAGCGCATGTGCGCTATAACTTAGCTACACTGCTGCTTGGTGTGTTAATTTCTTAATGGCTTGCAATGTAAGAGTCTGGTGCAACATCGTCAAATAAATCTCCTTCTTTAGGAACAAAGCCTGAGATACTCGACAAGCTGCAGCCTATGACAAAGGCTCTTTGTCATTTTCGAACCAACTTTCCAGTAATTGTTTGCATTCGAGAACTCTGTTGCGCCCTATAGGAGTAGAATCTTGATAGAAGCTTATGACTATCTGGCCATGGCTTTCACGCCCTTGTTATTCACCGCATTGTTTTCGTTCGTTTGAGTGATCCTGTTCCTTTATTCCCAAAACAGTATGTTATGCCTGTGACATAAATCTTCCTCGCTTACTTTGCATGAATAGTTTATACTATCATAAATTGAGCCCGATTGAGCCTGTATCGATTTTTTGAATCTTCTTGCTCTTCTAATAAAGACTTTGCTTGAGTTGGGTCTTATGAAGCCCTCTACCATATCATCATTCATACTTGTCTCAATCGAATCAAAGTGAAGAGCAATATATATCATTCCTATAAGGTAGGGTATCGGAGCACTTCGGGCTTCTTGCAGAAAAATGATGTTAAACATTGATCTTCCATAAAATATAGTCCTATAATATGTAGATTATAACTTCCACCGTTGATGTTCGTTGGAGAAGATCATAGAACCTTCCCGTAAAACCCTAGAATGTATAATATGCTTTTTTTTTTACCAAAAAAGGGAATTTTTACCAAAAAAGAAAACCTATCTAAATAATACCTAGAGCGAAAATAGATAAGCGGACAAGATTAATGCCACAGACGGCATATAAAAAAGATTATCTTATGAAAAGATATGACATGAAGAAAAGTTACTAAAAATAGTAAAAACGCGGTTTTGAAGGCCTAAACGAAGGAATTTGGCCGAAAACCGGCTTGGGTCATGAGCAAAGCTGATGAGTATTGCCCGTTGGGCCGTTTCCCTTCAGAATATGGTCTCGCTCGGTAAAAATCCAAAACTCCCCAAAATTACGAAACTGCCATCGACACTAGTCCGACCCTTGTCTGTAATTTGCAATAGGCTTTTGCACTATTTTTCTTCTCTCTTTTTTTTTTTCGTTTCATCAGATTCCTCTTCTTCTTTTTCTTTTTTTTTTTTTTTTTTTCATATGGTCTTTGCTGCAAAATATTTATGGCACAAGTTTTGTACTATTGAGAGGTGCCAACATCTGATTGGCCCATAGTACAAAGGGGTAGCTTTTTCTGTTATAATCTGTACAAAGCGGCAGCATATCTTGTGTGATATTTGGTGAGTGGTAACCGACCCAACACACCACCCCCGCCAAAGATGCTGCAGCGATCCCTCTCCAAGCCAACGATTTCCATTCCAACTCCAGTCTTCCACAACCCCCAAATCAAGTCATCACGACCTTCTTCCTTCACACCAAGGTGCTCTTCCGACTCTCCCCCACCCAATGCCTCTGTCGTCATGGAGTCTTCCTCCGCGAAAGCGGGGCCTTACCCTGGAGTTGGCACACTGGGTCCGCACACGGGCAGAGACCCGAATGTTAAGAAACCCGTATGGTTGAGACAGAAAGCTCCACAGGGAGACAAGTTCATGGAGGTTAAGGAACAGCTTTCTACATTGAACCTTAATACTGTTTGTTAGGAAGCTCAGTGTCCCAACATTGGCGAGTGTTGGAATGGAGGAGGTGATGGTATTGCAACAGCAACAATCATGCTGCTTGGGGATACTTGCACACGTGGTTGCAGGTTTTGTGCTGTCAAAACCAGCTGGAACCCTGCACCACCTGATCCTATGGAACCAGAGAACACTGCCAAAGCCATAGCTAGTTGGGGAGTGGATTACATTGTACTAACAAGTGTCGACCATGATGATCTACCTGATGGTGGAAGTGGACATTTTGCTCAGACTGTCAAAACCATGAAGAAACTTAAGCCAAAGGTAATGGTTGAGTGTTTAACATCGGATTTCCGGGGAGACTTGACTGCTGTGGATACCCTTGTTCACTCTGGATTAGATGTCTTTTCCACAATGTTGAGACTGTTAAACGGCTACAGCGCATTGTTAGAGATCCTCGTGCTGGGTAGGTTTCTCTACGAATAATCTGATACTTGATAAATCTTGCTTTTGTCCCTTTGATATGGATATCGACATTGAAATTTTGTGAAACTTCTGACTGCTGTTATTTATATAATTTTGGAAGTTTTTAATGTACTGTAGAATCCATCATTTGCTTTGGTCTAATTGCCCAATGCCTCTTATTTTTGTGCTCTTCTTGCCAACGACTTGCACCTGACACTTGGTTGTCCTCACTTGTTATTTTTTCAGTTTGAACAAAGAAAAAATTCACTTGTTACTTGTCACTTGTTTTCACTGCCAAAGTAATGATGGAGCTTTGGTTGATCCAGATAGTTTGAATTGGCAGGTTCTAAATGCAGCATGGGATAAAGGATTGACTGTAGCTGGAGAAAATGCGCTCTCATGTTATCATAGAGAAAGTTTTATGAGAATAATTGAAAAGGAAAATCTAAGGGATGATCCAGACCACCACCGATTTTTTTTTTTTTTGTCTTTCAGCAGCCATCTCCTTTAGCTCAGAGCACATTGGGTTTCTCAGAGTTGGACTATGTTGTTAAGTGCATGCATGGTGAAATATCACCGGATCTGGTTCCTTGTTAAAGTGATTTCGCTAAGCATCTCGGTAACATGTGTATATACAGTACTGAAGTTACCAGCCACTCCATACCGGGGTTTTTTCTACAGCATCAATTTCTGTCTCCGGAGGTTCATCTTTTTTCCGGGATAAGCCTCTGTCTCGCTGCTCAAGTCTCCTTCCAACTTAGCTTCGTTAACCCAAGCACCCACTTAAGTTAGCTTTAAAGGTTCCCTTCAAGATGTTGCATAGCTTGCCATAGAAGGGGATACAGAGAAACAGAGTACTAAAAGGTGTTCATGGAGCCTTTATCCTTTGGGAGGTGGACTATCAAGTCTAAGGCAACCATAGATGATGTTAAGCATGTACAAGACCACTAGGGCTATGTGCAACCTGCTCATCGGAGATCAGAACTTATTAAGGCAACAGCTCTAGTTTAGCACCAAGTCCTTACATGGCAATTGGATAAATAGGAAATTTCTCCTTTCTTGACGAGACAGTTATTGTTTGTTACGGCCCTATTAACCTGAGGTGACTCTCTCTTCAAGCCTTTATATCTTTGAAGCATAATCCCTTAAAACATGTTTAGTCATAAATTTCTCAAAATAATAAAAAAAAAATGAAAAATATTGCAGTTGTGGCACCAAAATACAAAAGCTAAATCCTGTCTCGTGACTACTTTTAGGGTAGTCCTTTGGCTGAAATTGCTGAGTTGGCTTCTAGGCAGCAATACAAAGCTGCTTATTATTATTCTCGCGAAATTCAATCCATGAAACTAAGGGAGGAAACCCAACAACTGGCCAAGCTATATAAACAGCAAACAGTGGAATAATGACCTTGAATCCCATTGTGAAGAATACAGAACTCAGGTATCCTCTAAGCCCTGTGATGAGACTCCATCTCTTTGCACTATATTGAAGATAAGGTCTTTGGACATGATTTGTCACAAACAAGAAGATCGCCAAGCCAACATAAAACACCATCTCATTTTCTTGTTTGTGAAACTAACTCATCTCATTTTCTTGCAAAGCAGGGCTCTAGATTGAAGTGTTGGATCTTCATCACGTATCCTTTTGATTTCGTTTTTGTAAGTATGATTTTTCACTTTATAGACTGCCTACTTAAGGTCATATTAGTATCATCAACCATTAATGATCCTTGAACATATGCCAAAAGAATACTCAATTTCAAACATTCTTGTCTATCATGTATTCTATTCATTCACCAAATGACTATGGTGTCTCATGATATCTAAGACAAAGCTCTTTGTTGTCCGTGTTTCGACCGCATAAATGGCAATCTTGAGACCATGCACTGTATGATGACACTCTTAGCCGTCCGTGTCCCAAACTGTACGTGACAATCTTGGAACCGCACATTACGTCTGTGTTCCATTCTTCACGTGATGATCTTGGCACCGCACCGCTATGAGAGAGGCTCTCATCAGTTGTCTGTCTCACTTGCCCATGCGATGATCTTGGAACCGCACTACTGTAAGAGGGGACTCTTTCTCATCTTGTGCGCCTAGTCGTTTGGTGAATGAATGCAATACTTTGGTAGCTAATACACTTGTTGTGTATGTCTCATGCTGTGAATTTGAGTTCACAAGTAGTACATATTGTCCTCTAAATCAAAGTTTTGCATAAACAACTTGATCTAGCATTTTCATTGTACCAAGACTCTTTCTCATTTTTTTTTTCATTTTTTTTTATTTTAGTATCAAGCTCGCTTTCTTCACCATCTTGTAGATGAACGATATCATAATAAGTAAATACTCCAAAGTAGACAACTATCCGATATGTATCATTGACTTTGCCAGAAAAATAGAGATAGAAGACAAGTTGTTGATGACTCGTGTCGTGTTTCAGAAAATGGCACTTAGGGACCTTCACTTCAATAATATGAATAATGAATGATGGTTTCATTCCAAATATGAATCATCATATATAATGAATCCTATACCAAAGCTTCTTGAGACTTTGCAACATATCCTTGCCCCCTTTACTTTATATAAATCTGGCATACATGCTCGTCGCAGCTCATATTGTATGCGATACTTTTTTTTTGTAATCAAGTTTGTATGTCGTTTCCTATGCTCCTTTGAACTTGCTTGGGCCATCATCGCAATATCTTGAAGGGACGCATCTACTTTGTTTGAAGACAAGCATTATTTTTATGCATGTACTTTTAATTGACTAATTGTAGTATCATTATATAAGAGCGATGTAGTGTCATGAGCATGAGCAAGATGGTGTCACATGCACGTACATGTTTTGAGCATATTGCACAAATGAACTTCATGCCTCGTTGCATAAGTGAGGATCACGTACAAACAAACATTTTGCACTTCAAGCATCATAAATGTGCATTGCACATTATTGATTTGTGATAGGCATCTACTCGTGTCTTTCTTTACTGTAATCTTCTTGGTCATGCAATATTGTCTCCCTTCTTTCTTTCAATATGAGTTGTATTGAATATGTGAAACTGACTTAGACAATAATATCAACTCATCATCTCTATATCCATTTATATTCTTGATACTCATTTTCGCCTTGGTGATATATCTAGTCATGATACGCTTTGGACTAGTAGCTCTCATATGATTGCAACACATAAAAAGACGTAGTAGTAGGATCACTTCAATCCCTTTGACACTTGTAGAGTCATTATAGGCATCATCGACAAAGAGCATGTCTAGATAACAAGGATTGTCATTGAAACACAACACTTAGTTTTAAAACATGCTCTTTTTTTTTTTTTTGATGATACGCGCTTAGGAGCAAAGCTTCAATCAAGCAGCAATATTCTCTAATATAAAAGATGAGTGGAATTATCATGTGCATTGAAGTGGCACTGCCACTTCCTCACAATGATGTTTAGACAATCCATTTAAGGAACATGAACATTCACGCTTATGCAGCGATAGTTGCATTCATTATCAATCGCGCTCATGCAGCGACGGTAGCACTTGTTATCAATCGCGCCCATGCAGCGACGGTAGCACTTGTTATCAATCGCGCTCATGCAGCGGTAGTGACATTTGTTATCAATCGCGCTCATGCTGCGATAACATTTGTTATCAACAACTTTTTATTAGTCAAAGGGGTATTTCCCACTACTCAATTATATAGTACTTGTGTAGAATACCATATGCCAAGGATTACTTGGCTCAATAGGGGTTGTGAAGGGATTATCTCCACTACTTGACAACTAGAAATACCAAGAAGAAAACGGTGATGAGCTATCAACATCGTGCGCCTGGCAGCTAAGCTCTGACCCGCCAGCAACGATGTCTAAATCAAATGTTATATTTGTTATTGTTTTTCTTTCATTACCAAAGGGTAATCTTACTCAATTTGATGTCGATCCCTTTTTTTTTTAAACTAGCCTTGCGCGCTAAGAAGATTAATTTCTTACTTTGCAGCGACAATAGCGATGAAAAGGAGAATAAGTGATCATGCCATCATATTTTCACGAAAAATACTCACTGATTGAGTAATACAGTTCATTCATTAGGTAAAAGCATCTAATGCTTTGTTTACACAGAAATAAAAAGGAAATGAGTGAGATATGATAATAATACTCTTTGTCATAAACAGCTCTTTCTTCAATCCATGCGCTGCTTTACATTTTCATCCCATCATAAGCCTTCTTGTGTTTCTTTACACCTCCACGGCAACCACGCTTCTTTCTCTTTTTAAATTCTTGAGTCTTAATTTCTTCTCCTGTGGGTAGTGATTCCGCATTGGATTCTACTAAAGTCATATCTGCTTCATTTTCATGTTCATAGAAAAATGTAGCTTCAGCAAAGTGGAGTTCATTATGATTGAATGGATTCTTTGTCGCATAGATTAGGATATCACTTCCACTCCAATGACCTTTCATGCACTGATGTTGTATTGAGGGTATCATGTTGTACTCGTGCAGCCATGTCCTTCCTATGAGAAGGTGATAGGACACCGGCGCATCAATTACATGAAATGTAGCAAGGCTATGAATGGGCCCAACTTTAAAACTTTTTGACATAACCCATTGTCATTAAAGATTCGATAAAACTATTTCACTGCATGGGATGCTTCATCAAGTACCGGATATCTATTCTTGTAGCTTTGAAAGTAGACATGGGCATGATATTGAGTGAGGATCCATTATCGATAAATGTCCTCTTGATGGGGTAACCATTGAGTACACTCTCTACGTACAAAGGACGATTGTGATTGAAGTTCTTTAAGTGTGCATCAGTTTGGTAAATGTAATTGCATAATCCCTTGTAGAGACCACTCCTTTCTTAGGTTGAACTATGTTGCATCCACTATAATGACCTTGCGCAATTTGGTTAAGTACAGTCGTTGCTGCAAATCGTGCATGATCATCAAATCCAAGGAGATCAAAGAAATTCTTAAAATTTGAAGTCTTTAGTAAAGTAAAGATGACATTATCATCCCCATGAGTTTCAATTTTGAGCGTATTGTCACTTTCTTCATGTCCTCTAACTAGCTGTGTATCTATTGACTCCATTATAGTAGGATCGTGGGTAATGGCATTCACAGCACCACGTTGATTGCCATGAGCTGGAAGTGGGTTATTCCTGACATCATTATTCTCGATGATAAGTTCACCGTTCTCGACTCTTTCATTAAAGATCCTCTTCAAAGTAAAACAATCCTTAGTAGGATGCCCCACAATCCTGTGAAATCTACAAAATTTAGGATTATTTTTTTCTTCCTGAGTTGGCAAACGTTCTACTCTTGGGAGTTTGAGATTTCCATCTCTTAACCACTGATCTAGCACAGCGTACACCTTTCCCATTGAGCAAGGATATGTTTTGCTTCTTTTGCCCTCTCACCCTTGGGCTTCTCAACTCTTGGTTTCTTCCCTTCTTTGAAATCTTCACTTTGAGCCAAATTCACCGATGGTTCTCTCTTGTTAAACTTCATATTTCCTCCTCTCTGTCGCGCGACAGAATTGTTAGTCCTTCGTGCATTCTCAACCAGAGTGGAGAATGAAGCTAAAGAAAGATTTTCTAGATGCACCGTACTCAGTAAACATGCCTTGGATACAAATTTTCACCAGCTCTCTTTCATCACATATGTCTTGGATGTCTAGTGAACGCTCCCTGAAGCGCTCAATATAATCCATCAAGTCTTCCTTGGGCTTTTGACGGATTCGTCCCATATCAGTCAAGGTCACTCGTTCCTGTGTGGAGAAGAACTTCTCTAGGAACATCTTGCACATAGTTGCCCATGAATCTACTGATCCAGGGGGAAGGTTGACGTACCAAGTGTACGCTTTCTCTGTGAGGGACTTAGAAAATTCTTTCAACTTTAAATCATCATCAAATCCATAAACCTCTAGTGTTTCAATGAACTTCAACAAATGTTCCTTGGCACTTCCCTTTTTACCATTGAATAGCATGAATTTCGGACTCACGTAGTCCTGAGGATATGGCTTAGCAGCAATACGTTGATTGTATGGGAGATTGAGATCCAATACTCCCACATCTGACTTAGCTTGTATTTCCCTTAGGTACATGTCCAGATCTTCCTTCGTGACAAAAGTACCTTTAGGGGTTGAAGTAGTAACTTCAACTGGTGTAGCTGGAGTGACAGTCTGGAGTGGAGTTGTATTTGGTTGAGCAGCAGGTCCACCAATGACAATCTGTGGCGTAGTCTGTGAGGATGAAGATCCTCCGGGTTGAACATGTACTGTAGGCTGGGAGGTTGAGGGTCCTCCTAGCTGAATTCCAGTGTTCACTACCTGAGGTACAGGCAATTGTGTAACTATAGGCTCCAACGGAGGGGCTTGCTCCCTAATTCCAATAGTGTCATGTTCAGGAGTAGGGAGAGGATCAACAGGTCGAGCAACTTGAGGTACCTGAGAAGCGCGTTGTTGCGCAACAACAACAGGGTTCGACGAAGTCGCACCTTGTTGCGTAGCAGCAATAGCAGCTATTCCAGGCAGGTACTGAGCAAATATTGTCATGAATTGTTGGAATTGTTTTGCAGACTCTTGCATTGATTGGTTGACTTGTTTGGTATTTTCTTGCACAGCACGCAAGATTGTAGCATTGTCTATTTGAGCACCAGCAGGTTGGTTCACATCCTTAAGTGCTGGCATGTCATGTTCAGTAGCCTCGGGATCAACATTAAGTTCTTGAGTTGTACCCTCAGTGGGATCGGTAGGTCTCTTTCTTGGAGGTGCCATCACACAAGTGTTGATTTCCCTGTCCCTAGTAGAGTCGCCAAAAATGTGTGGGTATGAATCCGGATGCAACGATCACGTGCGTGTTGCGTGACTATCGCGCTACACGTGACCTAGGGAAACAACACGTGATAGGATGATCAAGAGAGTATCGTGTAGGGAGGAGGAGTAGGCAATCTCAATAGGCTCTAACACACGTGTGACAGGTAAGGGAGCTAAATAGCATCAACCTCACTGAGTACTATGTGTTCTTGTATGTTCTTGAGTAAATTAAATGTTTGATTCACCAAGACGGAAATGCGGCAGCACGACGGCGTTTGTCCAAGATTTCACCCTCGTCCAAATGAGGTAAGGACTAAGGTATTTATAGAGAATCCAGCTGTCGATGTCGTCCGTCAGATCCGACAGACGACTAACGGCTAGGATGAGTCCCTCTCATTATGGATATGGTTGTGGGCTCCCTTATGGACCCAGGCCCATTGAGGCCTTTATAGCAATGTGTGTAAGCCAATTTGAGAAAGGTTGGAATTGGGCAGGCCAATTCCAACGGGCCCTACTCCAAGCCTTCCATGCCAAAACTCCCATGATCATCCCAATTGGATTGGGCCTAACTCTTTAAGCCCTGTCACATTAGCCCAAAGAGTTAAATCCAAATAATAATTAGGCTCAAGGCCTTTGTAAGCAAATCTGTACATCTACAACATGTTACCTTAGATCAAGCAATGTACATGTTTTTGTTTGCATGGCATGCATTATATGCGTAAGTACGTGGTTACATACAAGGTAATAGTTCATCCGTTTGTGAACACAATTCCCTTTTTTTTTTTTTTTGGGTTTTTCCAAGTGTAATGCAAACGTAGTTTAAATGTTATGGTTATAACTTCAGAACATGGGAACAAGTTCAACGCCTGTACACCAAAGAAGTTGCAAATAAGTTGTGATGAATCGGTTATCTTAAATTGGGCTTTTCAATTGTTTTAAAGTTTCATAGTTATAAAAAATATTGATGATGGAAGTTACAACATGAGATATTGTAGAAGTTAATAAATTATATATTGTTGATATTGAATTATTTTGAGACTCAATATCCTTGTGCTACCGCATGAATTTGTGGTGGATCGCTCATTTTTCTCCCTTTGGGATGTGACAGGTAATACTTGAGCCTTGCTAAAGCTGAGGGCAAAAATCTAGGCCAAAATCAAAGAAGGATAGGCATACATTTGACTTCAAATTTATTATTGAGATATACTTGCACACATGAGAGAAATGGTGGAATTATAATGACCATTTCATTAACATTGTAGAACACATAACTAGAAGTTCTTGCCCTACTTAGTAGCCGGATATAGATTCATAGATATAATTAATGACCCCATTAGCAATATGACAATTAGACTCACTATATATTGTTATACCCTTCTTTCTCTTGTTATTACTTTTCAAAAAATTCATATATATAAATATAAATATCTATATATATATATATATGACAACCACAGCCAGGAAGAGAAATAATGACAGATCAAACGAGTCTTGTCGTTCAAAATTGTCCACCTTCAAAAGTTTGGCCAAATTGCCAACCGGAACGCACCGCATTGCAGCCGGTGACAGTTTTTCCGTCGCTAGTGGTTACTTTAAAGGACAGCGATTGGCCGTTGAGGTATGAATTGCTTTGCCAATTTCGACCCCAATTTCTTTACATGGACAACAAACCTGTCCTTGAACCTTTGATGTACACTGCACGAACATCTTCTGCTCCACCAACGTTTGTTACCAATACTAAGTTGAAGTAGGAGTGTCCATTTATGGTGAACCTGTAAACTCAGGAAATTTTTCACGTTAATGCACGACTCTAGAATAGAAAGAATGAATTAATTAGTAAACCTAGAATTCAATAAAAAACTAAGATTTGATCCATAACTTAAATTTGGCTGGGTTAGGATCTAAGAACCGAATAAAGAACTTCTTTGACAGTAATTGATACTAAAAACGAGATTTCGTATCTTGAACTGATAATTCAAGATATGATTAAAGTAAACCCAAATATTCAAACCCAAAACTTGTCATACAAATAGATTAATTAGAAACATATAAATATAGAGATTAAATGACTATTGTTGAACTCAATAAAAACCCGAGACTAGAACAATGAGTAGTAATGAACCTATATATTGATTTAAACCCTAAAATTCGAGATTCTTAGATAGTAATAAACACTACTGATAAGATTTCATAGTGGGTATCCAAACCTAAGATATATAGATAATTTAGCTTCTATATCAAATGCGATATTATGTAGTTAATCAACTACGCTTATAGTTGGGAAATGATAACCTAAAAATAAACCGTTAGGATTATAAATACACAACAAAAACATAAATTGTTGTATAACTCAAGATCTAAACTTCAAATAAATATTTGAATCATACCATTGTTCAAATTAAGGTTTTCTTAAGCTATTGGAGCCTAAAACAAAAATTGGCCTAACAAGCTTAAGAAACTTTGATCGCGGGAGATTAAATTTTAAAAACAATTAATCGCGTAATATTAAAACTTAAATTTGTATTGTTTGAGAAGTTTTTTGCAGAACTCAATAAAAATATATTTGTACAAAACTCTCATATATTAGCTAATTTGTACCCGATTCACCTAATAAAATACCCAAATATATGTATAATTATTATTTAAATATTAGTATTATATATATAAGCTTGCAGGATACGTATTGGATGTATATATGTAGGGCTTTGATGTTCTTGAAAAGTGAGAACCGATTTTTTGCTCAAATAATGCATAACAAGTCAACAAAATCAACTCTTAAGCCAATTAAATCTTGCCAACTCAACCTCTCATTTATGACAACAAAAACAATTGATAAAACAGTGTCAAATTGGAGGAAATTCGGGTCAAAACAACGAGGAAAATGCTCCAGCAAGCTCTTTCTTTTTCCTTATATATATATATATATATATATGTTTAGGTCTCTTAATGAACAAGCAAACAATCACAACCTTCTCTAGAAATTCCCAGATCAAAACTACTCTTAATCAATAGCCAAAACAACCTAAAAACAGAAATCAAACCGCTCAAATCATCTTAGTTCTAATCAAAAGAAAACTAGCACGAAAAACGCTTGAAAACGAGCACGAGGTGAGTTGATGTAATTCGAGTTATTTTCTTTTAAAACTAAAGATTGGAACTGACTTTTGATAATCATAGGAACATAACCAACACAAAACCAAGCTTCGAATTTCATCGGATTAGCTCGAGTAAGGTGATTTTTGAAAACCCTAGTTTTACTTTGATGATCTGAAAATTGCAAAACATGTTGTTATTTTGATGTTTTGATTTGATATTTAGGTAGTAAAGTGTTGTAGGAACTCATAAGAACCGAAACATGGGCCTTGGAACGTCAAGAATCGGCTGTAATCGGTCGAGCTCATTGGGGAAGATGATGAATAGTGTCTTCCCTGATGAGCACGGGAGGAACACGGGCATGTTCCATCCCGTGTACCTCTTAGCTTTCTATTTTATAAAAAAAAAAGAAAAAAGATTTTTTTTAAAAACGAAGTTGATTAAATTAAATTATATAATAATTAATGTTATAAATATTTTTAGGACCGTTATTATTTATTTATTCATTTTTCCTGTAAATATTAAAAGTATTATCACTTATTAGTAAAATAATATTAAAATTTTTGAAAATTGAGTTTAAAAATGAACAATTTTTCGGTATTAATAAACATATAATATTTAAGTATTATATAATGAGATTATTAACATACATATTATAGATTAGTAATATTAACATAAACAAGAGAGGATTATTAGTAATATAAATCATTATTATTAATTTAATCCAAGTTTATTAAGTTTTACAACTATAATTGTTAATATTTCTAATATCATTAGAAATACTTAAATCATTAATGTTTCTGAAATTATCATTTCTTAAATATTATTATGTGTCATATTCATAATAAAAACTCAAAAGATAAATCTAAATCTATTTTAGTAATATTACTATTAATTTTAACTTTAATAGTAAGGATTTGTGAATTAATGTTGATTTAAATCATATGATAAATATAACAAATATTATTATTGTGAAAAACATTATTATTAGCATTAAAGTTGTTTATTTTTTTATTGTTGCCTTTTCCGTAATTATTTTTATTATTATTAGTAATGTTGTCACCGTAATTGTTGTTGTTGTTGTTGTTATTGTTCAGCTAACAATGATTTTTCCAAAAATAACTTTATTTAATTTAGCAAATCTTTATGTTAGTAAATTTATTGTCATTATGGATGTATTTAATTAGTTACAAGAAAAATTATAAGTGTAGTAATTACTAAGTATTCATTTATTTATCTAAATGAATACTTATAAATAATTAGATAACAATGGAAATTTAAATAATCTAAATTTGTGAATGTAGGGATATCTATATTTTACGAGGAAATTATATCAAGAAAATCGAAAGAAAATTGATAGTTTTAAACAATAAAAACTATAAAAGTGAATTAACTAAATTGTCAAATTCTCGAATACCCGTTTAACAGATATAAATATCAAACAAAATCAAACCAAACAACTTGAAAATAAAAATGGACTAATACTTAATTATCTTAAGATCTCCAAAGAATTAATTTAGTAATAGAACGAAAGCCCAACAACACAATATGACACTTAGACATTCATAGGCGTTTAGTCATATAGTTTTTGTGTCATTGATGAATATATTATTCATCTCAATAGGTGACTTGAGTGCTTGTGAGGACTTTCCTGACGATTACTACGACTGAACAACATGAGTTGGTGAATAGCTTAGTCTTATTACATTGTATGTGCTTATAACTTAGCAAACTTTAAATAAAAGATAATAATTTGAGTTATAGGAACTGTGTATTGTATTAATTGCCAAGTCAATCTAAGAAAAATGACGACAGAATTATGTATGACTATATTATGTATGTAACTTGATTGAATGTCTTTTTTGCTTGATCGCCTTCAAATTAAGTAAAAAAAAAAAACTACTGGTACCATAATGCAAATTGTACATGCATTGCATATTTTGCATAAAATAGCATTTGAGTATGTGGTAGCTTATTATGTGTTAGTATTTCGGATCAATGGTAATGATTAGTTTATCTAGACAAGAAAGCTATTAGTTAATTGCAAGATTACCTTTGTTCTATTGATACTATAGGAACTAAATGGTAAATGAAGGACGTCGCTTATGGTATTGCATCGAAATAACTAACACTTAGTGGAGTTTCTAAAGCTAAAGCAGGAAATGAATGTTAAGACACAATAAGTTCAAAGAGATAATTAAATTAAGCATTACTGTTTCCTGAAAGCTTAGTCTCTCCTAGGTAGGTAGGCCATAGATTATGATCCTTTAACCCTGATGAGAGGGCGCAAATCTTCATCCTGTCTGGATTTGGGGTTATCTAGGCTTGTATTTGTACATATGTTTGATTGATACATTTCATATGATTTTCAAATAACTTGTATGTGTTATGTGATAAGTTCTAGTTATTCACTAAGCTCGTGGATTGGCTCACACTCCTACAGTCCTTTCAGGTTCACTTTGTGACCTTGACTCATTAGTAACAGGAGTATGGTCTCGGTAAGAAATTAGAAGACGGAAGTTTAAGAAACAGTATAGAATAAGATATATCCCCTATCTATAGTTGTAAGTATCTTGCATTAGAAACTTTAGTTTTGTGATTGAAGGAGTTATAGAAATGTGATGGTTTGTAATGTTTTTATTATTATTCACAAACTTAGTGTGTTAGATATTTACTAATTTATGTCTTGTATATATTTGTTCATCTTATCCAAGCAACTAAAAGATCCTGTTTATTGAAAATATGTCATTCTCAGAAGGTAAACTAGTAATAGTATTCAAGCTTATCTTGTTTACTACTACTAGGGTACCCTCGGGGTGTGACGGAACCTAATGCCTCCTTTCTTTGCATAAGGACCCTATACATAACAATTTCATTTATCAATGGAATGCTTGGTCATTTAACAAGAAAAGTTATTTTACAAGACTGAAATTGATATCAAAATTGGCAAAAACTACTCGTGTGTAATCTTTTAAGCAACGTTTGGTTGCACATTTTTTTATGGTAGTGGACTAGATAAAACTTAAAATTTTGACCTCTTATATTTAATGACACAATAATAGTGAATCCAGATAAAAATAAAATCTTTTAGTTTAATTCGTTTAGCATTGTCAAATACCATGTATATCAAATATGATACAATAGAATTATTTTTGCTTAGTACCAATTGTGTTGTGTTCTCTAATCCTTCTTATCCTATTCAGTTCTTATAACCCAATGCTACCTTAGATTTATTGCTTAATGCTTCCTTTGCTTTGAGTCGGAGCTTGGGAAATAAAAGGTTACCTTCAGTATTTGATAGGAGCTATTCCTGGTCGATATTGGGCGATTTGCAAGAAAGCAGGCTCTGCTAAATCAAAATGCTGAAGGCGCGGATTGCACCACCTGCCATTGTCATTTGACAAAGCATTGTTTGGAGGACAAAAGTTAATGGTTGTGACGATGATGGAACGAGGGATACATCATTGATCATGTTTTTAACATATATAGGCATACTTCAGACCCTAATAATTGGTATCAGAACTGATGGTTCGATTGGGAATCTCCTATGGTTGGCCTACCATGTGGAAAGAAGAGTTTTATGGCATGACTCATTTGTGAAAACCCATGATGAGTAGGTATGACCACTCACAAAGCGAGTTTAGTGGAGTCAGTTTGACAAGCTCTTGTTGAGAAGGAGTATGACCTATCTCATTATGGAGACTCACACTTGAGGGGGAGATTGTTAGGATGCAAGTGTGAGAATCCCACATGGGAAATATGAGACTTGTGTGAAGAGTTTATAAGAGAGAAGACCCATTAACCCATTGTCTTAAGGTTTTGGGTTATAGATGGTGTCAAAAGCCCACTTGTGTTATCATTCACAAAGCTTATAGGATTTCTCCTCATTGAAGGCATACTCTAAACCAAACACATAAGAATGCAAGTTTGTTAGGTATCAAGTCCAGAGGGAGAACCCAATCTAAAAAACTAGTCTATTAGGTAGGAGAACTCTCTAAGCTTAAGTATCATTCCACAATTTCTCATGAAATCAATGTGGGAACGCCTGCCTACTCTGGATGGTTTTCACTTTGATCTTCGCTGTTAGGTAGTATTTTCTTAGGTTGTCCACTTTCGACGGCTTTCACTCTATGTAGTCTTTTTCCAAGTTGCTCCTTTCTACGTCACTCCTTCTGCTTACATCAACTGTAAGCCCGAAAAATTTCAGTAAATAATTTCAAAATAAACATCGAAAGTAAACTCTAAAAATGACTCCAAATTAAAACATAATTTCAACTAGTCCTAAATCACGAATGAATCCAGAAATTTCTTAATCTTGAGAAAATGAGATTCCTTAAAAATAAAATAAGAACTCAACAGTCTTCAAATTCAAAACCACTACGTACGACAAATTCTATACTTAACTTTGACTTGTAAAATCAGGTAATATAGAACCCAAAAACAAATTATTAAAAAAAAGTAACTAACGATTAACCTTCGAAAATAAAACCCAATTCAATAATTTCGAAAACGTTACGAGATACTAAATACTTACAAGAATAAATTTCAAAATAAATTTCTCAAATTAAATATGTTGTATAAACATAAAACATCAGTTTCCAAATTAGCAAAGACCTAAACCAGAAAGTCAACCGAAAAACTTAAGTCAACAAATTCCAGGAAACTCTAGTAGTTTAGATCCGGCAATTCCATATTCCTAAACCAAGGACTCGAAATATGAGTAAAAGGTGTAGTATGATTCGTAATAACACTAGGATGCGCTAAAAGATAAGATTAGCGAATTTTCGATTTATTTCGAACCCGATCGGGTACAGACTTTGAAAAGCATGCCCCCAGGCTCGAAATATTAAATATATGATATTAGCGTCGATAGACTTGTAATTTCATAAAATTTCCAAATATATCAGTTATATAATTTTTCGGGTTATAAAAGTTACAGTTATAACCTTTTTATCGTATTTTTATTACTATCGGTACTCTAAATGTCTTGTCTACTTTTTGAATTCTTCTACACTATTCACAAGTACAATTACCCATAACCTATTTCTTACATCCTTACACCCTATTCTTACGATTACATCATTATCCTTACAATTTACTTTTCCAATATAACTTTATTACTTAAATTACTTAATTAATTTTTGAATCTTACACAACACAACTCAAACAACTCCCTCTCTCTCCTTCTTCATGAAACCGGCGCAACTCACCCTCCCTCTTTCCTCTCTCCAATTGTTTTATTTTACTTCTTTTATACAACAAACCCTAATCCACAAGTCTATATATATCCCTTTATACCAACTTCCTCTCACTTTCTCACTTTTCACAAAGCTAAACTCTTGCAAAAATTTTTCTTTCTCTCTTCCTCTCCCTCTCTCAAAACCGAACACACATACACACACACATTCACAAATTTTTCTTCAAGTTTCTTGTTCCAATCTTCCAATAGGCAATAGATGTATATATTATGATCTTAAAACATGTAATGGCATGTTCATTCATGTGTGATTCCACACAAAATCCCCATGAGCTTCAAGCTAGGGATGTGGAAACACTTGAACATGAGATTCTTGCCATCACCATGTTATAGATCTTGTTATTTGAAGTTATTTTGCTATTATCTTGTTTTATTTTCAAGTTATGTTGTTATTGCTAATGATTTGTGCATATATTCATCATTCACATAATCATCATAGTGTTTATGCATTTATAACTAGTATAGTAAACTAGATTTAGTGTTTTGAGTTCATACATGCATTAGACTTTTGATTTATTTTCTTAAATGACTTGTAATAGCTTGATGATGG
This sequence comes from Combretum micranthum, assembly GCA_024138025.1. Taxonomy (NCBI): domain Eukaryota; kingdom Viridiplantae; phylum Streptophyta; class Magnoliopsida; order Myrtales; family Combretaceae; genus Combretum; species Combretum micranthum. The sequence goes on along the minus strand of JAMXBD010000934.1, from coordinate 86,353 downwards.
TAGAAAAGTTTTAGAAAGTCAAGATCTATTTTATTTTCAACAAAAATCATCTTTGAAAATTTGGATAAAAAGGGAACCATATTTAGAAAAGCTATTTTTTAACTTCAAAATGTGTATTTTTCATTGAAAATGAATGGCGTAGGGAATAAATATCATAAATGAATGATCTTGATGAGTAAAGTTTAGATCTATGAGTTTATAGTTTACTACCATGGATTTCTTTTATCTTTATGTTCATAGAAAGTGTAAATCTTGGTTTTGAACTTAAACAAAAATGATGAAATTCGTATTTATGCAAGACCATTTTTAAAAACCATTTTACAAGTGTCAAAATAGAAGTTTTACTTGAAATAATGAAGGCTTAATGGGCATATATCATCAAGACTTCATTTTATATGATTCAAAGGTGATTCTCAAAGATTACTTTTCAAAACAAAATTCTATTTTCGGATTTAGGCCAAGGCCTAGTTTAAAAACATGGTTTCTAACTCAAAAATGAAGTTTTTATTCAAGATATGGAAGGCTCTTAAGATAGAATATGTAAGGGATGAATTTTCATAAGTTTAGATGAATTTTATCAAAAGATATGTCCAAAAATAAATTTTGTAAATTCGGATCTCAACCAAGAGCAATTTTGAAAACCCATTTTTCAACACCAAAATGAATGATTTGTTTAAAAAATGAAAGGCTTATGGAATAGGTATCAAATAGGAGATGTTTTTGATAAGTCAATGATAGATCTATTAATAGAGATTCTCAAAATAGGAAGGGATTACAAAGTATTAAATTTGAGTTTTATCCTAACTTTGTGAAATTCGGATGGTTTCAAGACGATACCTTAAAAACTCTTTTATCAACTCTAAAACTTGTGTTTTATATGAAAAATGAAGAGTATAGGTAATAGATATCATCAAGCAATGATTTTTATAAGTTGAGATGGGATTTGCTAAGAAAAACATGTAGAACAAGGAGTAGAAATAAAGTAGAAAAATTTGAGTTGATTTGTCATTTTAAGAAATTCGTAATAATGGAGTAATGTTATGAAAACCCCTATTTTTCAAACCCAAAATGAAAGTTTTATTAAAGAAATGAAGTCCTTATTGACTACGTATGGTTGAGCCTTATTTACAAAATTCGGATTTTGAGATAACTAATTTAAAAAAAACATATTTACAAAGTGTAAAATGGGAATTTTTATTGAAAAACAAAGGCATTAAGGAATATACACAATGAAGGTTTAATTTTAATAAGAATAAATAAATTTTATCAAGGAATTTTTCTAAAAACAAGTGGGGATTGTCAAGAATACAAGACTAGCCTTTCTAAGTTGATTTTACATAAAATCTTACAATGACAAAGTTTTCTAATTTTTTTTTATTCAATATCATCAAGAACATGTATATATATATCTCATGACATATCAATTATGATAGTAAATTATTCATATTGCATGTATAGTTAATCTATATAGTAGGAACATTACAAACATTTCCAAAACTATTTTTCGGAATTGGAAATTGCTACTGATCAGAACTGATCCTTCTGTTTCGTGACCCAAACATTTTTAAAATTGAAAATAATATTAGAATTAGATAGATCTTTTGAAGTAGATAGAAATCGATATATAATTTGCTAAATTCTGAGTTAAAAAGACCAAGTTATGGCCGTTTTAAATTGGAATTCCCGCGTAGGACGAGAATTATGAATTTTCTAGTTTTGTTAAATAGTTTGGATTAGTTAAGTGATGAAATACTTATTAAGGTATTTCTTCCTTTTTAGGTGATCTCGAAATCGATGATTCTTTACCACCGGATTACTTTTACTATGAAATCGGTGATCCAATGACAGAGTGAGTTTTCCTTTTATTTTGTTACCTTGTTTGTACTTGTAGCTAGTTGCATTAGAATTATAGGAACAAGATAAAAACCGATATGAATGGGGATGTGATAGATGATGAGACTTTGATGTATATATGCCAAAGAATACTAAAGCATATCGAAACCATGATTTGATTGGATAACTGCACTGGTCATATTATTTATGTTTATGTGTATAATATTGGTTGGTCACTCTAAAGAATGTATGAATAATTTGACCTAAGCAAAAACAAATTGGTCATGCATCGCATCGGACATATTGCATTTGGTAGCGTGTTACTCCTACGCAGATCAATCGGTATGGTCCGAGGACTCGTTTGGATAATGAAATCCGGTATCAGAGCTCATTCATAGGAAAATAAGGCGTACCGGGGATGCATTCCATGTGTGAGCCTAGCCGAGTCGAGTGCTATAAGCCTAGGGGGCTTCGGGGACTAGCAGCGGTTGTGTAGACTTTCAATACCATCTCTAACTCTTGATACGGAGGGCGTAAATCCGTTATGTGTATGGATTCCGGATACCCATACATAATTGTCTGCTCATGTGTTTGTTCATACATAGCATATGGATGATTTATAACTTGCTTGTTATAGTTCGAAATTAAGGGAATTTTCACTAAGCTAGTGTAGCTTATACCCCAATAGATGTTTGAATCAAACAGGTTGACGAAAGAATGCTATCTGGGGACTGAGATGGTTGGAGCCGAATATGACTTCGGGATTTCAGCAGGAAGTAAGAATACTTGAAGATATTAGCTAGGTTTTGTGAATTGACTTGTAATATTTGTGTGGTGAATTCTATGGATGATTTGTAATTGAAGTATAGTGAATTGTATTACCTTTATATTATTACTCAAGTTTTATCAATATAAAATGTACTACTCTGATGTGTCTTCTCTATGTGTAAGACGCCTTGTCCATAGTATGGAAGCCTTCGCATAACTGAGGCAGTCATTCCTAGGCTTTAATATTGTGAATGGCGGACTACCACATTTAAGGTATCCTTCGGGGCGTGACATCAACATTCTCAACAAGAGCACCAAATGTTAGGTATCAAGCTCAAAGAGAGTGCCGAATACAAAAGACTAATCTATCGGATGGGAGAACCCTTAATGCTTAAATATCATTCTACAATTTCTTATGGAATCAATGTGAGATCGTCACAAAATCACAATAGTAATTGTTTTTGATGGTATCAATTCTATTAATATATGTGTCAAAATTTAATTGGTATTTATATATATTACATTTTCATACACATGATGTGTAAGCTCCGGTTCTAAACCGAAAAATAGAAAGGCAAGGTGGCATCTGCGCCACCGTAGAAGGTGGCATGGGCATTTTGCCAGTCTCCATAGCTGCATTAATGATTGGGAGGTATATACACACGAGAATGAAAATCAATATTACAATTAAAAATTATTGTGCAATGCTAATTGTCATTCTCTAATCTCTGCTCGCTCTCAAAGCGAGAGAAATTGAGATAATGAATATATATATATATATATATATATATTATAGTTTTGTGGAGAAAGAATAGCTTGTGAAATACATGCGGCAACAAGCTAGCTATATATACTACCGAGTGAAACTAGCTTGAGAAATACATGAGGCTAGAAGTAAGGTAGACAATACTTTCGGTAATTAAAGGAAGCAGTTGGGTTTTAAATTTGGTTAGCTTTATTTATGCGAGTCACGTTCCTCAATACATTTGAAGATCTTTCTTTTTGCGGCTGATGCAAAAGGACGAAGTGATCCTTAAGCAAAGGAAAATTCAAGGAAAGTTGTATATAAACCATTGACCTCAATACATATCTAGTAAATCACATTGATATAGCCTAAGTTTGCAAGATATTCAAACTAATTAAACTCGATCTAATTTATATAAATGACAAATAAACATAGCTAGTTGGGCTACAGATGAGATAAACTACTCACGAACTACTCAAGTTTGGTTCGAGCTCGATTAGTAAACGAGTTGAGGTCGAGTTTAAAATAAAGCTTGCTTATTTAAATGAGCCGAACTTAGGTTTTGATTCAAGCTTGTGAGTTAACTCATAAATAGACTCATTTTGGCTCATGAACAAACTCATGAATAAGCTTGTTATCAAATTTATAAGTTTTATATTTATGATATATTAATATATAGTAAAACAAAAAAAATTAATTTCTATTTAAATTATATGTATATTTAGAAACTCTTATATATTATTTTAAGTTTAAAAAATATAAAAAATGGGCTATTTAATCAAATCAAGCTTGAGGTTGAATTTTAGACTCGATAAAGCTTGGTAGGCTTAATATAAGGCTCGACTCAGCTCAAGCTCAATTTGTAAATAAGCCTAACTCAAGCTAAAAAAAAAGCTTATTTTATTAAATGAGCCGAGCTCGAATCTAAATTTTGGATTCGATAAAAGCTTAACTTGAGTTCGAGCTTGAGTGCTGTAATTCTTAAATGAGCCGAACCCAAGCCTTCAAAAGCTCGACTCAGCTCGACTCAGCTCGACTCGCAGTAGTTCTAACAGTAAAATATAAGTCAAATTACTAGATATGTGTGAAAAATTAGTGAATCAAACTAGTTCAAGAGGAGTCCACATAAAGGTAATTTTGGGGTTGCGTTGCAATGTAGGAGGCTTTTTGCATAAAAATTTCATAGTAAACAAACCAATGTATAGGATTATATATTTATTGCTATTTCTCTCTTAAAACTCCTTACTTAATCCCAGTGTATGCTATTGATCTTCTTATCTAGATATCCACCACTATTTATCTCAAATCTATTATTTTCCGACCATTCCACCCTCAGTAATCCAACGATATTATATTTTCATCACACAAATTTACTTCTATGGATCTTGGCAATCAAACTGATGTAGGTTTGTTATTAGTATTAGTCAGAATCAAATTCTTTCAACTTATTATCTTCTTTTATCTTTTGTTTATATTCTTTATATGGAAATGTACCCCATATGTGTGTATATATATATTTTCGGATTTATAGCACTCATCGGTTAAGTGATCTTTATTCTTCTAAGGAGAAACGATAGTCTCTCCTAAATGTAGCACTCTGACTTCTAAATAGATGTGTTGGTCGATTTAGTTTAATGTTTATACACCAATCTGTGTTTGTCAATTGTCTTATATGAATAAACGGTGAAAATTTTCATTAAAATCATATAACGGTCTAGGAAGAAGAAGAAGAAGAGAAAGAAAGAGACACCATTTAATTTTTAACCTTCATTTAGATATTTTTCTACTAAAATATATATAGTAGCTATTAGAAAAAGGAAATTGAAAAACACTCCTACAAATACTATAACCAATTCAAACATCCAAATGCATAAATCTACTCACATTAAATCATACATCTATAGATATACATTTCCATTGGTTGAGACCTTTAAATTTTTCAACGGTTGCTTTTTATCATTTAAGTGCCTCTTTTTCTTGTATTAATTGTGGGATCTAATTCTGGTTGCTTTAAATACAATGCATGCTGCTAATGAATTGCTTTTACATGTCTCCAACAAACACAACCTAATACAAAATGAGCCAAAGTTCTGGTTGGCTGGAAGCACCTGAGTGCAAAATATGAATATTTCATTAGTTGGAATTTATTTATGTGGTATATACGGTTGAATTTTTTAAAAAGATCTCTGACTAGAAAATTGATGGCGACTCATGTTCCTTCACTATGACATTAAATTGAAGTTGTAAAGACCCAATATGCTCAATTCTCAAATTAAGCATACCAAGTCCCCAACCACGTATAACTCTTACGAATTATACGTAAGGTTGTCTTTAAAGAAAGTGTTTATATTGAACATTGATATTCAATTTTAGATTATGAAATCATTTAGTTAGATTCTAGCAACAACTGGATTTAGCAGCGGAAATAAATTTTATAAAACAATTTAGAAATAAAGACATTTTAAAACTTCCACTCTTCTTAAGTGGAGAATTATTAGAGTAAACTAAGCATTGCAAAAGTTAAATTACAAAACATGGGCTCTATTATGCCCTTCAAAGAATATAACAAGTTTATATCATAAATCCAGCTCTCACTAATAGTAAACAAAAAGAAATAAAATAACTAACTACATCCACGCTCCTACTCACTTCACTCATCCATTAATTCTCTTCAAATCATCACAAATGCCCAAAACCCGAGTAAAGTATCATCAATAGCAACAACATCATCATCTCATCATTCATCATTACCAACTTCAACAGTAACTCATCATCATCATCATCAACAACAATACCTGTAAAAAGAATAACAACAACAATAATGAGCCGAAGCCCAGTACACAGTAACACAATCACACACGAAGTGGCACACGAGCTTAACTAAATGCAATGCATCAATCCATAAGTTATTATCTTTTCATTAAAATAAAAAAAAAATCAACAATGGAGCACTCACACTCCGGAACAAGCCAATGGGAATCTGGGGATCCTGAGAAAAACTCTCGACGCTCAGGGGGTTGATATAAGTAGCCCGAATAGCTATACCTCCTAGATAACGTTATGCTGAAAAAGAAATAGTAATCTCATCCAGGACTCATAGTCGCTACTTAACTTCACTTAACTTAATCCATAATATAATTTAATTCACATGCTCCCATAAACATTGAATTAAATCATATTACTTCCTCTCAAGAATAAGTAAACGTTACGCAATTACCACATTCCTTATCGATTACCCACCGAGCCTAGTCATTGCATCATGACTATTGGCCTAAGCGCCTATTATAATATTGTCATTGCATCATGACAACCTGCCGAGCCATATCATTGCATCATGATAAGTGGCCTAAGCATTTATTCTAACATTGTTATTACATCATGACAAGTTATCGCTCCTCGGACCGGATTCAACGACGAATAACACAACCAACACTCATCAATTATTAAGCCGAGTTTAAGTCTTAATCAGTTTAGGATGCCTATCCTAACATTCAACACGCAAGTTACTGCGTACCTTATATAAGATCGCCTGTAAGAAAAACATGAACCCCAATGACGATGTCCACTACTTGACAGAAACTCAAATGAGTTTATTTCCTTTTGTAAAAGATCCACCAACTCCTTACAAAACAATTAAAAAACCAATCAATTAAACTAGCTCAATCTAATCAATTACTATGTTATCTATACCAAATTTTATTAAGATCCTATTTGAGCAGACACTAATGTGGAACCCCACTATGGCTGCGATAAATCGCCCCGCCAAAGTATGGACGGTTCTCCTTTGTCTGTCAAAGTAATTCTTTTCACTTTGATTATGGTTTCTTATCCACAAAGCATCAACAAAACATTTATATTCAAAAACATATAAATCCAAAACAATTAAACATTCGAAACAACATATTCCTCATGTTATTCAAAAATCACTCTAACACATTCATTTAACCCAATTATTTGTTACTAACCCATTTTAGCTTAACCTTAGTCAAATTGATTAGAATTAGTCATTTAAGTCATTTACCAAATCAAATTGATTAACCTTAGCCATTTAATTCAAAAGCTAAGCCAAGTGGATTAAGCTTAAGAAATCTAGTTCATTTTAGTTTAATTGAGTTCATTAAGTCAAACTCATTAGAATTAATCATTTAATCTAATTACTAAGCTAAAGTAATTAAACTAACTCAATCTAATTTATTTTAACTCATTCAAGTTCATTTAGTCAAGTTGAACTTAGATTGTAACTAGATTCATTTTATGTTAAACTCGCATATTTAACTCAATTATTCATTAAATCTATAAATCTATCTAAGTCTTGTTTAATTATATCACTAAATCATCATTACACATCAAATATTATTTATCTATCTCATTTTATGTCAAAAAGATTCATTTGTTCAAGTAAATACACATAAAACAATCTATAACAAGTTTTTAGCTTAGCTTGAAAAATATATTAGTTGGAAAGAATTAAAATTTAAGCACTGATATGTTTCGAATTTGCAAATACTCAAAACATGAAAGTTGTATATCTATTTCTTATCTTTCCAACGCAACTTGAATCACCTCAATCGGAGATCAGATGAAAAAGTTACGGGCAAAATACGAAAGGACTGCGAAACTAGGAAAAGTTGCAAAACGAACGCCGACTTTCAACACCGGCGGTGTAAATTAAAAATTTGCCAGCGTTAAGGGTTGAGCGATCTGGTCACCGTTGGACTCTTCAACACCGCCAAATTCCCAACGTACACTGGCAGCGTAAATGTCAACACCGACAGCGTTGAGTGCCGGCGTACATGCATTACGCTGCTGTCAAATTTTCCCCTGTTTCCATTTTGAAAAAAAAACATTTGTTCAAATTGTTTCAAACTCCTCCAAATTCATTTCAAGCTTCTTAAAACTTGTTATTTGATCTTACTACAATCTAATAAACACAAACTCCCACTTCAATCCATCAAACATCACTATAATCATCACAAACAACTTCAAACCCCAATTTCACTATTCATCTTCTTCCTCAATAAACCAACTCCATCAACCATAAACTTTACAAATACAAACTCAACAATACTTCTCAACTCATATACATCATCTATACAACATTTAAATTCGAAATTATAAATAAGGTAATAAATAGTAAACTATACTTAGCTTTTAGAAAAGAACACAAGTTGAAACTTCATCCTCTAGCTCGGTTTCCTCCATCTAGTTCATCTCCTAGTCTTGATTCATCCTCTAGTTGTCTTTGATCTTGAGATTTGTTGAAGAATTTGAAGAAAAGAAAGAAAAATGAAGAAGAAAGGAAGAGAGAAAGAGAACCATCGGTTGGGAGAAAAAAATAAAAGGAAGGGAAAAGTTAGAAGAGAGAGGGGCAGAGGAATGAGAACAAAAGGGTAAGGATAAGGGCTAAAATTAATATAAAAGATTATAGGTATAGGTTTAGAACTATCAGATCAAATATCTATAGTTTCAAGAGTATTTAAAATTTTGTTTCTGAATCGATATGTTAGAAATTAAGAAGTTGCAATAAGAACTTAATTTGAGAATTTATTTTAGATAAAAGATATTTAATTTGAGTTCCGGTTTAAGAACTGATATTTTAAGATAAGCAAATGAACTCAAATTTTACAGAGATTTAGGAATTAGTGTTTAGGTTAAGAATCAATGATTTAGGAATTCTCTAAACACTTTGATGACATGTTTAAGGAATTTGAAACTCAAATCTCAATTAATAGCTAATTAAATTATATCAACTTGTCTAATTAAATCCTATAATTCATTTTAGTCATTTAAATCTATCTAAACCCAATTTCTATTCTAGGTGAAAATTTGGGATGTTCAGAAGTAATGTCACATATTTACACATTCAAATACGAGGGACGTCTCTGTTTGGATTATTGGATTTTTATTAGTATCATATTTATATTATATCTTTATTTATAACTTATCTGTATTATATTTATACCATATCTATATTGTATATGTTTAGTCTATTCATGAATAAAATAGATAGTTTTTTTATCGATATTTATTTTTTAATAAATAATTATTTATAAATGATAAAAATATAATATTAAAATAATTAAAATACGATGAAATTAACAGATGGCTACAATATAAATAGTTATATTCGAGGTCTTTTAACCTTTGCTATATATCAAATTCGATATCTCTCGTCTGAGTTGTCCGAATTTGTGCGATCGTATCAAATACCTATTTATTATCACTTTAACCACCGCATTGAGTAAAACCTTGATTTGTTGCCTAGAGCTCCGTACCCGACAAATAAGTGCAATTGTGCATATATAGCTAAAAAATTAGTTTATGGTCAGTTTGCCGCCATTCCATCGTGCAATACAAATGTTGGGAATAGGATTACAAATGATTCGGACTAGTCATTAGTTATTTAAACTCGATTAGTTATAGGTTTAGCTCGATTCATTTAATTAAATAAGTTGAACTTGAGTTTTTTTTTAGACTTCTAAGCTAATTCATAAATAAACTTGTTAAAAATCACGTAAATAAACTTGTTTAATATAATAAAATGATATTATTAATATAAATTTATGTAATTGTATATAAATTTAATATTATAAATATAATTATATATAAATATTTAATAAATGAGCTCCTGCAAATCCTTAACGTGCTCGGATTTGAGTATGAACATTCTAGACTTGTCAAAAGCTCGACTTGGTTTCTTAAACTAGTCGAGCCCGACCCAGCTTGTTTACACCTATAGGTCATCATGGATCAACTTGGGTCTAGAACTAGACTCGAACCGCCGATTCTCGATTTCAAAAATGATTGAACCGGAACTAGAACCTGATCCGTAAGAATAGGTCCAGTTCCCAGTTCGTAGGAACTATCGATAACCATGATTTAATTCCGGTTCTAGAGGAATCGGGAACTGCAAAATATAAAAAACAAAAAATAAATTAAATAATTTAATTAATTTAAATAAAACATAATTGCAAAATAAACTTTAACTTGAAATAACATTGATTCTAACAATAATTATTTATAACCATTAATTAAAATAAATCCTACAGTTATACATTTGTTTATATACAATCACATATACTTTTTTAGTTGTCAAGTTAGTAAGATATCACTATAAAATATTCAAGATACAAATAAATCCCTATAACACAAAAACAAGTCTCACATTATTAAGAAAGAAAAGTTCACTTTGATGAAAAGTCTATATAAATTCAACAACACATGATTTTAAATATATTTATTACTTGTGTTGTTAATAACAATACATTAAATATTGTGAATAGGAAATAATTTTTTTACTATTGATGCGAAAAAAGTTTTAAATACTTATTTTTAATTACAATTTTTTTATAATTTTCTTTTATTTTTCCCTTTTTTTTTATAATTTTTGTGGCATACAACAGTAAAAACCACCGGTTTTGCTTTACCCGTTCTTGAACTCGCAATTCTAAACCGTTGGCTCAAACGGTTTTAAGGGATAGAATTGCAAGGGTTTGCCAGAATTGGGAGGTCCTTTGTTGGTTCGGATCTGCCATATTCGAGCCAATTCTCGGTTTAAAGACTACCGATGACGGATAAGATTGGTTCCTGATTTAAAACCAAGATGACGTTTATTTGCACTCCTAAATGTGAACAGAGACGGGCCGCAGGGGGGCCTATAGGAGCCCTGGCCCCCCAGCCCAAAATATTTCCATTGAAAGCTCCTGGGTTCTAGCTTCGTAAATGTTAAAGAGACTGAAATAACTAAGCAAGTCTAGGGGCCGCCGAAATGTTCCATTTAACGTCCAGTTTTAAATTTTAAGCTCCAAGAACGCGTACCAACCAGACATGTATGGCAATTGGTTTATCAGAATATTTAAACCCAAAGGGCATATATAAAATTATTAAGGGGGAAGGAAAAAAAAAAAACTCTGAACCCTACCCGCATTGCACTTATTATAGATCTCCCCACAAAACACAATCCCAATACATCCAAACCCTAACCCTCTTATTCTTCGCTTTGTATTCTTGTTTTATTTTATTCCCCGTTAGAACTTACATTTTCTGCAAGTTTGACCGAACCAAACATTTATTGAACTTTCTATTTTATTATGGCTGTAATAATGACTTGGATTAATCTTATCCTATCATATTCATATTAACTTTTTGTTTTATAATTGATACATATTTTTGGCAACTTCCCATTAAAATATTTACCTTATTGAATAATATAAAAATATTTGTTGAAGATTTTAATGATAATCTCGAAAAATATAAATTTTTTTATTGGAAACTTCCCATTAAAATTGAATCAATATTGTTAGTCTTGTAACAAATAATTTTAATGATCTTGGTTTAGCCTTGCAACAAAAATCTCAAGATATGCTGAATTTAATGTCATTAGTCTTGAGAACAAAGACTTTACTCGAAAAAATGAGACAAATGGGGTGGAATGAACTTGTTAGAGAGATTATAACATTTTGTGAAAAGTACAATATCATTGTTTCTAAATTGGAATTCTCAATTTACTTATCGTGGGATTTGTTAGTGCCAGTATGATGATTTATCACTAGAAGAATATTATCGAATTAATATGTTTTATATGACAATTGACATTAAATGAAAAAAGATTAATCACAGATTTAATAACAATATGGTGAATCTTCTTGCTCTTAGTTCATTTTTTGATCCTAGTAACAGTTTTACGAAATTGAGCGTTGATCGGATATGTTTGTTGGCTTGTACGTTTTATCCTAATGTCTTAAAATGCAAGCACGGCATTATGAAGATGATATTACTCATAATCTAGAATTTAAGAGCTTGTCTATAATATTCGATTTATGTCTTAGATTAATGGAAACTAAAAAACTGTTCATCTATTCTCTAATTGATCATTTGATTCGGTTAATTCTGAATCTTTTAGTTTCAAAAACAACAACAAAATGCTCCTTTTTTGTCATAAATATCATGAAAAATAGATCACAAAAATAAGATGGTTGATGAATTTTTCACTAATTGTCTTTTGATTTACACAAAGAGAAGGATAGCTGAAAAAAAATGATACTCATTCTAACATAATGGATTTTATGACAAAAAAAAGTGATAGGTTAGATTTTGATGATGTATTTTCATTTGACAATTTTATATGTAGTTTTTTTATTCTTAATATAATTGTATGGAAATAATTTTTATTATGTTAATTATGGCCCCCCAACTTTAAATCCTGCATGTCGTATTTATTTTTTCTAATCTTCTAATCCTATGAGGGAAATCTATAGTGGAGGGAACTTATTTGGTACGTGAACATAAATATGGAGATATCAAACTACACAGTTAAAATATATCAGATGCTATTGAATCTTTAAACGCAACCACAATCAAGTTTCAATGGCTAATAGTTTCATAATTTAATGGTACTAATACCGATTTCTCAAATGTAATAGATTAAGTTTAAATTCTCTTATTATCTTAATTTAAAATTAATAAATAAATAATTAAACGATTTTTAGTAGTATATCCCATCAAACATTGTTATAAGAGCAACTTCAGAAAGAGAGCGAAGCGCTTGAAGAGGCAACATGGATCCTACTAGGAAGCTGACGTGTCTGATAAGAGCAACTTTAATTGATTTCATGCATTTTATTATTTTCACGTGTGGGTCATATTTTAAGGTCAAATATAAGGTTAATGTACTCACATGAGATTATAAATGTTGAACCAACTTCCTACTAGGAAGCTGACGTGTTCGCAAAAGAGTACAGGTAGAAGCAATTAATTGGGCGGCGGTGGACATGTTGGTACTTTGGTCGTCTTAAGAGTTTTTGTATTGGTCGAGGTCAAGTAGGTGAGGACGTGTCAAAAGACCACAACAGAGTGGCAACATTTGATATGCCAACGCGAGATTTGATATGATACCTATGAACATAGAGTGAATCTACTTCTTCATATTGAAAAAAAAAAGAAAAAAAAAATTATTTCAAAAAGAATAAAAAAACTACAGGATTGGCGTTAGGCACCGATTTTTTTTTTTTTTTTTTTTTTTAAATCTTGTCGGATATGGTTGTATTGTCTAATTTTTTATTTGTATCTTTATTTATATTTAATTTATATTTATATTTTATTTGTATATGATCAATTTGATCTATTTATAGATAAAAATATATATTTTTTTATTTATATCTATTTCTTGATCAACAACTGTTTGGAAGTGGTAAAAATAAGATATTATAATGACAAGAAAAGGATAAAACAAACAGAGCCTAAATAAGCCTTACAGCAAAAGGATACAATCCGAAAGAATTAGAAGGGAAGAAAAAGTAAATTTAATTCTATGAATTTTTCGGCTTTTTTTATTAATATGTATAATTGAAGACTTCATATCTACCATTAAGTGCTGGATTAATCTGGGTAGAACACATTCTACCTTAGATTAAGATTTAGATTCAATTATTACATTCTTTAAGCTCTTTCGTTTGTTGTGCGATAAACCATGTTCAACATAAAAAACTTCAATCTTAATTCTCAATCACCATATGCTCTTGTGATGAAGTCCCAAAAGCAAAGACAAGCTTTACCAGATTCATATCTCAATTACCCTCCTACTGCAAGTGCGGCCACATTTGTTGATTTAGATCCATCTACATTCAGTATATAGCAGACCGATTAGGCATGGACCAAGAAGTAGACGTCATATGTTTATCATTGAGGGATCTTTCAGTAAATAATGTTGTAACTAATTAAATATCTTGATATTATCTTGAACCAAAGCTATGACTCATACTACGAATATTCCTAATTAGATTACCTATCGTAATTAAAATGTCTCCAATGTTTTCATGATTTCAATTCAAGCGGCAACACCAAGTTTGTCTTCAAATTGTTGTCTCATTTGTATTGACGCAAATACATTTCTAACCATCGGGCATAGATTTTGCATTTTTTGGTTTTCTTTCTTTTAATTCGATTTGTACCAAACCCTAACCCATCGATAAAACTCTCGACTAGGAATTAAAAAAAAATTAATTTTTTTTTAATTGTAGGAGTTGTCACTCGATCGAAATCAGGAATAAAATTGTAAGTTAGGATTAACAGGTTGGTTGATCTTAACTTAGCCATTAGTTTGTGAAAAAAATAATTTTAAAATCAATTTGAAAACCAAATATTTTTGGATTCGAGGGCTATCATGTTAAAACATATGGTTATCACATTAATTCTAAATTTAAAGTTTATTTTCCTTTATGCTAAAAAAATTTTACTAATTAAAAAAAATTATGATATTTACAATTTATTGTCAAAGTTTACAATATTTACAATGAACTAATTCATAATTTGTTCAAAAAAAAAAAACTAATTCATAATAAATAATGAAACAAAAAAAAAAGGTTTTTCATTTTTTTTTAATGTTGTCCCAAAGATGTCTACGTACTCGCTAATCAGGATTTGATAATATATAGTTTTTTTTATAAAAATTTTAGTGCATTGGTTATATTTTAGATTTTGAACTATTTTCAATTTAAGTTAATTAATTTTCAATTTTTATAAAAATGAATTTTCTATTTGTGACCCTACGAGCTATCAAGTTGATTTTTTATTTTTAGAAAATAGTTTTTCCTATGTGTCAAAAAGGTTATATGTGTGTGTGTGTGTGTGTGTGTGTTAATACACTACTACTACCATTATTATATATTATTATTATATTATTATTATTCGAGATTTTATCATTTTAACGAATAAAGAAAACTGATCCTATAGCGTTTTTGTAAGGACCCGACATGTACTATATTAAAATATGACATGTCACGTCTCCCAACCATGCATAATATATGTATATATTATATGTTAGGTTGTCTGAAAAGGAAATGTTTTATGTGAATTGCCTGTTTAACCTGTTTAAACTTACAATAACTTTAACTAAAAAACTACTCATAAAAGAGTAGATAGTTTAATACATCAACATATAGATACCAATAGCATGGTATCTTAAAGCTTACAAACATTTATAACATACATTATAAGGAATCTAAATAGAAATTTTATATTACAAACTGAGGCTTATAAGCAAGCCAAGTCTATCCTATTACAATTTTATAAAACAAGCTTAGTCTGGTCTTTCTTTCCAAGGAAAACAACAAGGTCTGTTTAGGAATCTTAATTGTCACACTCATTTAAAAAGTCTTCAAAGTCCATTCCATAACCCAAGGAATCATAGAACTCGTCATCTTCAATCTTAAAATAGTAAAAGTGAGTCAGAGGCCCGGTATACAGTAATACAAACAAATACAATATGGTAGACACTCCTAAACTAATGCAATTATTTCTTTTTATTTAAGTCAACAAAACACTGGAGTATTCAAACTCCGAATTCAATTATAGGGAAATCTGGGAATCTTGAGTAACTGCAGCTGCTCAGGGGGTTGATATAAGCAGCCTGAATATTTATATATTTGAATAATCCTCATAATGAAAAAGCAATTTCATCTAGGGTTTACAACCATTGTCAATTTTACTTAACTTAATCCATAATATCGCCTAGTTCAATCATCCCCATAAATGTAAACTAAATCATATTATATCCTTTTAAGAATAAGTAAACATTACAACGATACGATACCCCCATCAATTACCCGCTGAGCCACTAAGAAAAGTCATTGCATCATTACTAAGTGGCATAAGCGCCTAAACTACTATGTTAACCTCGTTAACAGGGTTGCCGCACCCCGGACTGGATTTAACGGCATAAACCACAATCAATTTAAAAAATTTTTAATTCCACTTTGATTAGAGTTGGTTTAGAATTATATATAATCTAACAATCAATAATCACATTACTGCTTACCTTGGTAACTAGGTTTATTAAGCAAACATCCAGTATTTGAACTCAGTCGAGTACAAGAATCTATAAAAGAAATCATTTCATATAAATATGGTTAATTTACAATCATATTCCAATTCATATTCACATACATAAAATATATATATCCTATCTCAAACAATTGAATATCAACACCACTATATCTCAATTGAATATGATCATAATTAGTTTCTAAGTATTTAATATTCATTAATCTTAAATCAACTCATACAATAACATAACTTAGCATTAATCCTCACAATAGATTCATAGAATCTTTTTAATTAATCAAAAACTGAGAAACAATCAAGGAAAAACATATAAAGTAATAAGAGTATTTCAAACAAGAAAATTATTATTATTTTTTTTAACAGGTATGCTAGCTCAGTGCCAGCGGTGCAGAGGGGTATGTCGGCGGCATACAAGGTCAAGGCCCGCAGTGTAGAACTCAGGACAAAATCAACATGGATCAAATAGGACAATGTCCCCCACCATAAGCCCATTTCCCATGCTGTTTCAACCCAAGAAAAACACTCTAAACCTCTAGCAAGCACAACACCCTCCACTATAGGTTGTTTCAAGGCCGGTTTGGACCATAAACTCCCCGAACACCCCTCTAAACACCCCATTTGATAGAATGTTTGAGCTTTTTCGCATTTCTCCTGTTTCAAACTCAAACTTTACACACTTTTCGCTACTCAAATCTTACTCTAAGCCCTATACAAACATCATACAACATGTTTCAAGCATTTAACAACACAAAACAAGTATAGAATCCACTTCAACAACATCAAACAACTCTCAAACATCACTATCCATAAATTAAACCTTTCATCACTAAATTCACCAACTCAGACATGCTCAAAACAACTCCTACACTCACCATAACTCCTTCATCACAACTTATCTATTTCCAAACACTTCAACTCTTCCATAGACTCATATAATACACTTCAAAAGCTCACATAACTCCATTGGTTAACATGGATTATAAAAACCACATTCAAACTAATTTAAAACCAATAGAACAAGAAATCATTCTCATGATAAAAATAAAGGAAATAAAAACCATAAAAGCATGTAAACTAACCTTAAGAACCTTTAACTTGATAATTGAGTCTTGGGGAAGAATTTCTTGACCACTTGTGCAAGAGAAATTGAAATGAAAAGATGGTATGATACGGAGCAAAGGTACCGTAGAATAGGGACTGTTCTGGATATATGTTTGGATTATTAACTTTGTTAGATAAGACATGATATTATCCTTATTCATTTGGATTTTGGGCCAAAATTTGCTTGTTTTTAGGCTTGGTTTGGGCTAAAAATCTACTATGTTTGGTTTAGGTTGAGTTTTGTTTAAATGCAAGCTTTAATCTAACATACACAATGAAATACAAATATCAAATTACATTAACACATTAAATTTTAACATGTATAAATTATCAACTAAGATTATATTCATCAAATTTCATATTTAAATCAAGTAGAACATATATATGCTATATACTTCTATTACTAATTATACCAACACTCCATATTTCATGTAAATATAACATATTCTCATCATTAAACACTTAACAAGTTTTCTTAATCTAATTAAATCAACATATATTTAAAAATTTAATTAATCATTAAGTATTTGGCTATTTTAGTTTTTATCTATTTGTGTTTTTATATTTTATTTTTCTTTATTTCATTTTAATCATTTAAATAAATAATAAATAAAATAAAAAAATTACCAAGATAGGCACAAGTTGAATTTGGGTCGGATTTTTGGTCTGTTTTTTAATGGTGTTTATTTGGCTTGAAAACGGCTAGAATGTGGTAGATTGATCTTCAGTAGGTGGTGGTCGATGGTTGTGTTTATCGAAGATGGTGGTAACCTTCATAGCTGGATTTGAGGCTATCAAATTGAAGTTTAAGCTTGCTTGAACTTTATGGAGCAGCAAACACGATTGAAATCATTAAAAAAAAAACAAAATCGAAGTTTGTAACACCAAACCCTAACTTCTACACAATTTCGAAATTGAGCTTTTGAGAGTGTATTTGAGTTGTGATTGATGTTTTCCGATGCCATGAACGAAGAACTCAACCCCTATTTATACTAGTTAGGGTTTGAGTTAGGTGGAATGCGACCAACAACTTCGAAGATAAGGCATGCATGAAATCGAGCTTCCTAAGCTTGATTGAATGCATTTTGCAACTTTCAAGCTTAATTAACTTTGGGAAAGAGAAAATGTTCCAAATTGATTCGAGCACGTGCTTCTGCAAGCTAAATGGAAGATCAAGTTCAAAATTCAATTTTTTTTTTGCGCAAAAACAGATTTTTCACCAACTTCAAATAAAAGATTGTAGACCAAATCATGGGTTTTAAGACTAATTTTTTACCCAAATTTGCAGTATCCTATGTCTTCTTCAAATCCCCTCCATAAATTTGGTGAAAATTGAAGTAAAAATGGGTTAAAAATGAGCTTCAAATGGCTTCTTCACATGGGAAAATATAGGCATTAGCATAGGGAAGATGACATGCATGTTCCACACGTGAGTCATACGCATAATCATGTGTGAGGCACTTGTACTTCACACGCTTACCTGAAAATTTTTTTTTTTGCTTCTGCATGGATTCGAACCTTAGTTGCTCCTCTATGTCTGTGTTTTACCATCAAGCTATTAGCTTGTGCCTCGGTTATAGTTTGCATGGATATTATATTTAAAGTTTATAAAAAGGGCCTAATTAAATAGACCAATTCACATGGACTATTTAATCGGGTCCATAATAATTTATAATTAAAATTAGTACCATATCAAGCCAAATTTTTTTTTATTTGTTATATGTATTTTTTCCATTTATTTATTTATCTATTTATTTTTTAATTTTACATTATCATTTTCATCATAATAATTTTTTTCTTCTTTTTCCTTTTATGGTAATTTGTGGGCTTAATCTAATATTAATTTTTATTGTAAATTGAACCCTTAAATAAGCAAAAATGGGGGTGTCTATAGTTGCCCCTCTTTGTGGTGATGTTTGACAAAAATTTACCACAAAGATAAAAAAAAGAGATCTCATTTTTAGCTTTTGAAAGCTCAAGGAAAACTTAAAAGTAGATAATGAGCTTCGCATGAGTCCACTAGGGATTATGATTGTGCATCTTTGTGACAACCTAATGAACTTGAGAGATACTCCTTTGAGCTTAATAAGCATTGAATTAGAATGTTTGGTTGGGTATCGCTTCTTTTAAGTAAGTAATCTTAAAAGATAGGACAACACTCTTTCCAGCAAACGATCCAAAAATTAGGACAACGCTCCTTCGAGCAGGTAATCCTAAAACTTGATCGGACGAGGTTCTTTCGAGAAGGTGATCCAAAACTAGGACAGCGCTCCTTCGAGCAGGTGATCCAAATACTTGATTGGATGATGTTTCTTCGAGCAGGTGATCCAAAAATGAGGATAACGCTCCTTCAAGTAGGCAATCTTGATACTTAACTGGATGATGCTCCTTCGAGCAAGAAATCTAAAAACTAGGATAGCGTTCCCTTGGGTAAGCGATCCTAATGCTTAACTAGACGATACTTCTTTGAGCAAGTGATCCGAGAACTATGACAACGCTCATTCGAGTAGGCAATCTTAAACTTGACTGGATGGTACTTCTTTGAGCAGGCGCTCCTAATACTTGATTCGACGACGCTCCTTTGAGTAGGTGATCCAAAAACTAGAACAATGCTCCTTTGGGTAGGTGATCCTAATACTTGATTGGACAACGCTTCATCGAGTAGGTGATCTAAAAACTAGGACAGCGTTTCTTCAAGTAGGCGATTCTAATATTTGACTAGATGATGCTCCTTCAAGCAGTGATCCAAAAACTAGGACAACTCTCCTCCGAGTAGGTGATCATAATACTTGACCGGACGAGACTCCTTCGAGTAGGTGATCCAAAAACTAGGATAGTACTCCAAGCAGGCGATCCTAATACTTGACTGGATGACACTCCTTTGAGCAGGTGACCCAAAAACTAAGACAATGCTCCTCCAAGTAGGTGATTCTAACATTTAGTCGAACGATGCTCCTTCGAGTAGGTGATCCAAAATTGGGACAACACTCCTTCAAGCAGGTGATCTTAACACTTAGCTGGATGATTCTCCTATGAGAAAGTGATCAGAAAACTAGGACAACACTCCTTTCGAGCAAGCAATCCTAATACTTAGCTTGATGATGCTCCTATGAGTTGGTTCGAAAACTAAGACAACACTCCATCGAGCAGGTGATCCTAAAACTATGGTGAATGGCACTCCTATGAGCAAGTAACCCTAAAACTAGGACATCGTTCCTTTGAGCAAGCGATCCTAAGGATTGAGGAGAAATGATGATTCACTACTAAATTAATTTGGAATGCTTTTTTTTTTTTGTTTTTGAAAAGTGAGTCTTGAATTTTTTTTCAAACAGAATTATTTTTTAAAAAATAATTTGCTAACAAGTAAAGAGTCTTATTGACTCTAAAATTGCAAATAAGCAATAGTCTCTCCCTTATTATTTATCCACTCACCTCTTTCTTTGAAGATCATTTCTTGGTGGCCTTTTTCCATTTTGAGTATTGGTAACCTTTTATTTTAGGACATTTGACTTCTTGATTTCGAGGCAAACAAATTCTTATGCTTCTCATCACTTCCTTGTTCTTGAATTGGATATGATGTATTGCTTCTCTGTCAAACACTCAAAAGATGGTTATTAAAATTGAATTACATAACATAATAATAATGAATAACACATGTGTCTATTATTGCTTTTTAAAAAAAATTATATGATTTTGATTATTAAAACACTAATGCCAAAACATATTTAAAAGATGAGATTCTCATTTTAATAAGAAAATCTCAGTCGCTAGATGCATCATAGAAATGTTTGTATATTATTATATCGCATATAACAAATATGAGATTCATAAAAAAGTTAAGTGTTGTATGTTAAACATGTGATATTCGTGGAAATAAGTATTGCATGTTTATATAGAGGTATTTAGACATAGGCACGGTTCAAGACTGGTTCAACCCGACACTGACCTCTAGTGGTATCTATGTAATTATTGCAGCAGACGCAAATATCACATACAGTAAAAGTAAAAAGATTGCATTTGAATTGAGAGTAAGTCATACGTTAAAAGAGGAAAAGCGTGTTAAGTCGTGGAGGTACAGATATGTTCGAGAATGGAAAGTGGCACATGGGATCTCCAATAGCCACTGAGCCAAAGCTGGGGGCGGGTTTCATTGGGCAGAGAGAGTGAGCCCCATTAACCACAAACCACCATTAATACAGGGGGGAACTCATTGCTTCACCAAAAGGCCATTTGACTCACGTTCTGTTTTTTTTTCCCACTGGTGCTCCTTTTTTCACTTCCCGATCAGCCGCCCGCAGTTGTAACCAATCTCTTCATTAGACAGATTGATTCGATTATATATTTTGTGCACAATTATTATGGCTGAGCGCGGCTTGTGAATCCTGCTATTGTATAATTAATATTGGAAAAAACTGAACTGAGCCATCCCGCAAGCCTATGGCTGAGAATATCGAAAAATTGGCTGTAATTACAGAAGCTAATGAATGTTTTATTAAAATATATGTATGTTTATTTATTATGTAATTTTGTATGAACTTCATCTGTATATCAGAAGACAAAATGAAATAAATTTTCATCAAATGAAGGGAAAAATTGTAATCCAACTTAATTTAATGTAGACACTTGCATTTGAACGAAGAAAGTGATGTAAGTAGTTTTTAAAATATCTATCATTCATAATTTAATAATACAATATAATTAATATTTACCTTTCACACATTAAATACAAAAAATGTAATTAACTATTTTTCCATTTTTGTGCAGTCTAGGGTCTGCATCTAGTACAACCGAAGAAGCTAATGTACAGTAACTTCTTTGTCATTTTCTATTTATACTCGCCTGTACTAGTCCGTCGTCAGGTCTGTATTAAGATGTAAAAAGATGAAAACGCTTTCATGATTATCGCATAGGAAGCAACATCATAAATTTTTATGATAGCTTTAAATGCGTGTGGTTGGAAACTCAAATAAGCAAATTAGACAAATATTATACTCCATTGGTTAAGAACTATAAGATTGACGTGTGAGACATCCTCATGGTCCTTTTTCAGTTAACTTATGCATTTGAAGATATTAAGACTAACTATTCGTTCTTCCTATCATTCTCTCAAAGTCATTCTCATTTGCTGTTTCCTATCCATTTTACTCTAACGTTGTGCATAAAATGTGAGACTCACTGGATATACACATAACTATTTCAAGTGGAGCCTTACACCAATAGAAATTTGGTCCACTTTCCATATAATTATATGAATTTTAAGATTGATTTTATATTTTACAAATTGAATTCTAATTTCAAATATTTAACATACTACTACAAGGACAAATACAATACATGCTTCTATATTCATTGCCTTAAATCCATTCAAATTTGGTTTGCATATTACTTTTAGAAGAAAAGATGGAAAGAACTTTTTTACAATATATGCTTCGGGTCGTGGGATTTCTAGAACATCCAGCTCATTTGTCCCATCTTCTCCAATAGCATAATAAACGGATCATTATCAACACTGGAATAATTTCACGTGGAACGAATGCAAATATGTGTGTGTGTGTAAAACAATAGTTACCAACAAATGGTCACGTGAGGGGAGAAAAAAAGGCATGAAACATTTATCTAGGACTTCTTCAATTTGAAATAGCATTTTATTTTTATAAAAATAAAAGTTTTATTTTATGGTTGCCAATCATATGAAAATAATCCATTTAACATATTAACCAACAAAAGTTCAATATGGGGTAGCAAGCCAATGGGAACAAAAAGAGTGTTATAGAATGAGAAAACTAAGCATAATAATAGAAATTAGAAAGAGTTTAAGAATATTAGTTTTGTAAAAACCAGCACCATAAGGTACCTAATTATATATATATATATATATTTTTTTTCATTTTTAAGCTCAATCTGCTCACTTCAAAATTCAAAAACATTTGTCTCTGCTATGTCTTCTCAACCCTCTACTAGCATCTGTGTGATTTTTGCTGTGTCATTAATTGACATTCAGATGTGTTTGGACGTTTATAAACATAATGTACCAATTATACTTAAGCTGCTTTTAGCATGTTAATTGTGACGACCTGTGTTTGTACGCCAAAATGTATTGTGTATGTGAGTGTGGTTTTATTTTTCTTTTTTATTTCTTTATTTTTATATTTTTTTGGCAAGCTGCACTAGGCAACATTTTAGGCTTGCATGCAAACGTTGATTGTTTTTCCATTAAAAAAAAAATGATGCATGAAGCAACATTTTATAGGCCTTGATGTTACCTTTTTTCTTTTCTTGTTTTTTTGTCGAAACCCTTTTCCTTTTTTGCATGAAGCAGCATTTTATAGGCCTGATGTTACCTTTTTCTTTTTCTTGTTTTTGGCCGATACCGTTTTCTTTTTTACTTAAAGTTCTACTGGGTAGCCCCATTCGATACTTGCGTTTGTAGGACTATATCACCATAACAAAATTGGGTTTTAAAAATAAAAATTTTATATTAAACGAAAAGTTTTATAACAAAAATCATCATCTTTGATTCGATTTATAAAAATATAACTTCTTTTACTAATTTTTCATCATAAATTTTTTTTCCTAAGGATCAGTTTTCTTATAGTCATGTGTATATATACATATATATACGTATAAATTGTACTTTTTTTACTAAACAATTGGGGGACTTTGTTGGATGACCACATATCTATTTATATATTTTTGGAATAATATACAAAAATGTCTCTGAACTTTCATAAAAAGTTCAATCAGGTATCTAAAGTTTGGTTTTAAACAATTTGATACTTGAAACAACTGTGAAGTTTGGTTTTTATAATTTTAATATTTGAAACAAATTTTCGAGTATAGTTTTTTTACTTGAAGCAAGTTTAATCACTTATAAAACATGTAAGTAAAAACTTCCTTTAAGTACCAAAAATGTTAAAACCAAATTTCAAGTAATTGATTAAACTTTTTATGAAAATTCAATACCAAATTGTTTAAAATCAAACTTTATGTATCTCATTGAATTTTTTTGCAAAAATTAAGATAAAATTTTTGACATTAACCTTTTTAAATTTTTTTTTTAAGGATAAGGTGAATCCTCACAAGTCTATGGATATTGACTACAGAGATCAAATCTGCTCAGACGGACCAGTTTGGAATCCAGACCCATGGGAATGAGTTGGGAGTTAGACCCAGTTACACGAGAACCTCTATAATAAGAGACTAAAACAGTTAGTGGAGGCTGGATTAATACGTTTGGCTATATTAATAGCAGATGGGAAGGTAATGATTTTCATGGAGAGAGTGAAATGGTTTCCACTTTTTTTGTAGTCCCTGTGAAATGAGCGAAAAAATTAGTGAACTTATAAGACTATTGTTGAAATGATCCACCGTAAAAACTCATGGTATATTTTGAAGCATAATACAGACTAGTTGGGTTTTTTATTTTTTTTTTCGCCTCTTTCGTATAACAAAATATAAGGAAAGAACACGTTCCTATCCATTTTCTTTTAATTCTATCCTTTATATGAAAATGACAATAAAATTTAAATTCTGTTATTATTTATTCTTTTCTCTATACTTCTTTTCCTCTTGTAGATTTTTCATCATTTTTATCTACTTTAAAATTGCTAAACATGACTAATAATTTTGTAACTTAATATCATCTCTTCTAATATTTTATGTAATAGGTTTTATGTTTGAATTTCTCTTTCCATCATGATTAAAAAAAATGGTAAACGTGGATCAAGACTATTTAGAAATCTATAATTTTTTTCTCGTCCAATAAATTAAGTAATATTTTTTTATATGGGCTTACGTGTTTACCTTCCATATATCGGAGAAGGCAATGACGTCATTATACAGAAGATGTCTCTCTTTTTATTTATTTATTTATTTTTTGCCATAGTTATACAGGAGATGTTAATGTTCCATCGGATGATAAAGTCATCAAAAAGCGGAATTGCTTCCAAGAAAAATATATCAAAAAGAGAGACTTTGGAATAATATCATATACATTTAAAAGAAAAGCGAGAACCTTGACATTACCATTTTCCTCGTAGGATTAAAATTATTATTCAAAAGTTTGAATTTCAAGATATTTTGCCTTAAAATAATGGCTACTTCATCTCCCGGTTTTTATTTATTATAAATTACAAATGCACCGTGACTTCTTTGTGCGGTTTGGGGTCTGCATCTAGTACGGTTTTTTAGCGAAAATGGGACCCTTTGGAAAAATTTATCCCGAAATGGGACATTCTGTAAAATTATTCTAGAAATGGGTTGGTGAAGGCGCTGTCCCAGACAGCGCCTTCGAATTTACGAAGAAGACGCCATTCCTAATGGCGCCTTTAGTGCTTTTAGGAGAAGGCGCCGTTAGGAACGGCGCCTTCATTTGATCCCCCCTCGCCCTGCAAAAAAAGCCCAATATACAACCAATGTCAGCTATAACCAGTAAAACAGATATAAAAGTGTGAATCGCAGATTTTCAACTTGCAAAAATTACACCAATACTATATCCCTGACTCCACAGAAATAATTCGAACACCCAAAACACAGAAATTGTAACACCAACAACAACACATCCAACAGCTCAATCCTGCAAACTTACTTCAACACTCCAAACGTGCAGAAGCAACATTCACTGACAACAGAACTAAGATAAAGAAAATATAATTACATGCCATAAATACATATGAGTTTAATAGTTTAAATGAAAAGCAAATATAAAGTAGGAAAATATAATGCTATCTCCTCCTAAGGGGCCTCCGTACGCTCCTAGAGATCCTAAACAATATGGATCGTGCACCACGTTGTGCAGGTGCTGGCTCAAGAGGATCAGCCTCCTCAGTGGGTGATGCACTAAAATCTAGTGGAGGGACAAGGGAGGCATGGGTGGGTCTCCTATGCTGTGATAACTGTGTAACTCCCTCACCCATATCGGCATCATCAGGTGGAGGTACTGGACACCTCTTTTGCAGCGGTGGTGGAGGCTGATGAGATGAAGAGCCAACCTCGCTGTATGGAGTATGGTAGGAAGGCAATGATGAGATGCTATGGCGTCCCCTGACAACTGTAGATGTGGATCGAGCTAGTGATGGAGCATAACGAACAGTCTGATACTGCTGCTGATCATGCTTACTCTCATCCTCTGTAGCAGCTTCAACCTCGGTAGGTGCGGTGTACCGAGACTCAGGATAAAGATGGTCGATAACACCATGCTCATCTACAGTCTGTATGGCCTCGTTTGCAATGGAATGAACTTCTGCTATATCAGAAGTCATCCTGATCCGCCTAAATCGATCGGCCTGCAATAATGAAGGAAGTAAGATTCGCAATTGCATATCTTTATATATGAGAAATGAAATATAAGATCTATGTCTCACCAAACCACCGACCATAGCACCAATATGGTTAATATATCTCCTGGTGACACGTCTAAACCAACGCAAGTATTCAGGGTTGACCCCGAATGGAAGGTCAACATCGACCAGGCGATCATGTCTCTCATTCCACATTTCATGGTACACAGCGTGATGAACAATCCAATTAGTGTCGACCCACCCCCTCAAATCTATCTTAGACTCATCAACTCGGAAGTTGCAGTGTGTTCTAATATGAGCAGCTTTCACAGTCTCATTTAGATCATCCTTTGTCTTGAACATCATACCCTTCACTAATTCTTGGCTATCACAATATTTGCAGACATAGCATCCATTTCATCTTCAATTGTCACATAGCCATCACTGCCTCCACCTACATTGAAATAGGGAATTGAGTCTCTTACCGAATCCTAACTTGACATTAAATCTCGTGGCAGTCAACTATGTGGGCCAGCAACACCTGCAACGTTTCCCCTTTGAACTTCTTCTTTTACTATATTGTCATCCTCTTCGTCTACCTCATCTTCGATTGTATCACGATTTTCATCCACATTAAAACCACCATCAGAGTGATCATCTTCTATCCCGATAGCAAACACTAGTGCCACTTCTTGTGCTACTCTATTCTCAAATTCTGACAGTGTCTCATCAAATGGCATGGGTTCATATTGTTCACAATGCATGGGCGAAGCTAGCACAACTCCTTCATTCTGTGAGCGAATATTCGAAGACGAACTAAGATGAAATTGAAACTGTTGCCCACCAAACATGTTACCATGTTGTTCATTCAACTCATATGGAGCATGACCTACATTTTCAGTAGTCGCAGCTCGATCAGTGACCTTCATAAATATTTCCTGAATTAGCCTAGCACCCAACTCAACAGCAAGCGAAATCAGATCCTCAAAACTGTCATCATCTGCAATTGGCATTAACATATACACAACCCCATGACTCATATAATGTGCGTGTCTGTGTATTATATCCACATCACTATGATTACAATCCACACCTATCTTGCCACAAATGATTGTCTTAAAATTTTCGAAGTTGGCATTCACCCTAACCTTCACCTTCCGATGGGTGGCCTGTCATATTGTGGCCCATAATTTCCATCCACTATGTTACCATGAGCATAAACAATGAACCTTACAGAATTAGCCATTCCAAAACCTATCCACAGCAAACTAAAATGTTAGCACAACACTTCAAATAACATTCACTCACATTTTAATTCAACAACATGAGTCACAAACTGATATCTTTTACACCACTTCACCACTCAAAACCACTTCCCATCACTACTCCTACACCACTTTTAATCATTCGCATACACTACTCTTACACCACTTTACCAATCTACATCATTCACTCAAAACAAACAAACTCATGTATAATCACATTCCTTATCACTCATGTTCATGTAAACATCATAATCCTCGACTTAAGCTATTTAAGCATTTCATCGAATACCTTATATGCATGAAAAAATTCTCCATGAAAACTCCCTAGATCAGCCAATGCAATTCCGCAAATTTCACATATACACTATATACTACTCCTACAACACTTCATAACTCAGAATCATTCGCTAAAACATCCAGATCTGACAAAATTATACAACCACATACAAGTCCATTTTTCATGATTTTAACACTGAAATTGTGAAAAAATTACACTACATTGATAAACGATGAACTTACCTGAGATTGTAGAGCTTAATCCACGCAAAAATCGGCTAGAAATGGAGATTTGGTGGAGGAACAGGTGCTGTCCGGCGGAGGAGAGAATGAGAGGAAGATAAAGTGGAAGGGAGAAGAGAATAAGATGGGGGGCTGGAAGAGGAGTCCGGGGGATTGTTATATACCCTAAACAGCGCCTCTCCCCCGACCCAAAGGCGCCGTTCATAACGGCACCTTCCCCATAACCCAAAGGCACTGTCAACGACAACGCCTACACCAACCTCTTACCCTCGAATATTTTTCTTACACATCCCATTTCGGGACAAATCTGAAAAATCCAACCCAATTGTCGGTCGAAAACCCATCTAGTACAACCGAAGAAGCTAATGGAAAATAACTTCTTTGTTGTTTTTCATTTATACCCATTTGTACTGATCTGTGGTCAGGTCTGTATTAGGATGTAAGAAGACGAAAATGGTTTGATCATTATCGAATACAGGAAGCAACATCATAAATTTTTATGATAGCTTTAAATGCGTGTGGAAACTCAAACCCTGTCCCCACATTGCAAGTGATGTGATTGTAATGATAAGGTCCTTCAGATGCAATTGAAATAATATCAAAACAATAACTTGAGCATATATATATATATATATATTCGCATTAAACGGCCAGCTTCATTTACTTTATTGCAATATGGACATTATCTGTAATTAATAAATAAAATTATAAGAGTGAAGACAATATTATATTGTTATTTTATATATTTAAGATTCTAAATAATCATACTCATAAATTTGTAAATTAAACGAAAATGAAGTACATCTAAATACAATATGGAATCTAAAATTTTATTGAACATGAGTAGTTATTAAAATTGTTGAAAAAACAAATTTTTTGTATCTTTTTTTTTATGTACACTTTTTTCAAAAGAAAATACGTTATCGATACCGAAGTTTGTTTGTTTCATTTATTTGGTCATTTGACATATTATTTTTATCGTTTTTTAATAGATAATTTGTTAAGAAACAATCGAGATGAAAAACAATATTTTTACTCATAAATTAAACAAATACATATAAAATATAGATATAAATCAAATATAAATAAAATACAAATAAAAATCAGACAATACAAACAACCCTTAAATATATAAAAGATATATTCTAAAGCTATAAACAAATAGACACATTGGATGCATCCATGACAGAGACTAATTAAATTAGGTCCAAGAAGATACTCTTCTCTTCCATGGTATTCTGGCTCCTACAGTGCGGGGCAATGTTAATTTTAGATAGAAAAAGAGAGGTAAAAAAGCCACATTAACGTTTGGAATTGGACCTGTGGCTTGAGATTTTTCTGTCTATTAACCATACATATATTTTCAATGTACGTCGTGATCAGGTTTTATCCTATTTTTCGTTGTCAAACCACATCCACAGCGATTAAGATGTAAGAAGACGAAAGCGCTTTCGTCATTATTGAATGCAGGAAGCAACATCACAAACTTTTGTGATAGTTATATATACGTGCTGTTAGAAACTCACTCTATTCTTCACATTGCAATATTTTTCTTCTTCCTTTTTCTTTACGCGTGCTGTTGGAAACTCAAACTCCAGTCCTCACATTGCAATATTTTCTTCTTATTTTTTCTTTAATAACACTAGAAAAAAAAAACATGTTATATGGAAGACCAATTAATCCAGGCAGCTAAAGAAGGGAGTGTAGCAACTCTATTGCTATTACTCCAACAAGACCAATTTATTCTAGAAAGGTGCATTGCCACGTGCTCCAAAGACACGCCACTGCACATTTCCGCGATGTTCGAAAATTTGGACTTCACAAAAGAAGTCCTAACTCGCATGCCGACAATGGCAAAGGAGTTGGACTCTAGAAACATGACTCCACTCCATATTGCTGTAGCTCACGGGCATATTTTAGTAGCAAAGGAGTTGTTAATGGTGGATCCAGAAATATGCACCGCCAAGGATTGGGAAGGAAGAAACCCACTTCACATAGCCGCAATCAAAGGCCACACCGAGATACTGAGAGAGTTGGTCAAGGCTCAACCTCATGCTTCTGCAGCACTCGTAGGAGCGTCCACCATATTACACCTCTGTGTCCAAAATAACAAGGTGAACACCTTAAAATATCTTTTGGAAATTATTCCAAATGATACTGAGGTCGCAAACATAAAAGACGAAGAAGGATTCACGATACTCCATTTAGCAGTGGTGTAGAGTCAAACGGAGATCGTAAAATTTTTACTCGAAGAATATAAAAAAGTTGACATGAATGCAGTCAACATTTATGGGTTTACTGCATGGGATATTTGTCTGTCAAAAGGAAAGAAGGATTTAAAGAATATCGAGCTGGCACATTGTTTCCAACAAATCAATGGATTGGAAGCAATTTCAAGAAATGGATCAAGATTCCACACCGAGCATCCAAATACGAGTCCCTACAATTTGTCAACCTCGGATGAAAAGGAAAAGAAAAAGAAATTGGAAAAAGAGCTAGAGGAAAGCTTGCACACATTGGTTGTCATAGCTATACTCATTGCAGGTTTCACGTTCACTGCTCGCATGCAATTACCTTGTATTGTTACAGAAGATTGGGATGCATCTTATGCTCGTGATTTTAAGAGATACAACCTAGTGTGTCTTGGCACAACAACGTTTGTCATCCTGGCTGTAATTAGTGGATTACCACTAAGAAACACACTTTCTGTATGGTTGCTTAGGATTATCACATGGGTTGCACTCTACGCAAACATGTGGGCTTATTTGATCATTGCATCGGTAGATGATGTTCATTTCGACCATTCTCATGGTTTTGGTCTACGTTTTGATTCACAATTTGGGGGAAGTTGCTTTACTTCTTGATTTGCTCATTAGCTGCTGGCCATGTTATTTACGGATTTGTGAGGATATTTGGATACATCCAAAGAACAATAATAAGGAGAGCTACAAGAAATCCGAATGGTCAAGATGGTCCATAAAGTATTGGCTGAGGCAATCGAAGGATGCATACGTGGGAGGAGGATTATAGGTAGGTATGGTTACTTCTAGTTTTGTTATACTTATTTGTTATCCTTATGTTATTGTAAAACAATTGAACCTCATAATTAATTGTTTGATGGATATCTATAGGTTATATCTATTTCTTTCGTGGATGAGGATGGCAAGGGTCAGAGCTAAGCATAACAGTCGAGGCAGAATGTGGTGAGGATGAAGGTATTGAAGGAGATGAATCGGTCCGGAGTGGAGGCTATGAGGACTAAACTTGGAATGAACAATAATGTCATTCGGAATCCGCGGAAGAATGTGCCACATTAGTCTAGATGCTTGTATTTTAGGTTCTTGTTACAACTTAGGTAGAACTTATTAAAAGAAGATAAATTATGCTTACCACTTCAACATGTCATTTACAAGAGAATGGGTTATTACAGATTTTTCAGTATGATGCATGAGCATGAGTATGAGGCCATATTACGGTGCATGTTCATAATTTTAGAATGATTTAAGTTGGTAAGGATTTTAATGAATGAAACATAGTTCCTTGAGGCAGACCTCATAAAATATGCTTACCACTTCAGTATGCCATTTACAAGAGGATGAGTCATATGTACATTTGTTAATTCTTAATGATGTATGACATGAGTATGAGGCCACATTATGGTGCATGTTCACAATTTTGGAGTGATTTAGGTTGGCAAGGATTTTAATGATTGAAACATAGTTCCTTGAGCCAGATCTCATTTGTTTCGGGTAGCTGTAGCCTGGATCAAATTTTTTTGGGCCTGAAAGGGAAATATCTGTAGCCTTAATTTGGCATAGGCTGGTAATGAACAGGACTCTTGGCAGTTGATATGAAGGGCTGAGATGTGGACATGATCTCTCTCTCAATTCGCTAGAAAGTGTTTGATTAACAATGTTATGTGACTTTTGTCCATGCACATTGCACATTACAAATAAAACAAGCAGTGTATGGCTGAGTAGGTATGATATAGACTAAGAGGGTGCCTTAAGTCCTTAAATGGCTGGCCAAATATGGCATCAGTAGAACAAAGACCTCTTTCTCTAAGTATGGCATCAGTGACCGGTAGGTATCTTCTCGTGATATGTTTTTGACACGCACTAGACTCTGTTGATGACGGAGTTAACAGTTCTTTTTCAGATGAACATCGCGAATCTAATATAATTTGTCAGAAATCACCTGTCTTACTTGTTAGGGGCTTATGGCGGTGTCTCAGATACGATGATTTTTAGAATTTATTTTCACTGTACCACCATTGTAATTTTTTTTTTCCTTTTCCCAGTAATTATAATTACTTTTCTTGATTCTTGTTTCATCTCATTCTATTAATGACATGTATGAATTTCCACAACTAGCTTAGGTTTTTTCTAAGGTTGGTGTTCCAAACCATGATTGGGGGTGTGTAATGACCTCGAACGAGAGATCCATGTTGACAAGCATTGTTGCTTGAGATAGGCGGCAGATTTTAGTACATATGCGATTGCATGCTTGTTTGTATTGATCCGAGTGCGAGTCTCGAGAGGGCAAAAAACCAAAGTAATTACAGCAGCAACTTAGTGGCCTATTTAACCTTTTCACTATATATGAACTTAGCTTAAAAAAATGAAAAAAAAAAGAGGTTAAATTAATCCATTATCTATAAAAAAATGCAAAACAATTAATTTTAAGGAATTTAAACTCATAAATTAGATATAAGTTGGACAAAGAAAATACAAAACAGGCTGCTATCTTACTACCCAAGATCGTGAAAATTACAACAGTAAACTTGCAATTGACCTCTGGCAAAAAAAAAAAAAAAAAAAAAACCATAAAAACTTGGACTTGACCGATCCAGATGCATTGAAATAATAGTAATAATGCCCTCCACACCACTCACTTCAGGCCATTCTGCATCTAAACGCATTTATCAATGATAGTAATAATACTACTCCACACAACACATACATTGAAACCCTTAAACCTGAACGTCTATATCTTTTCTTAGGTTTCGTAAGCACTGCTGCGAAATGGCCCGGTTCTCTTGTTGAGTAGGTCTTGCCTGATATCAAGTCACTAAAATGGCAACACCTTGCAAACTAATCCAAACACATTTACATTCAAGAACAGATGGAAGGGGGCAAGTGGAAACATAGACCAGTATGGGATCACGTGAAGCCCCTAATTTAGCTTGGATAAATTTGTAGCTGAAAATCTGAGCCATTGTAAGCAAGGAGGCCGAAAACTGAGGTTGCATACACATGATTGGGCAGTGGATAATATTTTGTTGACCAATTCCCCAAATTTTGATACACCAATACAACATTCTCTACATGTGGGGTCGCAATCACCCCTTTAGGAATTTCAAAATGTTTGTATCTCACACCTCTCTCTATTAAACTTCCACTGTTGAGCCTCATTGCTGTTATCTTGATCTCGGTTAAATTGAAGGTAACCTCACCATTATAGGGAATGCCATCCTTTGGATTAACTAGAGCCTCGTAAGCATAGTCTTGAAGAAGAGTGTCTAGAGCTCTTGCAGAATCCAAATTGACAGTTATATTTTGACCTCTAATTTCCAAAGGCCAAGGAAACCAAAAAAGAAGAACACTTTACATCTCAAGACTTCGAAGAAAGGCCATCGATGCAATTGTCTTGGCAAAATCACGGCAGACAACTACTCACACTAAAGACTAGACTATCAAACGGCACTTTCCTCAAAGATTTAAGAAAAAAAAAATAGCTTTTGTGGTGGAAGCTAATGAGGATGGAGCCTACGAACCTTAACCTGCACATGCCGCTAAGCAAGTCATTTTATCAGTTTACCTAGTACTTTGAATTAAAACATTTAGGCCCAACTCGATTTGATACATATTAGGCTTTAACCAATGAAGGCCAGGATTATAATTTAATTTATAAAGCAGAACAAAATTGGATAAAAAAAATAACTATTAAACTAATAAAAAAAAGAACAATAACAAGAACAATAACAGAAAAAAAAAAACCATTTGTGTACACGTGAAGAATAGGAGATAACACCATGTTAAATTGGGATTGTTTTCATCTTTTACTTTATCACATTTTATTTTTATTAATGTTTAGTTGTTAAATTAAATTATTTAGCATTAAAATTAAAAAAACGGAAAAATTACTCTAAAACTCAATTTACACCCATCTGGCCATTAAAATTAGTTTTACAGCGAGTAGACAATATAAGGGAACTACAACTTGTATTAGTACGCATCAGTTGAGTAGGAATGATGCAGACTAAACGTATCGAGGTCGGTAGGATAAAACTTGGGGTAGACACAGTACGGTTCGATCCGGTTTTGAAATAAACCAAAATTATGGTTTTCGTTTTTTTTTCTTTTTTATAAAATCGAACCATAGTCATTTTTTCAAACCTAAAATAGATGGTTTGGTCTACGGTTTAAACCATTTACTATTCCCACTACATGTGTATTTTTTTCATCTTTTTATTAAAAAAACATTTGAATGTTGATAGCATGAAAGCTTATAAAATCTCTAATATATTCCCTTTTACTCTGATCTTTCCACCAATGTGTAACAGTAATCGGTGACCAAACCATACTTCTTTATCCACTTTAGTAGAACTAAAAATTGTAGACTTGCTATATATAGTATTGCATATTTAATTAATTAATAGTATCCACAAAATGGGATTGCAAATGCAAAACCCTTACAATAAATAAACACCTATAATTGTTTCCTAGAACATATTTTGTGTGGGTAAGATACATTTATTTTTGTGGCACCAAAAGCAAATAGTTCTACATTCATAAGCCCTTCAAATAATCAATTTGATTCCTACATCATAAGGAAAAAGGAAAGACAAAAAATTGCAATATGTCTCTTGTTTTTGCTAATAATTTAATGATACCATTCAAAAGTATAAATTGAACTACACATCAAGTCAATTAACCAAAGTTCCCAATGAACATAAACATGAGTCTTTTTTTTTTTAAAAAATAAAATGCTCTTGTTCATGACTCCAAAACAAACCGTAAACTAAATAGCTACTATTGAATTGAACTGTTTAGGAAAAAAAAATCAAAATTTAAGTTTGGTTTACAATTTGTTCAATTTTTTTCCCAATCCTAGATGGGACCATTTTGAAATATGACCATAAATTTGTACTCTTAGCGGTATTATATAAGTAATGAACTCCACATGAGATGAATATGTGATCACAATGGGAGATAGAGTAGGCCATTCCAAATTATGCATTGCATATGATTAATTTGTGGGCCCCGTTGTATTAGTATCATACATGGGGGAGGTGTAATTTAGTTTGGTTCACCTTTCTTTTTGAGCTCCTCTAAGCCGTGAAATTCGGATTTTAATAATTTTAGTCTAAACCATACGATTCGGATTAATTTTTTTTTCAAACTATAGAATTTTAATTTGGTTTACAAAAAAAGTATATTTTACAATTTTAAAAAATATATTTGCATAACATAAGAGCTCATATATAAAGTACTAAATTCTAAATAAACAATTATGGAATCATATAAGGGGTCAATAAAGTCTATATTCATCCTACTAAAAAATTTCATGCAATTGAAAATAATTTCAAATATCTATTACCAATTAATTTTATTCATAACATTATAATCTAGTAAACATTTTGAGGGAACGTTTATATAAAATTTGTCAATTATAGCCACAAAAGTTATATAAATATACATTTTAATAAACGGAAAGTAAAATTTCTTTTTAAGTACTACGGGTCTGTTTGTTTTGGCTTTTTTCCGGCAGATACAGACACTTTTTCAAACTTTTTGCTAACAAATTATTTATCAAGAAATAGATATAGATAAAAAAAAGTTGACAGTTCTCATCAAAAAATCAAATAGAACAAATATAGATAAAATTTAGATGCAAATCGAAAATATTTACACATATCATTTTAAAAAAGATACAAATACAGATGGAAAACAGACAATCCAAACAGACCCTACGTCACAGTAAGGATATTGTTCTCTTTTTACAATTCCATTCAATTAACTTATTCAAAGCAACCATGAATTTACCCTTTTTTCTAGCTTAAAAATTTCCTACACTAAATCGCTTAATAAATTCATGGTTTCAGTCTAATTTTATTATCTGGTTTAAAGATTGGTGTAACTTATCTAACAAATGATGGGTTCACAGGCTTAATAATATAAATCAATAAATATTGCTTGTTACACTCGATTAAAATAGATTCTATGTATGTTGATTTAATAGTACATTATCACTGGATTTTTTGTTGTTCATCCTATCAGGAAAATTATCTTCATGTGACCAATTTTAAACAGGAAGAACCCAAGAGCATAGATCTTAATGTCATATTTTCTTGTCCAGCTAGAAATATGTATCGTGCTCACTGTGTGATGACTATAATAAATTTCAAATACAAATGACGAACTGGTAAGTTTAAAGAACATTAAAAAACTGGCCCAAGAAAAAACCAACATCTAAACAAGAATTTTCCTTCTTTTTTTTTTCCCAATTACAATGCATATAACATTGAAACTTGATTCATTAACCTTTCTTAAAAAGCTTAGACATGAAATTACAAAATCCAAAGAATTTTTAACCTATAAAATTGTAGAACATGAAAGTTGAGATTTTTGCACAAAAATTCTTTAGTCCGAAGCAAATGACCCAGAAATGAAAATAGACAAGATTCTCAACCGCTGCCAAGAAAATCTGTTGCATAACACAAGAAGTAATTTGTAATAGGCACAAGTCTTAGTTACGATATAAAAGAACCTGAAATGAAATCAAACATTAAATTGTACTAATCATAGAACATGAAGCAGAAGTTAGGGACTTATAGCTTTCAAATTTCGTAAACAAAGACAACAAACTAGTTATTTTATAAGATTTTGCGTTTATATTTTAGTAATTAATTTTATATAATTTATATTTGTTAAAATTGTAGGAGGGTAGATTTTTACACGACCATTTAAACATATATATATATATTTAAAAAAAAAACATTAATCTCTGTCTCCACTTTAATATGATAGAATATATATATATATATGTTATATGTCATGAAAAGAAAGATGCATATGTAACTTACATGCTCTAGAGTATGCTTAGTATAATAACATGCTTATACAAATCCCTAATATAAAAAACATAGCCACAACGACAATAAACATGTAAAGATCGACCGAAGAGAATGATATTGATCAAGTTGGTGCCACCCTATGCCTCATGGCCTTATCTACCAGGAATCCACCTGCGCCTAAGTTATCTCCCTTTCACGCCCCGCCACCACCTTGCCTCCCCCTCCCCTCCTCCGCAACCAGCCACCACCTCCGCGAACCCCTACGCCGCCTATTCTTGTGATTGATTTCGCTTTCTTCTCTCCACTTCACCGTGTAATTGTCTAGGCTCTCATTTGCTGTGTCTCTTTCTACCCCTGCGAGTTCAAAAACAAGAGCAAAAACAAAAATAATTTAAAATATAGAATTTGACCTCCTTTGGAGGGATCATTTGTACAAGTTATAATTAAT
This sequence comes from Combretum micranthum, assembly GCA_024138025.1. Lineage (NCBI taxonomy): Eukaryota > Viridiplantae > Streptophyta > Magnoliopsida > Myrtales > Combretaceae > Combretum > Combretum micranthum. Next base: position 48,477 of record JAMXBD010000934.1, on the reverse strand, counting down.
TTAACTCATGGACAACTATCTATTGTTCATGCATTTATATGCATTTCCTATAAATTTGATAGCAAATCATGGAATCCAACCAAAAACCAAGTTGCGAAATGAAAATTTTATAAAAGAGTAGATACATGTTAATAGGTAAAACTTAAATTTTTTGCCATAAATTTAAAATATGGATGTAAAATTATTTATAACCCAGTAGCATGGAATTCCTGTTCCTTCATTGTACTCACCCTAACCAAAAAAACAAAAACCTAAATTTGTTGAAAAAGCCATCTAATTCCTATACTATATCATATAAATAACTATGGTATTCAGTTCTTCCTAAAGCCTAATTCCCTTAATTGACTCATCAATTAATATGTGATATTTATCCATCTACCCTTTTCCTTTTCCTATTTTCTCGTTAATTGTTAATTCTTATCACTTCTTCTCTTTAATTTACACGAATATTACATGTCTATTCTATTGAAAAATATTAAACTTAGGAAATAGTTCCAAAACTAAATTCTAGAATAGCTAAACGTAATGCCATCTTTATACATGAAACAAATAAATAATTAAAATTATTTAGAAATGACTTTAATTTATCCAAAAAAAATTATAAGTGACTAAAACCTAAAAATTTAGCTTCTTTTTTTTTTTTTTCCATACCTATTCCAAGAAGTTTTCGCAATGGTTGTGGTTGTGGTTGTGCATAAGCCATAAGAAGCATAATGATACAACACGAGCTCGCAAACCACCATTTTGGGCTAAAGACTATATCACAAGAGGATTTACAAATTACATGTGATTCACGAATTGTAACTAGAATATAGTTGATAGTTACGAAATAGAGTGAGAAAACAAACTAAAATAACAAATTGTAACAGATTCTAGCTTATTCTTAATAGCTAGAAGAGATATGGAAAAATATATAAATACAAGATAACAAGGCAGAAAAGGTAGTTTTTACCCTATCGAACAAAGACTGAGTCTTAGAGCCTTGCTAAACTCGAATTAGCAAATTATCTTCCTCCTTTTACCTAGCAACAACACCAAAGTGTATTAGAACATATTAAGGTTACAAAATAGGGAAACACGAGAAACGAGAGGAAACACGAGAGATTTATGAGAGTCACTTTACCTTTGTGACTCTGTGAGGAAGTGAGGCAGGTATTAGGGTTATTGTGTGGGCTGGGCCGAACTAATAAGATCAGGCCCAACATTTTGGTGCTCTCATCCCAACATCAATGGTGACAACAAGAACACAAGCATCTCAACAGGAGGAATTCGCAAAATTACAATCATTAGTGTTTTCCATTGCCGAATCAGTCAACAAGATGCAACAACAGGTGCAAGAACAGTCAAATGCAAACAAAGATATGCAATATTCTATTCAACAATTACAAGAACAGATCCATACCACCAGTTTGAATCAAAACCATACTAATACATCTTAAGATTAGAATTTCCATGGTTCATCACTTTCAGTGACAGAAAATATGCTTAAAGGCATGAAATTGGAGCTTCCAACTTTTGGAGGAGAAGATCCATTAGGATGGATATTTCAAGCACAGAAATTCTTTAATTTTCATGGTGTTCTTGAAGAGCAACAATTGATCATCACTTCATTTGCATTCAAAGGTCGAGCATTAAAGTGGTATGAGTGGATGGAGCAAAATGGTCAAATTTCAACATGGCAAGCATACTTAAAATCATTAAAGGCTAGATTTGGTCCTTCAGATTATGATGATGTTCAAGGTACTCTTTCTAAACTTGTTCAGATAGGTACTATTGATAACTATCAAGCTGAATTTGAAGCTTTGTCTACTAGAACTGTGGGTTTATCAGATAATTTCTTGTTAAGTTGTTTTGTCTCTGGTTTAAAACCGTATATTAGGAGAGAAGTTCAGATTGCTAGACCTGATAACATGGAACATGCATTATGGCTGATAAAAATGTATGAATCAAAATTAGCTTATATGAATTACATGCCTAAATCGACATTTTTTCCTAAGTCATCATCATTGTCGCTTTCCAATACCTTGCAATTTTCAAAATCAACTATATCTACTGCTAGAAACTAGATTGCATCATCATCTAAACCCACACTTCCTATTCGAAAATTGGCAAAGGAAGAGATACATGAGAGAAGAGAAAAGGGATTATGCTTTAATTATGATGAAAAGTATAATCGAAATCACAAATGCAAAGCCAATTTTTTTATCATGATGAGTGATGTTGAGGATGATACTGTTTTAGATGATATGTCACAACTTGACCAACAGTCAGCACCTATTTTCAGTTCAGATGATTGTACTATCAGTTACTATGCATTGTCTGGCACTAATGTCCCTAAAACAATACATTTTAAGGGTATTATTATCAATGAACCAGTTGCTATCTTAGTAAATTCTAGGAGTACACATAATTTTGTACAATCCAGATTGGTCAAGTATTTGAATTTGACAGTCACTCAATCACCTTTGTTTAATATCCTTATTGGTGATGGTATGAAGATGGCCAGTGAGAGTAATTGTGAGGATGTGCAGTTCTACATTCAAGGGGTGTTATTCAAGGACACATTTCATGTGTTACATATATAAGGGGCTGAATTGGTTTTGGGAGTGCAGTGGTTGCAGCTTTTGGGACCTGTAACTATTGATTATAGTCAGTTAACTATGCAATTCAATTATCAGGCCATTCTTGTTTCCTTACAGGGTGAACAGGAGACACTAATGGGTATTAATCAGCATCAGTTCAAGCGTTTGGTGCAAACAGACGCAATTTTGGCTTGTTTTCAATTTGTGGCTCAAGAGTCTGTTTGTAACACATCTGGGAATTTCACCAGTAGCCAAGCCTTACGGGACTTGTTGGGCAAATATTCCCAAGTGTTTGAAGCACCTACATCATTACCACCACTCAGGGATATTCAACACCAGATCTACATTAAGGAAGGCAAAGGACCAGTGAATGTAAAAGCTTACAGATACCCACATTTCCAAAAGACAGAGATTGAAAAGCAAGTCAATGACATGCTGCAATAGGGTGTCATTCAACATAGTATTAGCCCTTATTCTTCCCTAGTGTTACTAGTGAAGAAAAAAGATGGAACTTGGCGATTTTGTATTGACTATAGAGCTCTCAATCATATTACTGTTAAGGATTAGTTTCCTATTCCAACCATTGATGAGCTCTTGGATGAGTTACATGGTGCTTCAGTTTTCTCAAAATTATATCTCAAAGCTGGGTACCATCAGATTCGAATGCACCCTAGAGATATTGAGAAAACTGCTTTCCGAACTCATGAAGGCCATTACAAGTTCCTTCACAATGCCATTTGGTTTAAGCAACGCCCCTACTACTTTTCAAAGTATTATGAACAAAATTTTCCAGCCATTTTTTAGAAAGTTTATTATAGTGTTCTTTGATGATATTTTAGTTTACAATATGACAAAAGCACAACATTTAGACCACTTGGATCAGGTCTTTCACATATTGCTTGACAACCACTTTTATCTCAAGCAATCCAAATGCAGCTTTAAAGTGGGCACAATTGAGTATCTTGGCCATATTGTGTCTGTCAATGGGGTACAACTTGAGGATCAGAAGGTTCAAGCTGTGGTAAACTAGCCCATTCCTACTTCATTGAAGCAACTCATAGCTTTTTTGGGACTTTCTGGGTATTATCATCGATTTATAAGAAGATATGCAGCAATAACAAGTCCATTAACCAACTTATTACAGAAGGATTCTTTTCATTGGACTGCTACAACTACAACATCCTTTGAGGAATTAAAGAAAGCTTTAGTACAAGCTCCCATTTTAGCCTTGCCTAATTTCAAGGAGCCTTTCGTACTAGAGATGGATGCTTCTGGCTTAGGAGTTGGGGCTGTGTTGTTGCAACACAATAAGCCAGTAGCTTTCTTTAGTAAGAAGATGCCCAATCATCTACAAAAGCATCAGCTTATGTTCGGGAATTATATGCAGCAGTGGAAGCAGTAAGGAAATGGAGACAATATTTGCTGGGCTCCCATTTTCTCATCAAGACCGATCATCAAAGTTTAAAGGAGCTTTTAACACAAGTGATCCAAACACTTGAGCAACAGAAGTATTTGACCAAATTGCTTGGGTATGATTACACTATTGTTTATAAGAAGGGGGTAGACAATAGAGTTGCTAATGCTTTATCCAGACAATATGCTTCAGAAGGATCTTATTTAACTTGGAGCACACCTAGTTTTCAGTGGGTTGACACATTGAAATCTGAATATAAGAGTTTGAAAGAATTTCATAATATTATTTCTGCCTTAGAACAAGGGAACACATTCAAATATAATCTATCCTGGAAGAATGGGATTTTATACTCTGATCACAAAGTATTTTTAACTCCTTGATCGGCTCTTATCCAACCATTATTGATAGAATATCATGTTTCTCCAAGTTATGGGCATTTTAGATTTTTGAAGACATTTAAACGAATCTCTTCAGATTTTTTTTTTTGGGAGGGTATGAGGTCTATGGTAGAACAGTTTGTTCGAAAACTATCAGACTTGTCAACAAGTCAAGTATTCTACCAGAAGTCCATCCGGACTCTTACAACCATTGCCAATTCCTGATCAAATATGGGAAGACATTAGCATGGATTTTATCACTAGTCTTCCTAAATCCTAAGGCTTTACTATGATATTTGTAGTGGTCAATCAGCTCACTAAATACTGTCATTTAGGAGCGTTAGATACTCACTACATAGCACCTAAAGTGGCATCATTATTCTTATACATGGTGTTCAAGTTACATGGTTATCCAAGATCTATAGCATCTGACAGAGACTCGATATTTGTGAGTTCTTTTTGGAAGGAACTTTTTACATTGAGCGGCACCAAACTCAGGTTAGCAGTGCATATCATCCCCAGAGTGATGGTCAAACCAAGGTCATGAATAGAACCTTGCAACAATATTTGAGGTGCTATACTATGGATTTTCCATTTAAGTGGGTGACATATTTACCTTGGGCGGAATTTGCTTATAATACTTCCTATCATGAAGGATCAGGAACTATACCATTTGAATTAGTATATGGCAGGCCACCTCCCTCTATACTCTCTTATATACAAGGTGCTTCTAAATTGATGCTATTGATCAGGAGCTGCATTCTCGAGATGAGCTTTTGAAAAACCTCAAGACCAACCTACTTCAAGCTCAAGCAAAGATGAAGTTTTATGCAGACCGACATAGGACAAATGTTGAGTTTCAGATTGGAGACCTTGTTTTTGTTCAGCTACAACCTTATCGACAATTGTCTGTGGCTTTAAAGAAGACACATAACCTATCTAGAAGATACTATGGTCCCTTTGCTGTGGTTCAAAAGATTGGTAATTTTGCTTACAAGCTTCAATTTCCAAATTATGCCAAGATTCACGATGTGTTTCATGTTTCTTTACTAAAGAAGGCTCACGGATCTAAGTATCTTACTTTAGCATTATCAAAGGAAGCTGTGGGTAGTCAACCAGTGTTGACACCTCTTACTATGTTGGGATCCATAACTATTCTCAGACACGAAGTTCCTGTTAAACAAGTTCTAGTCCAATGGAGTGGTCTACCACCATAAGAAACATCATGAGAAGATTGGTCCTCGTTTTCTAGGTTATACTCATCTTATAACCTTGAGGACAAGGTTATTTTTGAAGAGGAGGAGACATCTGATACAACATGAGCTCACAAACCACCATTTTAGGCTAAAGACTGTATCACAAGTGGATTTACAAATTACATGTGATTCACGGATTGTAATTAGAATAGAGTTGATAGTAACAAAATAGAGTAAGAAAACAATTTAGAATAACAGATTGTAATAGATTCTAGCTTATTCTTAACAGCTGGAACAGATCTAGAAAAATATATAAATACAAGATAATAAGATAGAAAAGGTAGCTTTTACCCTGCCGAACAAAGACTGAGTCTTGGAGCCTTACTAAGCTCGAATTAGCAAATTATTTTCCTCCTTTTACCTAGCAACAACACCAAAGCGTATTAGAATAGATGAGGGTTACAAAATAGAGAAACACGAGAGACAAGAGGAAACATGAGAGAGTTCTGAGAGTCACTTTACCTTTGCAACTCTGTGAGGAAGTGAGGCAGGTATTAAGGTTATTGTGTGGGCTGAGCCGAACAAATAAGATCAGGCTTAACACATAACCAAAAGCGTGAGCGCTATTAATCCAATCCTTCCCATATTCTCCTTGTTCTTCTTCGAACCTATCAACCAAAAAGTGAAAGAGTTTTAACAAAGCAATAGGCAAAAAATAAAATGAAGGAGAATATCAATCCATATTTTAAATAATATCATTCAAAAGGAAACATTAGTAAATACGGCATTTAGGTTTGAATTATTAGATTAAACCAAGCCAAAATAATTTATCTAGCTTAAAGAAGATCTAAATAAAAAGAAAAGAAAAAAATACGTTTGTCTCATGTTGCATTCCATTTGCGTGCCATCAGCGTGCCATCCGTGTGACATCCGCGTGCCATCGTCATGCCATACCGTATGCGTGTTGTGCTTTTCGCATGCTTTTCTATTTATTCTCATGTTGTGTCATTTGCCTCTATGTGCCTTTAATTGGATTTTGTTTCCATAGTTTGTACTCTTTTTATTTTTTTTTGTTATTTCTAACTCATAAATTTTTCGATGGTTTTTTAAATTTAAAAAATTAAGGAATTTACTTAAATTAGCTTTAAATAATTTTAAATGTAAATGTAATATAAATTTTACCTTTGATACAAATTGAAACTAAAGCACCTAATTCCTTCTTGACAGCACATGTCAATTCTGGTGCTTTAGAGAATGCTGCAACATCGGCTTTTTAAAGATATGAGGAACCATCTTAAGTAAAATCATTCTCATTAAAGTCCTTTCAACATGTTTTGGGAAGAAAAGAGGAGTTTGGCAATTCAATTAGTGCATGCTTTAGTAATATCGTCACAGGGTTTTTGGTCGAAAACCGATCTAGTACAACCGAAGAAGCTAATGGAAAATAACTTCTTTGTTGTTTTTCATTTATACCCATTTGTACTGATCTGTGGTCAGGTCTGTATTAGGATGTAAGAAGACGAAAATGGTTTGATCATTATCGAATACAGGAAGCAACATCATAAATTTTTATGATAGCTTTAAATGCGTGTGGTTGGAAACTCAAACCCTGTCCCCACATTGCAAGTGATGTGATTGTAATGATAAGGTCCTTCAGATGCAATTGAAATAATATCAAAACAATAACTTGAGCATATATATCTATATATATATATATATTCGCATTAAACGGCTCAGCTTCATTTACTTTATTGCAATATGGACATTATCTGTAATTAATAAATAAAATTATAAGAGTGAAGACAATATTATATTGTTATTTTATATATTTAAGATTCTAAATAATCATACTCATAAATTTGTAAATTAAACGAAAATGAAGTACATCTAAATACAATATGGAATCTAAAATTTTATTGAACATGAGTAGTTATTAAAATGTTGAAAAAACAAATTTTTTGTATCTTTTTTTTTATGTACACTTTTTTCAAAAGAAAATACGTTATCGATACCGAAGTTTGTTTGTTTCATTTATTTGGTCATTTGACATATTATTTTTATCGTTTTTTAATAGATAATTATTAAGAAACAGATCGAGATGAAAAAAAGATATTTTTACTCATAAATTAAACAAATACATATAAAATATAGATATAAATCAAATATAAATAAAATACAAATAAAAATCAGACAATACAAACCAACCCTTAAATATATAAGAAGATATATTCTAAAGCTATAAACAAATAGACACATTGGATGCATCCATGATAGAGACTAATTAAATTAGGTCCAAGAAGATACTCTTCTCTTCCATGGTATTCTGGCTCCTACAGTGGGCGTGGGCAATGTTAATTTTAGATAGAAAAAGAGAGGTAAAAAAGCCACATTAACGTTTGGAATTGGACCTGTGGCTTGAGATTTTTCTGTCTATTAACCATACATATATTTTCAATGTACGTCGTGGTCAGGTTTTATCCTATTTTTCGTTGTCAAACCATATCCACAGCGATTAAGATGTAAGAAGACGAAAGCGCTTTCGTCATTATTGAATGCAGGAAGCAACATCACAAACTTTTGTGATAGTTATATATACGTGCTGTTAGAAACTCAGGCTCTATTCTTCACATTGCAATATTTTTCTTCTTCCTTTTTCTTTACGCGTGCTGTTGGAAACTCAAACTCCAGTCCTCACATTGCAATATTTTCTTCTTATTTTTTATTTAATAACATGAAAAAAAAAACATGTTATATGGAAGACCAATTAATCCAGGCAGCTAAAGAAGGGAGTGTAGCAACTCTATTGCTATTGCTCCAACAAGACCAATTTATTCTAGAAAGGTGCATTGCCACGTGCTCCAAAAACACGCCACTGCACATTTCCTCGATGTTTGGAAATTTGGACTTCACAAAAGAAGTCCTAACTCACATGCCGACAATGGCAAAGGACTTGGACTCTAGAAACATGACTCCACTCCATATTGCTGTAGCTCACAGACATATTTTAGTAGCAAAGGAGTTGTTAATGGTGGATCCAGAAATATGCACCGCCAAGGATTGGGAAGGAAGAAATCCACTTCACATAGCCGCAATCAAAGGCCACACCGAGATACTGAGAGAGTTGGTCAAGGCTCAACCTCATGCTTCTGCAGCACTCGTAGGAGCGTCCACCATATTACACCTCTGTGTCCAAAATAACAAGGTGAACACCTTAAAATATCTTTTGGAAATTATTCCAAATGATACTGAGGTCGCAAACATAAAAGACGAAGAAGGATTCACGATACTCCATTTAGCAGTGGTGCAGAGTCAAACGGAGATCGTAAAATTTTTACTCGAAGAATATAAAAAAGTTGACATGAATGCAGTCAACATTTATGGGTTTACTGCATGGGATATTTGTCTGTCAAAAGGAAAGAAGGATTTAAAGAATATTGAGCTGGCACATTGTTTCCAACAAATCAATGGATCGGAAGCAATTTCAAGAAATGGATCAAGATTCCACACCGAGCATCCGAATACGAGTCCCTACAATTTGTCAACCTCGGATGAAAAGGAAAAGAAAAAGAAATTGGAAAAAGAGCTAGAGGAAAGCTTGCACACATTGGTTGTCATAGCTATACTCATTGCAGGTTTCACGTTCACTGCTCGCATGCAATTACCTGTATTGTTACAGAAGATTGGGATGCATCTTATGCTCGTGATTTTAAGAGGTACAACCTAGTGTGTCTTGGCACAACAACGTTTGTCATCCTGGCTGTAATTAGTCACTAAGAAACACACTTTCTGTATGGTTGCTTAGGATTATCACATGGGTTGCACTTTACGCAAACATGTGGGCTTATTTGATCATTGCATCGGTAGATGATGTTCATTTCGACCATTCTCATGGTTTTGGTCTACGTTTTGATTCACAATTTGGGGGGCAGTTGCTTTACTTCTTGATTTGCTCATTGGCTGCTGGCCATGTTATTTACGGATTTGTGAGGATATTTAGATACATCCAAAGAACAATAACAAGGAGAGCTAGAAGAAATTCGAATGGTCAAGATGGTCCATAAAGTATTGGCTGAGGCAATCGAAGGATGCATACGTGGGAGGAGGATTATAGGTAGGTATGGTTACTACTAGTTTTGTTATACTTATTTGTTATCCTTATGTTATTGTAAAACAATTGAACCTTATAATTAATTGTTTGATGGATATCTATAGGTTATATCTATTTCTTTCGTATGAGGATGGCAAGGGTCAGAGCTAAGCATAACAGTCGAGGCAGAATGTGGTGAGGATGAAGGTATTGAAGGAGATGAATCGGTCCGGAGTGGAGGCTATGAGGACTAAACTTGGAATGAACAATAATGTCATTCGGAATCCGCGGAAGAATGTGCCACATTAGTCTAGATGCTTGTATTTTAGGTTCTTGTTACAAGTTAGGTAGAACTTATTAAAAGAAGATAAATTACGCTTACCACTTCAACGAGGCATTTACAAGAGAATGGGTTATTACAGATTTTTCAGTATGATGCATGAGCATGAGTATGAGGCCATATTACGGTGCATGTTCATAATTTTAGAATGATTTAAGTTGGTAAGGATTTTAATGAATGAAACATAGTTGCTCGAGTAGACCTCATAAAATATGCTTACCACTTCATTATGCCATTTACAAGAGGATGAGTCATATGTACATTTGTTAATTCTTAATGATGTATGAGCATGAGTATGAGGCCACATTATGGTGCATGTTCACAATTTTGGAGTGATTTAGGTTGGCAAGGATTTTAATGATTGAAACATAGTTCCTTGAGCCAGATCTCATTTGTTTCGGGTAGCTGTAGCCTGGATCAAATTTTTTTTGGCCACAAAGGGAAATATCTGTAGCCTTAATTTGGCATAGGCTGGTAATGAACAGGACTCTTGGCAGTTGATATGAAGGGCTGAGATGTGGACATGATCTCTCTCTCAATTCGCCAGAAAGTGTTTGATTAACAATGTTATGTGACTTTTGTCCATGCACATTGCACATTACAAATAAAACAAGCGCAGTGTATTGCTGAGTAGGTATGATAGACTAAGAGGGTGCCTTAAGTCTTTAAATGGCTGGCCAAATATGGCATCAGTAGAACAAAGACCTCTTTCTCCAAGTATGGCATCAGTGACCAGTAGGTATCTTCGCGTGATATGTTTTTGACACGCACTAAACTCTGTTGATGACGGAGTTAACAGTTCTTTTTCAGATGAACATCACGAATCTAATATAATTTGTCAGAAATCACCTGTCTTATTTGTTAGGGGCTCATGGTGTCTCAGATACGATGATTTTTAGAATTTATTTTCACTGTACCACCATTGTAATTTTTTTTCCTTTTGCCAGTAATTATAATTACTTTTCTTGATTCTTGTTTCATCTCATTCTATTAATGACATGTATGAATTTCCACAACTGGCTTAGTTTTTTCCTAAGGTTGGTGTTCCAAACCATGATTGGGGGTGTGTAATGACCTCGAATGAGAGATCCATGTTGACAAGCATTGTTGCTTGAGATAGGCGGTAGATTTTAGTACATATGCGATTGCATGCTTGTTTGTATTGATCCGAGTGTGAGTCTCGAGAGGGCAAAAAACCAAAGTAATTACAGCAGCAACTTAGTGGCCTATTCAACCTTTTCACTATATATGAACTTAGCTTAAAAAAATGAAAAAAAAGAGAGGTTAAATTAATCCATTATCTATAAAAAATGCAAAAAAATAAATTTTAAGGAATTTAAACTCATAAATTAGATATAAGTTGGACAAAGAAATTACAAAACAGGATGCTATCTTACTACCCAAGATCATGAAAATTACAACAGTAAACTTGCACTTGACCTCTGGCCAAAAAAAAAAAAAAAAACCATAAAAACTTGGACTTGACCGATCAAGATGCAATGAAATAATAGTAATAATGCCCTCCACACCACTCACTTCAGGCCCTTCTGCATCTAAACGCATTTATCAATGATAGTAATAATACTACTCCACACAGCACATACATTGAAACCCTCAAACCTGAACGTCTATATCTTTTCTTAGGTTTCGTAAGCACTGCTGTGAAATGGCCCGGTTCTCTTGTTGAGCAGGTCTTGCCTGATATCAAGTCGTTAAAATGGCAACACCTTGCGAACTAATCCAAACACATTTACATTCAAGAACAGATGGAAGGGGGAAAGTGGAAACATAGACCAGTATGGGATCACGTGAAGCCCCTAATTTAGCTTGGATAAATTTGTAGCTGACAAATTTGAGCCATTGTAAGAAGGAGGCCGAAAACTGAGGTTGCATACGCATAATTGGGCAGTGGATAATATTTTGTTGACCAATTCCCCAAATTTTGATACACCAATACAACATTCTCTACATGTGGGGTCGCAATCACCCCTTTAGGAATTTCAAAATGTTCGTATCTCACACCTCTCTCTATTAAACTTCCACTGTTGAGCCTCATTGCTGTTATCTTGATCCCGGTTAAATTGAAGGTAACCTCACCATTATAGGGAATGCCATCCTTTGGATTAACAAGAGCCTCGTAAGCATAGTCTTGAAGAAGAGTGTCTAGAGCTCTTGCAGAATCCAAATTGACAGTTATATTTTGACCTCTAATTTCCAAAGGCCAAGGAAACCAAAAAAGAAGAACACTTTGCATCTCAAGACTTCGAAGAAAGGCCATCGATGCAATTGTCTTGGCAAAATCATGGCAGACAACTACTCACACTAAAGACTAGACTATCAAACGGCACTTTCCTCAAAGATTTAAGAAAAAAAAAATAGCTTTTGTGGTGGAAGCTAATGAGGATGGAGCCTACGAACCTTAACCTGCACATGCCGCTAAGCAAGTCATTTTATCAGTTTGCCTAGTAATTTGAATTAAAACATTTAGGCCCAACTCGATTTGATACATATTAGGCTTTAACCAATGAAGGCCAGGATTATAATTTAATTTGTAAAGCAGAACAAAATTGGATCAAAAAATAACTATTAAACTAATAAAAAAAAGAACAAGAACAAGAACAAGAACAATAACAGAAAAAAAAAAACCATTTGTGTACACGTGAAGAATAGGAGATAACACCATGTTAAATTGGGATTGTTTTCATCTTTTACTTTATCACATTTTATTTTTATTAATGTTTAGTTGTTAAATTAAATTATTTAGCATTAAAATTAAAAAAAAACGGAAAAATTACTCTAAAACTCAATTTACACCCGTCTAGCCATTAAAATTAGTTTTACAGCGAGTAGACAATAATAAGGGAACTACAACTTGTATCAGTACGCATCAATTGAGTAGGAATGATGCAGACTAAACGTATCGAGGTCGGTAGGATGAGACTTGGGGTAGACACAGTACGGTTCGATCTGGTTTTGGAATAAACCAAAATTATGGTTTTCGTTTTTTTTTCTTTTTGATAAAATCGAACCATAGTCATTTTTTCAAACCTAAAATAGACGGTTTGGTATACGGTTTAAACCATTTACTATTCCCACTACATGTGTATTTTTTTCATCTTTTTATTAAAAAAACATTTGAATGTTGATAGCATGAAAACATATAAAATCTCTAATATATTCCCTTTTACTCTGATCTTTCCACCAATGTGTAACAGTAATCGGTGACCAAACCGTACTTCTTTATCCACTTTAGTAGAACTGAAAATTGTAGACTTGCTATATATAGTATTGCATATTTAATTAATTAATAGTATCCACAAAATGGGATTGCAAATGCAAAACCCTTACAATAAATAAACACCTATAATTGTTTCCTAGAACATATTTTGTGTGGGTAAGATACATTTATTTTTGTGGCACCAAAAGCAAATAGTTCTACATTCATAAGCCCTTCAAATAATCAATTTGATTCCTACATCATAAGGAAAAAGGAAAGACAAAAAATTGGAATATGTCTCTTGTTTTTGCTAATAATTTAATGATACCATTCAGAAGTATAAATTGAACTACACATCAAGTCAATTAACCAAAGTTCCCAATGAACATAAACATGAGTCTTTTTTTTTAAAAAAAAAATGCTCCTGTTCGGTTCATGACTCCAAATCAAACCGTAAACTAAATACCTACTATTGAATTGAACTGTTTAGGAAAAAAAATCAAAATTTAAGTTTGGTTTACAATTTGTTCAATTTTTTCCCAGCCCTAGATGGGACCATTTTGAAATATGACCATAAATTTGTACTCTTAGCGGTATTATATAAGTAATGAACTCCACATGAGATGAATATGTGATCGCAATGGGAGATAGAGTAGGCCATTCCAAATTATGCATTGCATATGATTAATTTGTGGGCCCCGTTGTATTAGTATCATACATGGGGGAGGTGTAATTTAGTTTGGTTCACCTTTCTTTTTGAGCTCCTCTAAGCCGTGAAATTTGGATTTTAATAATTTTAATCTAAACCATACGATTCGGATTAATTTTTTTTTTCAAACTATAGAATTTTAATTTGGTTTACAAAATGAAGTATATTTTACAATTTTAAAAAATATATTTGCATAACATAAGAGCTCATATATAAAGTACTAAATTCTAATTAAAACAATTATGGAATCATATAAGGGGTCAATAAAGTCTATATTCATCCTACTAAAAAATTTCATGCAATTGAAAATAATTTCAAATATCTATTACCAATTAATTTTATTCATAACATTATAATCTAGTAAACATTTTGAGGGAACCTTTATATAAAATTTATCAATTATAGCCACAAAAGTTATATAAATATACATTTTAATAAACGGAAAGTAAAATTTCTTTTTAAGTACTACGTCACAGTAAGGATATTTTTCTCTTTTACAATTCCATTCAATTAACTTATTCAAAGCAACCATGAATTTACCCTTTTTTCTAGCTTAAAAATTTCCTACATAAATCGCTTAACATAAATTCATGGTTTCAGTCTAATTTTATTAACTGGTTTAAAGATTGGTGTAACTTATCTAACAAATGATGGGTTCACAGGCTTAATAAATATAAATCAATAAATATTGCTTGTTACACTCGATTAAAATAGATTCTATGTATGTTGATTTAATAGTACATTATCACTGGATTTTCTGTTGTTCATCCTATCAGGAAAATTATCTTCATGTGACCAATTTTAAACAGGAAGAACCCAAGAGCATAGATCTTAATGTCATATTTTCTTGTCCAGCTAGAAATATGTATCGTGCTCGTACTGTGTGATGACTATAATAAATTTCAAATACAGAATGACGAACTGGTAAGTTTAAAGAACATTAAAAAACTGGCCCAAGAAAAAACCAACATCTAAACAAGAATTTTCCTTTTTTCTTTTTTTTTTTTCTCCAATTACAATGCATATAACATTGAAACTTGATTCATTAACCTTTCTTAAAAAGCTTAGACATGAAATTACAAAATCCAAGAATTTTTAACCTATAAAATTGTGGAACATGAAAGTTGAGATTTTTGCACAAAAATTCTTTAGTCCGAAGCAAATGACCCAGAAATGAAAATAGACAAGATTCTCAACCGCTGCCAAGAAAATCTGTTGCATAACACAAGAAGTAATTTGTAATAGGCACAAGTCTTAGTTACGATATAAAAGAACCTGAAATGAAATCAAACATTAAATTGTACTAATCATAGAACATGAAGCAGAAGTTAGGGACTTATAGCTTTCAAATTTCGTAAACAAAGACAACAAACTAGTTATTTTATAAGATTTTGCGTTTATATTTTAGTAATTAATTTTATATAATTTATATTTGTTAAAATTGTAGGAGGGTACAAATTTTTACACGACCATTTAAACATATATATATATATTTAAAAAAAAACATTAATCTCTGTCTCCACTTTAATATGATAGAATATATATATATATATATGTTATATGTCATGAAAAGAAAGATGCATATGCTAACTTACATGCTCTAGAGTATGCTTAGTATAATAACATGCTTATACAAATCCCTTAATATAAAAAACATAGCCACAACGACAATAAACATGTAAAGATCCACCGAAGAGAATGGATATTGATCAAGTTGGTGCCACCCTGTGCCTCATGGCCTTATCTACCAGGAATCCACCTGTCGCCTAAGTTATCTCCATTTTCACGCGCCTTGCCACCACCTTGCCTCCCCCTGCCACCTCCTCCGTGCAACCAGCCACCACCTCCGCGAACCCTTACGCCGCCTATTCTTGTGATTGATTTCGCTTTCTTCTCTCCCACTTCACCGTGTAATCTGTCTAGGCTCTCATTTGCTGTGTCTCTTTCTACCCCTGCGAGTTCAAAAACAAGAGCAAAAACAAAAATAATTTAAAATATAGAATTTGACCTCCTTTGGAGGGATCATTTGTACACGTTATAATTAATTTAACTCATGGACAACTATCTATTGTTCATGCATTTATATGCATTTCCTATAAATTTGATAGCAAATCATGGAATCCAACCAAAAACCAAGTTGCAAAATGAAAATTTTATAAAAGAGTAGATACATGTTAATAGGTAAAACTTAAATTTTTTGCCATAAATTTAAAATATGGATGTAAAATTATTTATAACCCAGTAGCATGGAATTCCCATTCCTTCATTGTACTCACCCCAACCAAAAAAACAAAAACCAAGTTGCAAATCTTTTGGCATTCCATTCTACTGGGTTATAAATAATTTAGTTCCAAAAACTAAATTCTAGAATAGCTAAACGTGATATTATTTAAAATACCTATTGGCAATTACTAAAGACTAAGCCATTAGCATTTCTTATTTAATTCGGCCCAATGTTGCTTAGCCCGATCCGTTGCATGGCCCATCGGCCCCTTCACCACAAGCCTGATTTCTTTTATTTCCCAGGACGACAGAAGCATTCGTAATTGCTTCAGTTCCTTTCCACTTCCATTTAGTTCCTTAGTCTCAGCTTCCATGAACCCTAGATCACAAGCACATGCAGGATGCAACCGTTACTCCTTCTTAGAGATGCACATTCCCAGATTTACTTTCCTTTTTCCAGATAGGAAGGAGATGCGGGGACTCCGTCTCCATCTAGCCTTCTCGCAAGACTGGCATCAACATAGCAATATGACTGGGCTTAACGACTCCAAGAATATGTCTTGTAATGGTATGTTACAAATGTAATAAAATTTGAAAATGATTGAACATACCGATTTGTCAATAAAAGATGTGGTATTTCTTGACAAGCATGTAACATGCAGATAGCAGATGCAAATCGTAGAACTAATATTGTTGAAAGAAGAAAAAAAAAACATATGGAATATTAAGGACAAAACGACTAAAATATAAGTTAGCTGTGAATTACCTTAACCTTTTGGCATTTTAAATATAAAATTATGGGCTTTTTAATACAATCTTATTTCACAAAAATTCTATGATCTTATGGTAGTCACAATGAGACCGGTTCCATTATATTTATAAGTGGTCTTTGTGATGGGACCATAAAAATTACCACACTTTCGATAAGTTCTAACAACACTTGATCAACAGGGGGAAAAAAATGTTTATGGTACCAAATAAAAAAAGGGCTTAAGAAAAAAAGGCCTGGAAAAATAAAAAAATTCAAAGGCTGAAAAAGAAGAGCCTAAGAAAAAAAGAAAAGTAAATTACAACTGGCTAATACAATTAGACTTCAAGGGAACGTTGAAACATGAAAAAAGTCAACACAGAGCTACCAACCTTGTAATACGGCCCTATTCTACACAATTCCAACAGATACATTTATTTTAATTGAATATGCATGAGCTTCCACCTAGATTAAGATTTCCTCGAATCCACGTACCAGAGATGCAAAATTTTATGAACATCGTTAATTATACAAAATTCAATAGATAGCCATTTCCAACATATTTGAAATTTGTGACTCCTACGTGGTAAATAACAATATTTGTCTACAACTTCCAACTATCCACTCATCTATCATATTCATAACTGTAAGATCAGTTACCTATAAATACCTATCTATGTCTCCATATATAGATAATGTTGCATCCAATTATTCTTTCTTACCTGGATTACGGGCTTATCATGGCTAATACTTGGATTACGAGCTTATCCGTTTGGATTGTTTGTTTCTCATATATATCTTTATCTATATCGAAACGATATATGTAAATATATTTGATTTGTATCTTCTTTTTTTTTTATCTATATTTGATTTATTTAAATTTTTCATGAGAACTATCAACTGTTTTTTATTTGTATCTATTTCTTGATAAATAATTTATTAGAAAAAAAAGTTTGAAAAAAGTGTTTATATCTATCAGAAAAGCTATCCGAACAGACGCTTAAGTATCGAAGTGGCAATGTTGGATCCACATCCAACAAGCTACTAGCCCTTTTTTGTTTTGCAAACTTATCCACTGGCTACGACTCAAGCCCACTTTCCTTAAGTTTAGCTCTTACTAGATTCAAGCAAGCGGCAATGCCTATTAACCATATTGATTTAATTATTTTGGTTTTTTTTTTTTTAATTCTATTTTAATTAGTTTATTGTTTACTTTATTAATATTTTACCCTTTGTTCATTTATTTGTTTATTATTTTTTTGGTTTGATGCAACATAGGTTTATCTTTATCTCAATGTCAAATATATACAACATACCTAAAAAAAGATAGGAACAACATCAATGCCTCCCAAAATTTATAGGCTCTCTTACATCTATACACACACACACACACTAGTGGACAATCCTTTAATCCATATGCTAATATTACAATTTGAAATAAAAAAATGATAAGATAAATTCATATCATATTTTATTTTGTTCTATTTCCTTTTTTTTTTTTTGGCCAAAATTCTATTCCCTATGCACTTGAACTACGATTATGCAGCAGTACTTATACCTCTTTTTTCATCAAAGAAGAAGAAGGAAAAGATTTATAACTCCTTAAACATTTGATGCAATATAATTTGTTGGAAAATACAAAAAAGAATTAAAATGAAAAGGCTATTTGCTAACAGAAAAATAATGAAAAAATAGTACTAAAGTGAAGAAGATTAATATGTGAATATATATTGTATGAAAGTTGTTAAGTTGAATCTTTTTACAGAAATGAGACTAATGGATATATAAGTCATTGAATATGAATCCAAAATATTTAGGTATTCTCTCATCGTAACTCATAGTCTGTAACATTAAAGGAATACACTTTTTTTTTTATCAACATATTAAAATTAATTTTCATCAATATATTTTATTTTATTAATCCCTTCAAATTGTAAGCCATTTATCTCATAAGGTTAATTCCATAAATAAAAAATTTTTGAAATTATTTTTCCACTTTCATTGTTGGCACTTCCTTTTTATTAGATTGATCACTTTAGATAATGAAATTAAATTCTAGCGAATTAACATGAAAATGGGAGAGGTTTAACTCTTATGTTAGTTTCTATTTTTAATATACATTATTTTTTAATGTTGTAAAGTATAAATAAATAATTCATAATGAAGGATAAAATTGTAATATAGTAATATATAAAAGGGTATTTTTGTCTTTAAACAGATGATTTTGGTCACGAGGAAGTCACAGCGAATGATTGGACGAATTTGACTTAGGCCGGCAACTAAGCTGCCAGCTTTGACTCCTAAGCCGCCGGCCTAAATATTATGGACAACGGCCTAAGCTTCGGCATTGAAGTCTCGTAAATTTGCTAAAGAAATTGGACTTACGCCGGCATGATGGCCGCTGGCGTAGTAAGGAAGGCCGCCGACGTATCGTGTAGCTGCCGGCGTACTGGCCGGCCTATGCTAGCGTTTTTCCTAAGCTAGGGTTGCGTTTTTCCAAAACCAATTGCTTCTATAAATAAGACCACAAACCCCATGACCTTGTTACACTTTTTCCCCCAGCGAAACCCTAGCTAAGTGGTCTTTCTCTAATCTTTTTCAATCATTCTTGTTAATTCGATATATCTTATACGAGTTGTTCAATGGATTTGAAAGAGATCCAAGATTTGTGGTGAAACCCTAGAGTGCTTGGAGATCTAGGAGACTCTTATTCAAAGAAAAAAGGTAACATCTTCTTAGGATTTTATAATTACTACGATTCGAGGATTATAGGTTTATGATTTCAATTTATTATCGAAATTCAGGAGAATTGTGGATTAGGGTTCTTATTTCACTTTGAAATCTACAAATTCTAGGTATGTAAGAATTCATCTAATCTTGTTGTTCGATGAGATTTATTCGTTATTGTAGTTAAAGTGTTTAATTGAGGAATATATGTATATTGAAGGGATTGTGGTGATAGTTACGGATTTATGGAAGAACAGTGTTGAAAGTTGTATTTAATTGTGAGGAAGAGGAGGCAGTGTGTTATCCTTATTGATATAGATTTGTGAATATTAGGGTTTAGGTTTTCGTATTTAATTCTGATTCAAGATAATTGTTGGATTAGGGTTTTGATCTTTTAAGAAGTTTTGTGGTGGATTTGAGTTGGAGCATACTAAGTACGACCTTACCTTGTTTGCTGCTTGTGCGTGTAGGTTTAGAAAATAATTTGACTAAATCCTATCCAACATATAAATTGAAAAGAGTGTTGGTTGTGTATGGCTTTGGTTAGTAAAGACCACGCAGAGTGTGATACTATGAGGTGCCCTGATGATCCTTTATGGCACTATCCCTAGTGGAGTTGCATTGAGAAATGATTCCAATAGATTAGAAGTCGTTCCGGTCTGTATGGCGAAACGCAACGATGTGTGGGGAGTACCCAACATCAATATACTATATATAAACTATTTTATAAAGATTGTGAACCGGGTCATGAGTTACTCCGGGTTTAGGACTAGATGCATATGGTTCTAAACTATGCTGTTTGTTTCACTAATTAAAGATAATAATTTGTGCATGTTGCATTAGTTCTAGGAATGTATGTGATACATGATTGGCATGTTCATGCGTATTTATTTGTGGTATGGCGTACTGAGCGTTTTCGCTCATTCTTTTAATTTTTCAGGTACAGGTGAAGAGGAAGTTGTTTATGATCTATCTGGGTATGATCTCTACATAGATCATGGGGGTGGTGATAGTGGATTTGACTATCCTGGATGACTTGTAGATCTAGAGCATTGGATCTAGTGGAAAAAATATGGAAGATTTATGGATTTTATGATTATTATAGTTGTTGAAAATTTATGAGAATAATTGTCAGGTTTTTTTATGATGATACATTGTTTTAGATTTTTATTAGTTCATGATTATTAAGGATTATTTTTATGAGATGTTTTAAAGTAAACCAATTGTGAGTTTTGGTGATTAAATTTGATATATTTGTGGTTTAGTGTTTTAATAGCCTTAGCGTGTTTTTAAAAGAGAAGGACACGTGGTGAGTTGTAATACCTACAACTTAGGGCGTTACAAATGTTTTTATGAGGTAATAGCAAGTGTATATGGATCAATTACATACATAATTACCACAAGCTAATGACAATTATGTAATAACAAAAGATATTACAACAACAAATGTGTATTGACATATCTATCATAAAACATGGTTTCAACAATTGGTATATTTCATATTCTATCATTTATTTGGGATAAATTGTATACAAGATATTAACATTTCGAGTTATTATAAGGATGAAGCAACATTTCACAAAGAAATATTACTGAAAATTGACAAAATATAAATAAATAAAGAATTGATACGTGAATGAATTTTTAAAGCTTGATATCTCAATTAATTTACTTTATGAAATGTTGCTTCCTATTTTAACTACTATGTTAATACCTTGAATAAACCTACCACAAACGTTGATATCATTTTAGTGTAATTTACGTCATTTATTTGTTACATTTATTAATTCGATAGAAAAATTTATCACTTAAATTTTTAAATTGCTAGAATAATTTCTCAATGCATTTTTTATTCAAAAGCCTTTTCAAATATAAAATTTTTTACACACATAATCATTTTACTATTTATAAACCATGATATGTAATAGTCAATTAATGACCCATTATGATTTTTTAAAATGAATTAATTAAAGTATTTGTTAGTGCATTAAAAAAATGTATTAATAATAGTAATTTTGCACAACATTTTATCACTATCTAATATGTTTGAATCCCCAAAAAATATTTAAGGTTTAAATCAAAAGTAAATAAATATAATATTATTATATTATGATATTGATGTTGATTGCGTGATATATGAGAGTAATTTTATCATTTTTAAAACATAATAATGAGAATTTAGTATCGAATCCTTAAATTACTTATAATTTTCGTAGCTCATTTTTTCATTTTCATAAAACCTTTTCATTTTAAAACTATTAAAAGAGACCATTATTCCATTTACAAGATATAATAAATAATAGCATGTTAGTCGTTCATTTATTTTTAGAACTTAAATTATTTAAATAATTTCCTAATGCATTTTGCATTATTATATCCTGACGCTTTGGATATAGGTTGCATTTGGTTGCAGATATTTTATGAGACAGGACAGGATAAAACTTCCAATCTCTTATTTGGTTTATCTTATTAGTCATTACGTTACACCCAAAAAAATAAATCCTAAGGAACAGAACAAGCTTTAAAAAAATTGTCCCATATATTCCACGGTATAAAAATCAAATAGACAAGACAAACAACTTCAATTTTAAAATTTTCAAAATTATCCCCACCTTTAGTCATCCATTTTTTCTTTCTTAAACAATAAAATGAATTAATTAAATTAATATATTACAATATAAGGGTATAATGGTCAAAATATGATGTCTTGTCCTGCACTTGTGTATACCAAACATTGAAAAGCAGAAAATTATTGTTCAATACCATACATACGAAATGTGGTATAAGGAAATTGTTCTATCCAATACTCCTTATACTGTTCCAGTTATTTTTGTCCTATCCAGTCCTTATAACCAAATGCAGTCATAGGTTTTTATGTAATGTGATGATCTAATTACTTTCGATCACCTTGTGAATTACATTGTAAGCTCAAGCTACTAATTCAAGGCTGAGACTATTGTACCTAAATTCTACTCAACTTTACAATATGGTCACAAAATTTAGTTAAAACGACCCATAGAGTACGTCTTGAGAGATTTACTATACAAATGAATTAATTCAATGAAAGTATAAATTAAGTGAAATAGTATGTTACCAATCAAATCACTATTTAATGGTTTTGACACTTTAGGAGGCCTTAATGATAGCTTCAATAAATTACAAACTAGATAGAGATACTTGAAATCACAATTTGATATATAATATGTAATATGTACGTCGTTAATATATATAACTATTTTAATAAAACATTTATTAAACTCTAGCAAAATTATACTCGTGGAATAGGACAGAGTAAGATGTGTTAGTAAACAAACTACCAACCCCCAAAATTTCCTCTCCTAGGTACTAGGAAGAATCAAAAGCTAAGATGCCAACCTTGGAAGTGAACTCGAAACCTATACAACATGACACACCACAATATACATATAATAGTTATTTACTTAAAATATCTAGATACATGAAGATAAAATAATCTAAATGAACTAAGAAGTTAGCCTAAGTAGAGGAGTGAGGAGAAAGGTGGGTATATCCTTTCCACAAAAAATAATTAAAAAAATACAAGAGGGAGTTTGGTTTATGAAAAATGCATGTTGAGCATGTAATCTGCTGGCCAACAATTTTCAAAGAATTTGCATAATGGAATCATGATTTATGAAATTGCATGTTTAATATGTGAGTTATACTTAAATAATTTAGACTAAACTCGCATGATGAACATGTGATTTCAATATGAACAAAAGTTACATATTCGAGATACAATTTCGGAAAGACATTTTGATAATTATTTTAATTGAAAGCCTATTTTAATGAAAGTTTTTAGTATGGGCTCCAATTGGTAAAAAAATATGTGGAGTGGCTCTAAAAATCTAGATTCATCTACTTAAAAAGTTAAAAGGGCAGCAACCTATATATAAAAAAAAGATAGATTATATTCATTTTTAATATGATTAAATTATCAATACATTAAGACCCAAAAATAGTTTTTAAAAAATGCAAATTTAAAGGAACAATCTAGAATGTTAAGAAAAAAAAGTTTTGAAATTCCCTCCGAGATCATGTCTTCAAAATAACATTTTAATACTTTAATGAAATCATTAAAATTAAAAAACACAAATACAGTACATTTCGAAAACACATTTTCAAGATAGGATTCTAGATGTGGTATTCTTTGAATTTCTTCTCAAAAAACTTATGACTTTTAATTTTTTTTTTTTTAGAATGCATTTTTTCCATTATCCTATTAACACCCCTTAACTAGGGATGCAACCGAAGCGAGTTTGGGATGGGTCATTAAAAACCCAACCCAAACCTACCCTATTTTAAATGGGTGTCCTAAAATCCTAGAAAACCTGATAGGGTTTTTCTTATCATTCCAAAACCCGACTCTATAGGGATTTGAGGAACCCATTTACCGACCTGACCCACACTGATAATCAAAGATTTTTAATTTTTTCTTTAAAAAATAGCAAAAGAATGAATTTTTTTTTAAGTTATTAATGATTCAAACACTTATATGAAAAGAATGAATTTTATACAATAACATCATATAAAAGGATGCAAACACTTCATTTCCACTTACTTTCACATACATAGAATATAAATGAGATCTTGACATGCTTGTAGATAATAATATCATATATTGCATATAACATCATATATAATATATGATATATTAAACCTGTATGTGTTCCTCAAAGGAGTCTATAACTCTATATCTTCATCCTGCAAGCTAGCAAAAATTGCTAACATCTTGATTCTCTAAAATTATACCAACTATGGTCCATTTAGAAAGACCATGAAACACTCTCCTTTGAAACATGTTTATTCAACATGTTTATTTAACATATAATGCATCAATAAATTAAATACTAGAAGTCTTGCAAGGTTAAAAGTCTTGCATAAAACATATTCAAATAGACAGATTTAAGGTCTTCGTTCTCTAACAAATAAAAGTGCACAGTAAGCATTACCCACATATAATGCTTCCATAAGCAAAAAGAAAAGACGAAAAACAAAGATATTGAGTAGTCCCAAAATATTTCCACATGAAAATAGTCAAACAAAATTCCATTGCTGTCCTTCTTCTCAGTAGATACAACTTCTGTCTCAAACTTCAAAGATGTCACCAAATAGCCAATAGCATCAAGCCAAAAGCCACCTAGTCAAGTAGTAACAAAAATAAAAATGTATTACATAGTAATCAAGTAATAGAAGAGAGGAAAAATCAATAGCTTTATAAAAGCTCTATATTTGCTTACTTGTTTTTAATTCACAATATGCAAATTTTTCATCTCATCCTCTATCTTACTTATGTCAAAACCTACAAAAAAAAGAACAAGGATCACGTAATACTTAAAACACAATGGCAAATATAGGAAATAAAAAAAAATCATAAATAAACTTAAGTAATCAAACTCTTACCTAATTTTAATTTGATGTCCAATTTTGGGTACACATCAATGCCTCTATTGTGTCTAGATGGAGTCGGCTTCTATGTGAGCTAATTACACGTCCACTTATATTAAATACAGATTCAAAGCAACTGTGACATAAGAATTGCTAACATGTCCCTAGCTAGTGCTTGCAATGTGGGGTACTTGATTCCATTCAAATTCCACCATGCAAGAATATCAAAATCATTACTCCAAGGCAATGCAGCCTCTCCAAGTAGTGGTTCAACTTTGATTTTACATTTACTTGGTCATCAGTACTGATGGTAGTTAAGCATTGCACTAATTTTGATTTTGCATTTGCTTGGCCATCACCACTTGTTAAAGGCATTGTAAGAGAACCACTCGTACCCTTATTATATTGAGACTTAGTCTTTGTCTAATACTCTTGAGCTAACTCATAAAAAAATTTCCTAACATTTTCTACCTTCTCAACAGCCCTCCCACCATAAACAGTTGGGAACACAAAAGCAACAGCTTTCATCTTAAAGCGTGGATCTTGAACGGTGCAAACAACCATGATAATATGCACATCACCCAATATTTTTCCCTTAACAAAATGGTTCTAGATTTGAATTGATTTAATTACACTATGCATTTTTACTATGTAGTAATGGTATCTCTCATGGCAAAGAATGCTATATTGGTGTAATAATTTTCTTCTATATGGTAATAGTTTAAGAAAAACTCAACCTTTAAGATTGATGAATCGGTGGAGAAAATGATGTTAAATATAAATCTTGAATTGATAAAAAAAAAAGGTTAATGTAATCTCAATCAATCAAACCTTAAATTTGATGAATTATAAGAAAAAAAATCAAGATCACTTTGTGTTTTATAAATGCCTTCCAATTCTAAGTTCAAAACTTGAAAGCACGACTTGAAACTGAAGAACTTCAATAGGTCATTTATGACAATCATTAGAAGAGAAGGAATAAGAGCATAAAATGTTAGCCATTCGTCCCAAACTTAACAATAATAGCCTTAACCTAACATTATTCTTGAGCTATTGTGCAACTAAAGTTACAATTATGTTTCTTTACATAAAGTTTACTCCTCCACAAATTCGATAATTCTAGCATTACACAAAATCACTTTTTTTACTTCATTGCCAAAATGATGCGTAAATGGTGATAATGATGAAGGAGAGATCAACTATTTTGAGAAAGTCACTCTCTTAAATCTTTAAGAAATAGAGGCCTTAATGATATAGGTTTTAATAATAGTTTCTCCCTCTTCTTGTCTTGTATATGTATTGTGATTTTTAATACCCAATTGAAGTTTTCGAGTACACCAATACTATCTTGACTAACTCAATTCGCTTATGTAGATGTTCTAGCCAATAGTCACAGGCACGTGACGTATATAATAAAAAGTACTTGATTTGAGAAATTTAAAAGAATTCCATAAGAGGAGAAAAAGTAATAAAAAACAAAGAGAAGAAAAACCTATCTTTCTCTCTCTTGAACTCCAATGAACATTCATACCTGTACATCTTTTTTGTTTTGCTTCGATTAGAGTTAGAAAAGACTAATATTTGAAATCGATTTTTTCAAAATCAATCCAAACTATTATAACTTATATTAGTTGCCAACTAGCTTGCTTGACTATCATCTTTAAAGATTCTAGGTTGCAATCATGATACCATGAGATTCTTCACCTTTAACATAATAAGACTTCTTTTTTTTTCTTCTTCTTCTTCTTCATCACAACTTGCTTATCAACCGTAGTGCTTGTTTCAATTGCACACTCCTTTTATTTCCTATTTCACTCGAAAAAAAAATCCAAACTTTTCAAAAGCTTATCATTTTCTTGAACTACAATTACCTAGGATCTTAGATATGCTAATTTCTTTTGGTTTGTACTAATTCATCAAAACTTCTAAAGGAAATTTGGGTCGGTTTCAACTAGCCTAGAGAAGAAATTTCGTTGAATATCTACTCTTGGTGAATTCGAATGAAAAAAGTTCCCTTAATCTCTTATAGTTTATGAAATATGTGTATGAATATAGATTTAGATTAGGGTTTTCTATCCTATTTTTCGGTTTTTTTTACTTATACTTTTTATTTTTATTTTTTTTAAGATTTTCATATTAAACAATAAAAAATAGTGAATATTTAGTGGTATTCGAACGTTAAGTGCACTTTCCACTTTTTTCCTTTTTCCCCTTCCTCCTTTTTTACTAATGTGACCCTCTACTCTAACCACCAACACCACCACCCCCTTTCCTCACCCACTACCCTTACCACCAACCCCCCCCCCCCCCCCCCCCCCCCCCCCCAAAAAAAAAAAACTTTTTGTTCTTTTTCCCCTCCTTTTTTACTTTTGGTCATCTTGATTTTCTTATATTCGATGATCTCTCTAAAGAAAGGAAAAAAAGTTAGATTTATATTTTCATGATGACCCACACACATGTAAACCTTGAACTAGATGAGGGTGCCAACTTAGCAAATGGAAGTAATAGAGTTGCCTTAGGTAGTGTAAAAGTACAACGAAAACTTGGATTGAGTATCAAATTGATTGTTTTAAAGTTTAAATGGTTCATTACATTTTTTGTCAAAGGTCAAGTCACAAAAAGATACTTTCTCAATTGTCGTATTTAAATAAGAGAAAATTAGATAATTAGGTAAAAAATATTATATTAATAAGACATGGATACAAGTGCAAAGATATAACAATTTAGACCATAACTTGCTTTATGTCAATGTAATTAGTGATTTATAAAGAATTGTATATGGCAAGCTCTTCTACACTAACATTTCATTAAGAAACATACAATAGTCATTCACTTTAAGTGACACACCTTAGCTAATGATGGTGAATAAAGCATTAAATCTTATTGACTATTCTTGTTAGTTTTCAACATCAACTATTCCACTTACAGGAATCATTTTATATAAATTAAATATACTAATACAATCATTTTAAGACTGTAATATAATTGTCAAATCAATATTGACCATTCTTGATAAACATTAACATCAACTATGCAACTTACACACGCTATCTTATATATGAGCATAATTACATCATACATCCTTTTTTCAAAGTGATTATGGTCACAAAGGAATCGATACTAAAGACAAGTTCATGACAAGCTTGGAGGGCAGCTCAGATTTTTAATTGTAAACACTATTTAATCCAAAATGTGTAAATTCTTTGTCAAACACTCAAAAGATGGTTATTAAAATTGAATTACATAACAGAATAATAATGAATAACACATGTGTCTATTATTGATTTAAAAAAAAAATTATATGATTTTGATTATTAAAACACTAATGCCAAAACATATTTAAAAGATGAGATTCTCATTTTAATAAGAAAATCTCAGCCACTAGATGCATCATAGAAATGTTTGTACATTATTATATCGCATATAACAAATATGAGATTCATAAAAAGTTGAGTGTTGTATGTTAAACGTGTGATATTCGTGGAAATAAGTATTGCATGTTTATATAGCGGTATTTAGACATAGGCATGATTCAAGACCGATTCAACCCGGCACTGATCTCTAGTGGTATTTATGTAATTATTGCAGCAGACCCAAATATCACATACAGTAAAAGTAAAAAGATTGCATTTGAATTGAGAGTAAGTCATACGTTAAACTGAGTCATCTCGCAAGCCTATGAGCTAAGAATATCGAAAAATTGGTTGTAATTATAGAAGCTAATGAAAGTTTTATTATATATATTACTATAGTTATCAGTATATTTAGTGAAATTTGATAAACTTGCACGAAATGTAGTAATAATACAATTTTATAAACTGAAATCATCCGAAAAAAGACTTTGTTTCATCTAATCACTCCGTTATAATATTGATTTGATTCCACTCCACCTATTAAAATATATGTATGTTTATTTATTATGTAATTTTTTATGAACTTCATCTGTATATCAGAAGACAAAATGAAATAAATTTTCATCAAATGAAGGGAAAAATTGTAATCCAACTTAATTTAATGTAGACACTTGCATTTGAACGAAGAGAGATTCTGCAAGAACAATATTTAATAATTAATATACCCAACATGTTTATTCATATTTTAACAAGTGAAAGAGATGTAAGTAGTTTTTAAAATATCTATCATTCATAATTTAATAATACAATATAATTAATATTTACCTTTTACACATTACATACAAAAATGTAATTAACTATTTTTCCATTTTTGTGCGGTCTGGGGTCTGCATCTAGTACAACCGAAGAAGCTAATTTAAAGTAACTTCTTTGTCATTTTCTATTTATACTCGCCTGTACTAGTCCGTCGTCAGGTCTGTATTAAGATGTAAAAAGATGAAAACGCTTTCGTGATTATCGAATAGGAAGCAACATCATAAATTTTTATGATAGCTTTAAATGCGTGCGGTTGAAACTCAAACCTGTCCTCACATTGCAAGTGATGTGATGTAATGATAAGGTCCTTCAGATGCAATTGAAATAATATCAAAACAATAACTTAAGCATTATATATATATATATTCACATCAAACGGCTCATCTTCATTTACTTTATTGCAATATGGACATTATCTGTAATTAATAAATAAAATTATAAGAGTGAAGATAATATTATATTGTTATTTTATATATTTAAGATTCTAAATAATCATACTCATTAATCTGTAAATTAAACAAAATGAAGAACATCTAAATGCAATATGGAAATCTAAAATTTTATGGAATATGAGTAGTGATTAAAATGTTAAATAAACAAATTTTTTGTATTTTTTATGTACACTATTTTCAAAAGAAAAAATGTTATCGATACCGAAGTCTCTTTTTTTCATATGTTTGGTCATTTTGACATATTATTTTTATCGTTTTTAATAGATATTTGTTAGGAAATAGATCGAGATGAAAATCAGACATTTTTACTCCTAAACTGAACAAATGCATATAAAATATAGATACATATCATTGATAAACTCTTTTAATATCACCGTGGAGCCTTTGATTGCAACTACATGGCGTAACTGCTAAATGTAGCATCATAAATCCCTCCCCGTCCTTGATGTTTACACACTCGGTGTCATTTGAAATAAATTTTGAAAGATACTTTATGGTGTCTACCTTGCTATTTTGGACAAAGAGGTGTAATATCGAGACGCTCCAACGAGTGCTATAGCACAAGGTTGAGCATTGATCAACTGTCTAATATCACCGTGGAGCCTTTGATTGCAACTACATGGAGTAGGTTCTCTCCTTCCTAATCCATTGTGGTGCATATTTCTGGATTCACCATTAGCAGCTCCCTCGCTAACAAATTATGCCGTAGGAACCCAATTTGTCGGTCTGACTCATAGTTAGATCCATCTAGTGTCAAGAGGATCTAAAAAGAAAAAGAAAAAAAAACATTTAACTCATGTTGCATGTCATTTGCGTGCCATCTGTGTGCCATCCGTATGACATCCGCGTGCCATCCTTATGCCATACCGTATGAGTGCTGTGCTGTTCGTATGCTGGCTTATTTATTCTTATGTCGTGTCATATGCCTTTACGTGCCTTTAATTGGATTTTGTTTCCATAGTTTCTACATTTTTTTTTGTTATTTCCAACTCATATTTTTTTGGATGGTTTTTGAAATTTAAATTATGGAATTTATTAAATTAGTTTTAAATAATTTAAATGTAAATATAATAAATAAATTATACCTTTGATACAAATTGAAACTAAAGCACCCAATTCCTTCTCGATAGCACATGTCAATTCTGGTGCTTTAGAGTATGCTGCAACATCAACTTTTTTAAGAAATGAGGAACCATCGTAAGTAAAATCATTCTCATTAAAGTCCTTTCAGCATGTTTTGGGAAGAAAAGAGGAGTTTCAGAATTCAAACTAGTGCATGCTTTTGTAAAAATGTCACAGGGTTTTAGCTTTGAACCCACAAATTCCGCATTTTCTAACATATCAACTACAGTAGCTAGCTGTTTGCCATCCTCATCCACCTAACTGTAATAAGTGAAGATGATGAACGAAAAAAATAGATATAAGCTACAGGTATCGATCAAACCATTAATTAAACAAAAGTTCTTGATTGAGGTCAATTCTACTACTATATTCATAGAAGTCTTCTAGCTAGGCTTCTTTTTCTTACTCTAAGGTTTAATTGTTTTACAATATAAAAAGGATAAAAAAACTAGTAGGAACCATATCTACCAATAACCATCCACCCACATATGCATCCTTCGTTTGCCTGAGCCAATACTTTATGCACCATCTTGACCATTCAAATTTCTTCTAGCTCTCCTTGTTATTATTCTTTGGACTATCTAAATTTCCTCACAAGTCCACAAATAATAGAGCTAGTAGCCAATGAACAAATTAGGAAGTAAAGAAACTACCCCCCAAATTATGAATCAGAACATAGACAAAAACCATGTACACAATCAAAATGAACACCATCTACTGATGCAATAATCAAACAAGCACACACATTTATGTAGAGCGCAACCCATGTGACAATCTTAAGCAACCAAACAAAATGTCAGTTTCTCAGAGGTAATCCATTGATTATAGCTAGGATAACAAACGTTGTTGTGCTAAAACACACTAGGTTATATCTCATAAATTCACGAGCATAAGATTCATCCCAATCTTATGTAACTATAGCAGGTAACTACATATGAGTGGCGAACGTGAAAGCTGTAATGAGTGTGGCTATAAGAACCAACATGTTCAAACTTTTCTTTAGCCCTTTCTCCATTTTCTCTTTCTTTTCCTCTTTACATGGACTCGTATTCGTATGCTTGATGCAAAATCTTGATACATTTCTTGAAAATGCTTCCATCCCATTGTTTTTTTTTTTTTTTGGCAATTTACCACCTCTAAATTCCTTAAGTACTTTGTTCCTTTTGCCAGATAAATATCTCATGCAGTAAAACCATAAAAGCTGACTGTATTCACGTCTACATTTCTATATCCTTCAAGTAAAGATTTTACAATGTCTGTTTGACTCTACACCACTGCTAAATGTAGTATCATGAATCCTTCTTCGTCCTTTATGTTTGCGACCCCGTATAATTTCGAATAACTTCAAAAAGATATGCTATGGTGTCAACCTTGTTATTGTGGACATAGAGGTGTAATATGGTGGATGCTCCTACGAGTGCTGCAAAAGCATGAGGTTGAGCCTTGACCAACTCTTTCAGTATCTCGTGTAGCCTTTGATTGCGGCTACGTGAAGTGGGTTTCTTCCTTCCCAATCCTTAGTGGCGCATATTTCTGTATTCACTTTTAACAACTCCTTCACTACGAAAATATGCCTGAGCTACAGCAATATGAAATGGAGTCATGTTTCTAGAGTCCAACTCCTTTGCCATTGTTGTCATGAGAGTTAGAAGTTCTTTTGTGAAGTCTAAATTTCCGAACATCGCAGAAAGGTGCAATGGCGTGTCTTTGGAGCATGTGGAAATGCTCCTTTCTAGAATAACTGGTCTTGTTGGAGCAATAGCAATAGAGTTGCTACATTCCCTTCTTTAGCTGCCTGGATTAATTGGTTTTCCATATAACTTTTTTTTTAACTTTTTGGAAAAAAGAAGAAAATATTGTTGGTGTTATTGAAAAAGAAAAGAAGAAGAAGAAGAAGAAGAGAGCATTGATGTTGGAGAGAATAGAAAATGAATTGAAATGCAATGCAAAATATTGAGGTGTTACGACATCTGAAGATAATTGCAATGCAAAAAATTGAAATATCCTGCCCATTTATAAGCTTATAAAGTGACAAACATAGAGAACTTTAAGTAGAAAATAATGCAACTAAAAAGAGCACTATTCCACTGATGCTCACTAATGTATAAGACTATGTCTTAAGTAGAAAATAGTGCAACTGAAAAGGCACTATTCCATTGAAGCCCACAAACGTAAAAGATCACTGTCTTAAGAAGAAAATAATACAACTGAAAAGACCAATATCTAACTAATGTAATATCCCACTATAAAACACCACTGTCTTAAGCAGGAAATAATGCAACTAATAAGAGCAGTATCCAATTGACGTAATATCCCACTAACCAAAAGTAAAAGACTGCGAACAGCCTATGTTCTTGTCATGGGGTTTAACCCCTCTTTCATGTTTTAATAAAAGTGGTTTTATTAAAAAAAAAAAAAAGCAAAAGACTATTGACAACAAACTTGAAATCATTCTCCAACAAATATAAGAAGAGAAGAGTGAAGAGATGGGAAGGTCTTGATATTAACCGAGAAGAAGAGGTGGTCCTAATATTAGGTGAAAAGAAGTGGAGGTATTTTTTAAAGTTAATATTCAATTAAGTTATATATATATATATATATATATTATAAATGACTCATCCATGCCATTTATGATACGGATAAGAAATTCATTCAACCCAATGTTCTTAGAAGAAGAGGTGGTCCACTTCTTGAAGATGTTTCCAACCTATTGTTCTTTTTTAAGCAATTTGCTGCCTCTAGATTTTTTAAGTCCTTCATGCCTTTTTCCAGACAAAGATCCCATGCAGTATATCCATAAAGGATGACCACATTCATGTCAATTTTTTTTAATATTATTTAAGCAAAAACTTTACGATCTCTCTCAAACTTCACCCCACTACTAAATGTAGTATCGTAAATCCCTCCTTGTCCTTGATGTTTACAAACTTAGTATCATGTGGAACAAATTCTTAAAGATACTCTATGGTGTCTACCTTGTTATTTTGGACAAAGAGGTGTAATATCAAGGACGCTCCAACGAATGCTATAGCAGCATGAGGTTGGGCATTGATCAACTCTTTCAATATCATCGTGTAGCCTTTAATTGCAACTACATGGAGTGGGTTCTTTCCTTCTCAATCCATAGCGGTGGATATTTCTACATTCACCATTAGTAGCTCCTTCGTTAACAAAATGGGCCCCTGGAACCTAATTTGTCGGGTTTGACATATGGCTAGGCCCATCTAGCTTCAAGAGGATGTAAATAAAAAAAAAAAAAAAAAAAAATACATTTGTCTCATGTTGCATGCCATTTTCGTGCCATTTGTGTGCCATTCGCTTGCCATCGTATGACATCCACATGCCATCTTCATGCCATACCGTATACATGTCGTGTTGTTCACATGCTGGCCTATTTATTCTCATGTTGTGTCATATGCCTCTATGTGCCTTTAATTGGATTTTGTTTCCATAATCTGCACTTTTTTTTTTTGGTTATTTCTAACTCACATTTTTTTGTTGGTTTTAGAAATTTAAATTATGGAATTTACTTAAATTAGTTTTAAATAATTTTAAATGAAAATATAATAAATAAATTTTACTTTTGATACAAATTGAAACTAAAGCACCCAATTCCTTCTAGATAGCACATGTCAACTCTGGTCCTTTAGAGTATGCTGCAACATCAGCTTTTTTAAGATATGAGGAACCATCTTAAGTAATGATTCTCATTAAAGTCTTCTCAGCATGTTTTGGGAAGAAAAGAGGAGTTTGAGAATTCAAACTAGTGCACGCTTTTGTAATATCGTCACAGAGTTTTAGCTTTGAACCCACAAATTCCGCATTTTCTACCATATCAACTACAGCAGCTAGCTGTTTGCCATCCTCATCCACATAACTGTAATAAGTGAAGATGATGAAAGGAAAAATAGACATAAGCTACAGATATCTATCAAACCATTAATTAAACAAAAGTTCTTCATTGAGAAAAAATTTGCTGCTATAATCATAGAACTCTTCGAGCTCGGCTTCTTCTTCTTATTCTATGGTTTGATTGTTTTACAATATAAAAAGGATAACAAAACTAGTAGGAACCATATCTACATAACCCTCTTCCCACATATGCATCCTCCGTTTGCTTCAGCCAATACTTTATGCACCATCTTAACCATTAAAATTTCTTCTAACTCTTCTTGTTATTGTTCTTTGGAGTATCTAAATATCCTCACAGTCCATAAATAACATAGCCAGTAGCCAATGAACAAATTAGGATGTAAAGAAACTACCCCCAAAAATTGTGAATCAGAACATAAACAAAAACCATGTACATAATAAAAAAGAACATCATCTACGATGTAATGATCAAATAAGCCCACACGTTTGCGTAGAGCGCAACCCACGTGATAATATTAAGCAACCATACAAAAAGTCAGTTTCTTGGTTGTAATCCATTAATTAAAGCGATGATAAATGTTGTTATGCTAAAACACACTAGGTTATATCTCTTGAAGTCCAAAGCATAAGATTCATCGCAATCTTCTGCAACTATAGCAGGTAACTACATACGAGTAGCGAACGTGAAAGCTGTAATGAGTGTAGCTATAACAACTGATGTGTTCAAACTTTTCTTTAGCCCTTTTTCCATTTTCTCTTTCTTTTCCTCTTCACGTGGACTCGTATTTGTATGCTTCATGCAGAATCTTGATCCATTTCTTTAAAATGCTTCTAACCCATTGTTTTTTTGAAGAAATTTACCACATCTATATTCTTTAAGTCCTTCGTTCCTTTTGCCAGACAAATATGTCATGCAGTAAAACCATAAAAGTTAACTGTATTCACATCAACGTTTCTATATTCTTCACTAAAAAATTTTACAATGTTCGTTTGACTCTGCACCACTGCTAAATGTAGTGTCATGAATCCTTCTTCATCCTTTATGTTTGCGACCTCAGTATCATTTGGAATAACTTCGGAAAGATATTCTTTGGTGTCAACCTTGTTATTTTTGACACAGAGGCGTAATATGGTAGACGTTCCTACAGTGCTATAGAAGAATGAGGTCAAGCCTTGACCAACTCTTTTATTTTCCGATGTGGCCTTTGATTGCGCTACGGAAAGTGGGTTTCTTCCTTCCCAATCCTGGCATATTTCTGGATTCACTTTTAACAACTCCTTCGCTACTAAAATATGCCCATGAGCTACAATGATATGAAGTGGAGTCATGTTTCTAGAGTCCAACTCCTTTGCTACTATTGGCATGGGAGTTAGGACTTCTTTTGTGAAGTCCAAATTTCCAAACATCGCAGAAATGTGCAATGGTGTGTCTTTGGAGCATATGGAAATGCATCTTTCTAGAATAAACTGGTCTTGTTAGAGTAATAGCAATATAGTTGCTACACTCCCTTCTTTAGCTACCTGATTAATTGTTTTCCTATAACATTTTTTTTTTAACTTGTCTGGAAAGTAGAAGCAAATATTGTTGGTTTTATTGAAAAAAAATGAAGAAGAAGAAGAAGAAGAGAGCACTGATGTTGGAGAGGAAAATGAATTTAAAATGCAGAAAATTGATGTGTTACGAAGTCTAAAGATAATTGCAATGCAAAAAATTGATGTGTTACGAAGTCTAAAGACAATTGCAATGCAAAAAAATGAAATATCCTGCCAATTTGTAGGCTTATAAAGTGACAAACATAGAGAACTTTAAGTAGAAAATAATGCAATTGAAAAAGACCAGTATCTAACTGATGTAATGTCCTACTAACGTAAAGTCTACTGTCTTAAGCAGGAAATAATGCAACTGATAAAAGCAGTATCCTACTGACGTAATATCCCGCTAACTAAAAGTAAAAGACTGCGAACAACCTATGTTCTTGTCACGGGGTTAACCCCTCCTTCATGTTTTAATAAAAGTGATTTTATTATTAAAAAAAAAGCAAAAGACAGTTGACAACAAACTTTAAATCATTCTCCAACAAATATAAGAAAGAAAAGTGAAGAGATGGGAAGGTATTGATGTTGGCCTAGAAGAAGAGGTGGTCCTAATATTAGGTGAAAAAAAGTGGAGGTATTTTTTTTAAATTAATATTCAATTAAGTTATATATATATATATACACACACATTATAAATGACTCATCCATGCCATTTATGATACTGATGAGAAATTCATTCAACCAATTGTTCTTAGAAGAAGAGGTGGTCCACTTCTTGAAGATGTTTCCAACCCATTGTTCTTTTGGAAGCAATTTTCCACTCTATATTTTTTAAGTCCTTCATGCTTTTTGCTAGACAAAGATCCAATGCTATAAACCTATAAAGGTTGACTACGTTGATGCCAATTTTTTATTAATACTCTTTAAGCAAAAACTTTGTTATCTTTGTCTAACTTTGCACCACTACTAAATGTAGTATCGTAAATCCCTCATCGTCCTTGATGTTTACAAACTCGGTATCACTTGGAATAAATTCTAAAAGATACTTGTGGTGTCTACCTTGTTATTTTGGACAAAGAGGTGTAATATCGAAGATGCTCCAATGAGTTCAATAGCAGCATGAGGTTGAGCATTGATCAACTCTTTCAATATCACTGTGTAGCCTTTAATTGCAACTACATGGAGTGGGTTCTTTCCTTCCAAATCCATAGTGGTGCATATTTCTGGATTCGCCATTACTAGCTCCTTCGTTAAAAAAATATGCTCGTGGGAACCCAATTTGTCGGGTCTGACACATGGTTAGACCCATCTAGCTTAAAGAAGATCTAAATAAAAGGAAAAGAAAAAAAATTTTGTCTCATGTTGCATGCCATTTGCGTGCCATCAACATGCCATCCGTGTGACATCCGCGTGCCATCGTCATGCCATACCGTATGAGAGATTCATGTTGACAAGCATTGTCGCTTGAGATAGGCGGCATATTTTAGTACATATGCGATTGCATGCTTGTTTGTATTGATCCGAGTGCGAGTGTCGAGAGGGCAAAAAACCAAAGTAATTACAGCAGCAACTTAGTGGCCTATTCAACCTTTTCACTATATATGAACTTAGCTTTAAAATTTTTTTTTTAAAAAAAGGTTACATTGATCCATTGTTTATAAAAAAAATGCAAAACAATTAATTTTAGAGGAATTTAAACTCATAAATTAGATATCAGTTGGACAAAGAAAATACAAAATAGGCTAATATTTACTACCCAGGATCGTGAAAATTACAACAGTAAACTTGCACTTGACCTCTGGCCAAAAAAAAAAAAAAAAAAAGCATAAAACTTGGCTTGACCGATCAAGATGCATATGAAATAATAGTAATAATGCCCTCCACACCACTCACTTCAGGCCCTTCTGCATCTGAACGCATTTATCAATGATAGTAATAATACTACTCCACAGCACATACATTGAAACCCTCAAACCTAAAGGCTAGACTATCAAACAGCACTTTCCTCAAAGATTTAAAAAAAAAAATAGCTTTTGTGGTGGAAGCTAATGAGGATGAGGTGCGGGAATGGTGCCTACGAACCTTAACCTGCACATGCCCTAAGCAAGTCATTTTATCAGTTTGCCTAGTACTTTGAATTAAAACATTTAGGCCCAACTCGATTTGATACATATTAGGCTTTAACCAATGAAGGCCCGGATTATAATTTAATTTGTAAAGCAGAACAAAATTGGATCATAAAATAACTATTAAACTAATAAAAAAAAAGAATAAGAACAAGAAGAATAATAGGAAAAAAAAAAGCATTTGTGTACACGTGAAGAATAGGAGATAACACCATGTTAAATTGGGATTGTTTTCTCTATTTCTTATCTTTTACTTTATCACATTTTATTTTTATTAATGTTTAGTTTTTAAATTAAATTATTTAGCATTAAAATTAAACAAAGGAAAAATTATTAAAACTCAATTTACACCCGTCTAGCCGTTAAAATTATTTTACAGCGAGTAGACAATATAAGGGAACTACAACTTGTATTAGTACGCATCAGTTGAGCAGGAACGATGCAGACTAAACGTATCGAGGTCGGTAGGATGAGACTTGCGGTAGTCACAATACAGTTCGATCCGGTTTTGGAATAAACCAAAATTATGTTTTTGTTTTTTTTTTTAATAAAATCGAGCCGTAGTCATTTTTTCAAACCTAAAATAGAGGTTTGGTATACGGTTTAAACCATTTACTATTCCCACTACATGTGTATTTTTTTCATCTTTTTATTAAAAAAATTGAATGTAATAAAATCTCTAATATATTCTCCATTTACTCTGATCTTTCCACCAACATGTAACAGTAATCGATGACCAAACTGTACTTCCTTATCCACTTTAGTAGAACTAAAAATTGTAGACTTGCTATGTAGTATTGCATATTTAATTAATTAATAGTATCCACAAAATGGGATTGCAAACGCAAAACTCTCACAATAAATAAACACCTATAATTGTTTCCTAGAACATACTTTTGTGTGGTAAGATACATTATTTTTCTGGCACCAAAAAAATAGTTTACATTCATAAGCCATTTAAATAATCAATTTGATTCCTACATCATAAGGAAAAAGGAAAGACAAAAAGTTGGAATATGTCTCTTGTTTTTGGTAA
The DNA here is from genome assembly GCA_024138025.1 of Combretum micranthum. Taxonomy (NCBI): domain Eukaryota; kingdom Viridiplantae; phylum Streptophyta; class Magnoliopsida; order Myrtales; family Combretaceae; genus Combretum; species Combretum micranthum. Next base: position 9,137 of record JAMXBD010000934.1, on the reverse strand, counting down.
TAATTTAATGATACCATTCAAAAGTATAACTGTAACTACACATCAAGTCAATTAACCAAAGTTCCCAATGAACATGAACATGAGTCTTTTTTTTTTTTAAGTAAAATGGTCCGGTTCGATTCATGATTTCAATTCAAACCGTAAACTAAATACCTACTACTGAATCGAATCGTTTAGGAAAAAAAATAAAATTTAGGTTTGGTTTATGATTTGTTCAGTTTTTTCCTAGCCCAAGATGGGACTATTTTGAAATATGACCATAAATTTGTACTCTTAGTGGTATTATATAAGTAATGAACTCCACATGAGATGAATATGTGATCGCAATGGGAGATAGAGTAGGCCATTCCAAATTATGCATTGCAGATGATTAATTTGTGGGCCCCGTTGTATTAGTATCATACATGGGGGAGGTGTAATTTAGTTTGGTTTACCTTTCTTTTTGAGCTACTCTAAGCCATGAAATTCGGATTTTAATAATTTTAATCTAAACCATACGATTCGGATTAAATTTTTTTTTTCAAACTATAGAATTTTAATTTGGTTTACAGAATGAAGTATATTTTATAATTTTAAAAAATATATTTGCATAACATATAAGCTCATATATAAAGTACTAAATTCTAATTAAAACAATTATGGAATCATATAAGGGGTCAATAAAGTCTATATTCATCCTACTAAAAATTTCATGCAACAAAAATAATTTCAAATATCTATTACCAATTAATTTTATTCATAACATTACAATCTAGTAAACATTTTGAGGGAACCTTTATATAAAATTTATAAATTATAGCCACAAAAGTTATATAAATATACATTTTGGTAAACGGAAAGTAAAATTTCTTTTTAAGTACTACATCACAGTAAGGATATTTTTCTCTTTTTACAATTCCATTCAATTAACTTATTCAAAGCAACATTAATTTACCCTTTTTTTCTAGTTTAAAAATTTCCTACATTGAATCACTTAAAAAAAATTCATGGTTTCCAGTCTGATTTTATTATCTGGTTTAAAGATTGGTGTAACTTATCTAACAAATGATGGGTTCACAGGCTTAATGAATATAAATCAATAAATATTGCTTGTTACACTCGATTAAAATAGATTCTATGTATGTTGATTTAATAGTACGTTAACAAATGATGGTTCATATGACCAATTTTAAACAGGAAGAACCCAAGAGCATAGATCTTAACGTCATATTTTCTTGTCTAGCTAGAAATATGTATTGTGCTCGTACTGTGTGATGACTATAATAAATTTCAAATACAGAATGACGAACTGGTAAGTTTAAAGAACATTAAAAAAACTGGCCCAAGAAAAAACCAACATCTAAACAAGAATTTTCCTTCTTTTTTTTTTTTTTTCTAATTACAATGCATATAACATTAAAACTTGATTCATTGACCTTTCTTAAAAAGCTTAGACATGAAATTACAAAATCCAAAGAATTTTTAACCTATAAAATGCAGAACATGAAAATTGAGATTTTTGCACAAAAATTCTTTATCCGAAGCAAATGACCCAGAAATGAAAATAGACAAGATTCTCAACCGCTGCCAAGAAAATCTGTTGCATAACACAAGAAGTAATTTGTAATAGGAACAAATCTTAGTTACGATATAAAAGAACCTGAAATGAAATCAAACATTAAATTGTACTAATCATAGAACATGAAGCAGAAGTTAGGGACATAGCTTTCAAATTTCATAAACAAAGACAACAAATTAGTTATTTTATAAGATTTTGCGTTATATTTTATAATTAATTTTATATAATTTATATTTGTTAAAATTGTAGGAAGGTAGACATTTTTACACGACCATTTAAACATATATATATTTAAAAAAAAAACATTAATCTCTGTCTCCACTTTAATATGATAGAAGATATATATATGTTATATGTCATGAAAAGAAAGATGCATATGTTAACTTACATGCTCTAGAGTATGCTTAGTATAATAACATGCTTATACAAATCCCTAATATAAAAAATAGCCACAACGACAATAAGCATGTAAAGATCCATCGAAGAGAATGGATATTGATCAAGTTGGTGCCACCCTGTGCCTCATGGCCTTGTCTACCAGGAATCCACCGCCTAAGTTATCTCCATTTTCACGCCTCTCGCCACCACCTTGCCTCCCCCTGCCACCACCTCCATGAACCCCTACGCGCCTATTCTTGTGATTGATTTCGCTCCTTTCTCTCCCACTTCACGTGTAATTTGTCTAGGCTCTCATTTGTGTATCTCTTTCTACCCCTACGAGTTCAAAAACAAGAGCAAAAACAAAAATAATTTAAAATATAGAATTTGACCTCCTTTGGGGGATCATTTGTACACGTTATAATTAATTTAACTCATGGACAACTATCTATTGTTCATGCATTTATATGCATTTTCTATAAATTTGATAGCAAATCATGGAATCCAACCAAAGATCAAGTTGCAAAATGAAAATTTATAAAAAAAGTAGATACATGTTAATAGGTAAAACTTAAATTTTTTGCCATAAATTTAAAATATGGATGTAAAATTATTTATAACCCAGTATGGAATTCCCATTCCTTCATTGTACTCACCCCAACCCAAAAAAAAAAAAAAACCTAAATTTGTTGAAAAAGCCATCTAATTCTTATACTATATCATATAAATAACTATGGTGTTCAGTTCTTCCTAAAGCCCAATTCCCTTAATTGACTCATCAATTAATATGTGATATTTATTCATATACCCTTTTCCTTTTCCTATTTTCTCGTTAATTGTTAATTCTAATCACTTCTTCTCTTTAATTTACGTGAATATTACATGTCTATTCTATTGAAAAATATTAAACTTAGGAAATAGTTCCAAAAACTAAATTCTAGAATAGCTAAACGTAATGCCATCTTTATACATGAAACAAATAAATAATTAAAATTATTTAGAAATGACTCTAATTTATCCAAAAAAAATTATAAGTGACTAAAACCTAAAAATTTAGCTTCTTTTTTTTTTCGTACCTATTCCAAGAAGTTTTCGCAATGGTTGTGGTTATGGTGTGGTTGTGCATAAGCTATAAGAAGCATAATCAAAAGTGCGAGCGCTATTAATCCAATCCTTCCCATATTCTCCTTGTTCTTTTGAACCTATCGAACAAAAAGTGAAAGAGTTTTAACAAAGCAATAGGCAGAAAATAAAATTAAGGAGAATATCAATACATATTTTAAATAATATCACTCAAAAGGCAACATTAGTAAATACGGCATGTAAGTTTGAATTACTAGCTTAAACCAAGCCAAAAAAAATTACTCAAAAGGAAAATTATACAAAATTGGCAGTTGAATAAATGAAAGCATCACATGGGAGTACCCAGCGCACCTGCTTCCCCAACACATAGTAATTACATGCATGCAATAACTTCTACTTTCCAACTTTATCGTTCAAAGTTCAAACATGACTGGTGTATGGCTAAAATATCTAATCACAAGTCTGTTTTAAAAACAAAATTTCCTTTTTTTTGGTTTTAGAAAACCAAAGATTTTAGTTGGGGTTAACTTACTCAGAAGTATTTGATTTTCAATTTACAACTTTACTTAATAAGGAAAATAAATTAGCTTTGAAAATTTTTTAAAAGAATATTTTACAAGATTTTATAACATATTGATTCTAACGAAAATGGGAATTAGAACACATAAAGACACCTTTTTCTATGTGTGTGTGTACTTGTGGTCGACAAGAAATTCCTTATGTTTTCATTAGTTTGAATTAGGCGTCATAGTTGCTCTTTCTTTAATTATAATAAAAAAAAATTTATTTGTTGATTTCTTTTGATGTTTAAAAAAGATCACTTTACATTTTTTTAGCTTTTATAATCTCCTTATTTAATAGAAAGCCTTGAAAATCCTTAATCTGAATGTCTATGTTTTAGAAAATGTATACGGAAAAAAAAGGGCAAATCTTTAGGTTTTTTTTTTTTTTTTGTTGAGAAAAAAATTGTTTTGTAAAGGAAACATTCAATCAAATATAAAAGACTTGGAAAGTAAACTAACCCATTCAACTACGCAGAACATTCAAACACGCAAATATTTTATTTTATGCAAGAAATCCTTAATGTGGGAGATGCAAATTTAATTAAATGGGCAAACAAGCTGTTGCAGGCCTAATAAGAATTAAATTGTAATACTTGAATGCAAGTACTGGCCGAATACATCAGAGTATATGTAATAATATTTGTCCCTAGGATTCCAGGTGATGACTTATAAATATTGCCTACTAACTAATTTGTACACAGTCTATCATGTGAATTTTGTTATAACCATGGACTAATTTGTTAGGTAATTTAGATATAGTAAATCTGCTATTGCAATTACTAAAGACTAAGCCATTAGCATTTCTTATTTAATTCCCCAGTTGCTTAGCCCGATCCGTTGCATGGCCCATCGGCCCCTTCACCACAAGCCTGATTTCTTTTATTTCCCAGGACGACAGAAGCATTCGTAATTGCTTCAGTTCCTTCTCTTTCCACTTCCATTTAGTTCCTTAGTCTCAGCTTCCATGAACCCTAGATCACAAGCACATGCAGGATGCAACCGTTACTCCTTCTTAGAGATGCACATTCCCAGATTTACTTTCCTTTTTCCAGATAGGAAGGAGATGCGGGGACTCCGTCTCCATCTAGCCTTCTCGCAAGACTGGCATCAACATAGCAATATGACTGGGCTTAACGACTCCAAGAATATGTCTTGTAATGGTATGTTACAAATGTAATAAAATTTGAAAATGATTGAACATACCGATTTGTCAATAAAAGATGTGGTATTTCTTGACAAGCATGTAACATGCAGATAGCAGATGTAAATCGTAGAACTAATATTGTTGAAAGAAGAAAAAAAAAACATATGGAATATTAAGGACAAAATGACTAAAATATAAGTTAGCTGTGAATTACCTTAACCTTTTGGCATTTTAAATATAAAATTATGGGCTTTTTAATACAATCTTATTTCACAAAAATTCTATGATCTTATGGTAGTCACAATGAGACCGGTTCCATTATATTTATAAGTGGTCTTTGTGATGGGACCATAAAAATTACCACACTTTCGATAAGTTCTAACAACACTTGATCAACAGGGGGAAAAAAATGTTTATGGTACCAAATAAAAAAAGGGCTTAAGAAAAAAAGGCCTGGAAAAATAAAAAAATTCAAAGGCTGAAAAAGAAGAGCCTAAGAAAAAAATGAAAAGTAAATTACAACTGGCTAATACAATTAGACTTCAAGGGAACGTTGAAACATGAAAAAAGTCAACACAGAGCTACCAACCTTGTAATACGGCCCTATTCTACACAATTCCAACAGATACATTTATTTTAATTGAATATGCATGAGCTTCCACCTAGATTAAGATTTCCTCGAATCCACGTACCAGAGATGCAAAATTTTATGAACATCGTTAATTATACAAAATTCAATAGATAGCCATTTCCAACATATTTGAAATTTGTGACTCCTACGTGGTAAATAACAATATTTGTCTACAACTTCCAACTATCCACTCATCTATCATATTCATAACTGTAAGATCAGTTACCTATAAATACCTATCTATGTCTCCATATATAGATAATGTTGCATCCAATTATTCTTTCTTACCTGGATTACGGGCTTATCATGGCTAATACTTGGATTACGAGCTTATCCGTTTGGATTGTTTGTTTCTCATATATATCTTTATCTATATCGAAACGATATATGTAAATATATTTGATTTGTATCTTCTTTTTTTTTTATCTATATTTGATTTATTTAAATTTTTCATGAGAACTATCAACTGTTTTTTATTTGTATCTATTTCTTGATAAATAATTTATTAGAAAAAAAAGTTTGAAAAAAGTGTTTATATCTATCAGAAAAAGCTATCCGAACAGACGCTTAAGTATCGAAGTGGCAATGTTGGATCCACATCCAACAAGCTACTAGCCCTTTTTTGTTTTGCAAACTTATCCACTGGCTACGACTCAAGCCCACTTTCCTTAAGTTTAGCTCTTACTAGATTCAAGCAAGCGGCAATGCCTATTAACCATATTGATTTAATTATTTTGGTTTTTTATTTTTTTAATTCTATTTTAATTAGTTTATTGTTTACTTTATTAATATTTTACCCTTTGTTCATTTATTTGTTTATTATTTTTTTGGTTTGATGCAACATAGGTTTATCTTTATCTCAATGTCAAATATATACAACATACCTAAAAAAAGATAGGAACAACATGCCTCCCAAAATTTATAGGCTCTCTTACATCTATACACACACACACACTAGTGGACAATCCTTTAATCCATATGCTAATATTACAATTTGAAATAAAAAAATGATAAGATAAATTCATATCATATTTTATTTTGTTCTATTTCCTTTTTTTTTTTTTGGCCAAAATTCTATTCCCTATGCACTTGAACTACGATTATGCAGCAGTACTTATACCTCTTTTTTCATCAAAGAAGAAGAAGGAAAAGATTTATAACTCCTTAAACATTTGATGCAATATAATTTGTTGGAAAATACAAAAAAGAATTAAAATGAAAAGGGCTATTTGCTAACAGAAAAATAATGAAAAAATAGTACTAAAGTGAAGAAGATTAATATGTGAATATATATTGTATGAAAGTTGTTAAGTTGAATCTTTTTACAGAAATGAGACTAATGGATATATAAGTCTTGAATATGAATCCAAAATATTTAGGTATTCTCTCATCGTAACTCATAGTCTGTAACATTAAAGGAATACACTTTTTTTTTTTATCGAACATATTAAAATTAATTTTCATCAATATATTTTATTTTATTAATCCCTTCAAATTGTAAGCCATTTATCTCATAAGGTTAATTCCATAAATAAAAAATTTTTGAAATTATTTTTCCACTTTCATTGTTGGCACTTCCTTTTTATTAGATTGATCACTTTAGATAATGAAATTAAATTCTAGCGAATTAACATGAAAATGGGAGAGGTATGTAACTCTTATGTTAGTTTCTATTTTTAATATACATTATTTTTTAATGTTGTAAAGTATAAATAAATAATTCATAATGAAGGATAAAATTGTAATAGAGTAATATATAAAAGGGTATTTTTGTCTTTAAACAGATGATTTTGGTCACGAGGAAGTCACAAGCGAATGATTGGACGAATTTGACTTAGGCCGGCAACTAAGCTGCCAGCTTTGACTCCTAAGCCGCCGGCCTAAATATTATGGACAACGGCCTAAGCTTTGCGTTGAAGTCTCGTAAATTTGCTAAAGAAATTGGACTTACGCCGGCATGATGGCCGCTGGCGTAGTAAGGAAGGCCGCCGACGTATCGTGTAAGCTGCCGGCGTACTGGCCGGCCTATGCTAGCGTTTTTCCTAAGCTAGGGTTGCGTTTTTCCAAAACCAATTGCTTTTATAAATAAGACCACAAACCCCATGACCTTGTTACACTTTTTCCCCTAGTGAAACCCTAGGTAAGTGGTCTTTCTCTAATCTTTTTCAATCATTCTTGTTAATTCGATATATCTTATACGAGTTGTTCAATGGATTTGAAAGAGATCCAAGATTTGTGGTGAAACCCTAGAGTGCTTGGAGATCTAGGAGACTCTTATTCAAAGAAAAAAGGTAACATCTATCTTAGGATTTTATAATTACTACGATTTGAGGATTATAGGTTTATGATTTCAATTTATTATCGAAATTCAGGAGAATTGTGGATTAGGGTTCTTATTTCACTTTGAACTCTACAAATTCTAGGTATGTAAGAATTCATCTAATCTTGTTATTCGATGAGATTTATTCGTTATTGTAGTTAAAGTGTTTAATTGAGGAATATATGTATATTGAAGGGATTGTGGTGATAGTTACGGATTTATGGAAGAACAGTGTTGAAAGTTGTATTTAATTGTGAGGAAGAGGAGGCAGTGTGTTATCCTTATTGATATAGATTTGTGAATACTAGGGTTTAGGTTTTCGTATTTAATTCTGATTCAAGATAATTGTTGGATTAGGGTTTTGATCTTTTAAGAAGTTTTGTTGGTGGATTTGAGTTGGAGCAATACTAAGTACGACCTTACCTTGTTTGCTGCTTGTGCGTGTAGGTTTAGAAAATAATTTGACTAAATCCTATCCAACATATAAATTGAAAAGAGTGTTGGTTGTGTATGGATTTGGTTAGTAAAGACCACGCAGAGTGTGATACTTATGAGGTGCCCTGATGATCTTATGTGGCACTATCCCTAGTGGAGTTACATTGAGAAATGATTCCAATAGATTAGAAGTCGTTCCGGTCTGTATGGCGAAACGCAATGATGTGTGGGGAGTACCCAACATCAATATACTATATATAAACTATTTTATAAAGATTGTGAACCGGGGTCATGAGTTACTCCGGGTTTAGGGCTAGATGCATATGGTTCTAAACTATGCTGTTTGTTTCACTAATTAAAGATAATAATTTGTGCATGTTGCATTAGTTCTAGGAATGTATGTGATACATGATTGGCATGTTCATGCGTATTTATTTGTGGTATGGCGCACTGAGCATTTTCGCTCATTCTTTTAATTTTTCAGGTACAGGTGAAGAGGAAGTTGTTTATGATCTATCTGGGTATGATCTCTACATAGATCATGGGGGTGGTTATAGTGGATTTGACTATCCTGCTGATGACTTGTAGATCTAGAGCGTTGGATCTAGTGGAAAAAATATGGAAGACTTTATGGATTTTATGATTATTATTAGTTGTTGAAATTTTATGAGAATAATTTGTCAGGTTTTATTTATGATGACATATCGTTTCAGATTTTTATTAGTTCATGATTATTAAGGATTATTTTTATGAAATGTTTTAAAGTAAACCAATTGTGAGTTTTGATGATTAAATTTGATATATTTGTGGTTTAGTGTTTTAATAGCCTTGGCGTGTTCTTAAAAGAGAAGGACACGTGGTGAGTTGTAATACCTACAACTTAGGCGTTACAAATGTTTTTATGAGGTAATAGCAAGTGTATATGGATCACTTACATACATAATTACCACAAGCTAATGACAATTATGTAATAACAAAAGATATTACAACAACAAATGTGTATCGACATATCTATCATAAATATG